>OY992888.1:44972667-45310167 GCA_963921405.1 Cepaea hortensis
GCTAGGTCTACCTGGAGGCACAGGCACATTTTTAAAGATTCCATCCTCCACGATGGGGATCAAACCTACTACCACGGGACCGGCAGGTGGGTCTTCTAGCCACTACGCTATGATCCTCCTGTATTTGTAAACATCGGTCTGTTTCTTCTACACTCTGAATATGCTAGGGCAGTGGTTCTCAACTTTTTTGGCCTGTGTCCCCCTTCACCATATTTTCAGAACGTCGTTCTATCACCCCCCCTCCCCCAACTTTAGAGTATTTCATACCTAAAAATTACCCTCCGCCCCCGCCCCTTCACAGTATACGTAATAATGGAAGCTAAATTTAATAGCCCATACTAAAACAAGTCTAGACTTCCACATAAAACGTGATTTGTGGGTCTACTTACTTTATAAATTGAATTTTAGAAGGGTGAGACGTACAGAACCGTAAAGTATGAAGGGAAAAACAATATCAAGTAATCGATTCTTGCATTTACGCGATCTTGAAATAATCTAATCCCCCCCCCCCCCACGCCCACGGAAACCCTAAAATTCACCCCTAGGGGAGGTGGGGAATTCCCCTGTAGGGTATAGTTCGTTGTTAATGTTAATGTCGGGGGGGGGGGGGAGAACTGTGTGGTCTCTAGGTATGGTGTGCGCCTCGAGTGCTGGAGGTCCCGGGTTCAAGCCCCGGTGAGGACCGGGAATTTTCTTTCACGTGGACTTCTTGTAACAAAATGTCCCCTGGTATATGGATAATGAGATCGGATGCCCGTGTGTATTGTTGCGCACGTAAAAAAATCCCTTGGCAGTTGGAAATCGAAAAAGAGTAGCTTAACGGCGCTGTCCGGGCAAAATTTCGAGTTAAAAATCTACCCAAAGTATTTTCAGGATCATCGCCGGTGCTACGGCGTACGTGTACTGAGCTGAGTTTCTCCAGACTCACGTTTGCGTTAGGAGGAGAACGGAGCACTTATGGGTTCCGCCCGTGTGCCGTGATGTTGATCCAACGACTAAACTAAACTAAACATCACATAATAGATTGCACATGATGGTGTTTAATATAGAAGTTTTTGTCATCACATAATTGATTGTACATCTCATCTCATCTCATCGTGTTCCTCTTGTACCTTGCGGTGTCGAGGTGAAGTATAAACATCGTGAGAGTGCCTGATTATGGGCTTCATGTATCGATATTCCCATGGACTCTACTATTCCCTCCGTCCAACGTTTATGTGGTGGGCCTCTTCCTTTGTTTCCATCTGGTCTGTACATCATTGCTTGTTGTGGTAGGTGTTGAATGGTAACCTACTTGCATGACCAAACCATTTGACTTGCTGCTTTCTAATAAAATCTAGTGCTGCTATAACAGTAGTATGTCAGGTCCTAACTACTTATCATTTATTGAGCAATACGTCATTGCTCCATAATATTTTACTATACGCAGGGTATAGCTCCGCATAGAAAGCGGAGCAAAAGCGGACCGCAAGTGACCTTTGACCTGTCAAGGGATGCAACCCATGAATAAATAATCGAACGTATTTTTGCACTGTTACTTCCCTTTTTGTGTGATAAATTTTATATGTAAAATTTTTATATTTGCTGGTATCATTGATTGTAGCTTAAAAATTATCATCATACTAGTGATGCTGTTAAGGTACAGTGCTCTTCCCCCTCGTTTTTTTTTGGTTTTCTTTCTTTATCTTATTGGGCATAAGCACTATCATCAGTCCATTGGTTCTTTGAAAGGCTTATGGTTACAGTGCATTTCCTCGTGGTGGTCTAGGGGATGAGCGGGCGTGGGGGATGGGGGGAAGGGGTGAGGCGCGGGTGTCGGCGTGTGGGGTAGGGCTAGGTGGTTCGAACCTCGGGTCGGGACAGGTGTCATATGAAAATCGTAATAGATAAACATGTATATATGGCAGCTATATGATCTATAGAGGATCGTAGTGACCTATACATCATCATCATACGGGTTACAAATGAAAACCTTAAAAAGTTGTGTTGACATTCTGGCGGCGGCATTATGCACAGTGTATCTGTGCGGGCTGTTGTTTGTCGAGACTCCTGTCTTTTCCACTTTTCACATTGGGCAGTGGGGAGCGTTTTATGTGATATTCGCTGGCACAGGAACGGAGCATAATGGGGACAACCCGTTGCTGTGAAGTTGGAACCGCGACTAATTAACTAACCTTAAAAAGTACAAATGGGCGATATTATTGATTTTAGTGGGTATATCTTAGTGAAATTCGGTGGTTAGGGGTGGGTAGAGGTTATTAGAGATCTGTAGAGGGTCGTAGTGGTGTAAACACTATCATTATATGGGTTACAAATGAAAACCTTAAAAAATGACAACGGTCGGTGGTATTGATTTTAGCTGGTATAACTTAGTAAAATTCGTTGGTAAGGGGTGGGTAGCGGGTATTAGCGCTCTGTAGTGGGTCGTAGTGGTGTAAACACTGTCATCACACGGCTTCAAGTGAAAACCTTAAAAAGTAAAAATGACCGATATTATTGATTGTAGCTGGTATATCTTAGTGAAAGTCGTTGGTTAGGGGTGGGTAGTTGTTATTAGTGATCTGTAGACTGTCGTAGTGTTGTAACCACTACCATCACGCAGGTTACAAATAAAAACCTTAAAAAGTAAAGATGACCGATAATATTGTCTCGGGTATAGCGTAGTGAAATTCGGTGGTAATGGGTGGGTAGCGGGTATTAGTGATCCGTAGCCTGTCGTAGGTGCTTATTCACCATCATCACGTAGGTTACAAACGAAAACCTTAAAAAAGTAAAAATGGCCGATATTATTGATTTTAGCGGATATAGCTTAGTAAAATTCGTTGGTGAGGGGTGGGTAGCGGGAATTAGTGATCTGTAGAGTGTCGAAGTTGCTTATTCACCATCATCATACCTGGTACAAGTGAAAACCTTAAAAAAGTAAAATTGGCCGATATTATTGTATAATGTAGTGAAAGTCGTAGGTAAAGGGTGGGTAGCGGTTATTAGTGCTCTGTAGAGTGTCGTAGTGGCATATAAACTAGCACCACACAGCTTTCAAATGAAAACCTTAAAACCGTTAAGATGGCCGGCATTAGCTACTGTACCGAGTATGGCTTAGTGAAATTCGTTGGTAAGGGGTGGGTAGCGGATATTAATGGTCAGTGGAGTGTCATAGTGGTGTAAACAATATCATCACAAGGTTACAACTGAAAACCTTAAAAAGTAAAAATGACTGATAATATTGATGTTAGCAGGTATAGCTTAGTGAGATTCATTGGTAAGGGGTGGATAGCGGCTATTAGTGGTATGTAGAGTGTCGTAGCGGCCTCTACACTATCATTACACAGGCTTCAAATGAAAACATTAAAAAGGTAAAGATGGCCGGTATTATCGGATGTAGCGAGTAAAGCTAGTTAAATTCATTGGTAAGGGGTTTGTGAGTGGAGGAAAGGCTAGATGGGTGCTTCTGATCATTGTTAATGGGTGGTCGAGAGGCAGGGTGGCTAGATAAATAGTCCGGTCCTTGATAATAGCCAGAGGTTAAGTCTCATAAGTCATATTAAGTCTAAAGACTGAATTCGCAGATGGCTGGTCTGAGGGTGACCGCCTGGGTGACCCAACACGTGACGAAACCATTAATGAACGTGCGTGAACATGTTCAGACATGTCTTTGGGGGGAATCCGGAGCATGACTCAGAGCGTACTGACCGTGATAAACCTGCTTGAACATGTTTAGACATGTTTTCTATGTTGCATCAGCCGCACAGTCTGTATAAAATGTACGGCAAAGGTGGGATAAAGATCCTGGGAAAGTCTTGTTAATAAATTAAAAGTAAAAACGTTGTTTCAACAAGATGTCATACATAAATAAACACACATGTATTGCTTGCTGCTCATGGAATTAGAAGAACGAAGTAGAGATTAACTGTGAAATTGGTAAAATGACAACTGAATATCTGCTGCAAGAGTGTCCAACATTTGCAGAACAGAAAATCATTTTGGCATACACCCGCACCACATGAGCACAAACTGTATGGACATGTCAAGAAGCTCAAGCTGACTGCTCCTTTCATTAAATATATTCAGGTTAACATCTGAAGGTGGAGGAGGAGGAGGAGGAGGACGAAGAAGAAGAAGAAGAAGAAGAAGAAGAAGAAGAAGAAGAAGAAGAAGAAGAAGAAGAAGAAGAAGAAGAAGAAGAAGAAGAAGAAGAAGAACAACAACAACAACAACAACAACACCAAAAACTCAAATAATAACGGAAACTAAAGCAACAAGTACAACAAAAACAATCATTACATTCCTCCCACGAAAATGTGAAGAAAAAAGTCAGCTGTGTGACATATAGAGGATTATTCAGAACATTGGATATTAGAATGTAGACAGGTTAAAACAATAAAAGACAACTCTAATCGGCAGACATGAAGACAGCCGTTACGATGTTCTTGTGAAGTAAAGAAAGAATGACAAGGAAATTGAAACACAACTCAAATCACATAATGACAACGGAACAGAAGCACCACTCAAGCTGTGTAAATTATATTATAAATTACATCTTTATTAAATTTCTTCACAGCATATGATACACGAATCAAATCAAAATTACGAATACAAGTTATTACAGACAACAATACTACTACAAACACAACGTTTTAATATATAACAAGTAAAACACAATTTTCCACCTCTTGAGACATATTGGCTATATTTTTAGCAAAGTAAAGGATCTGTGTCCACATCTTGAGGCCATTTGTGTTTATAATGTACAAAAGTCCAGGACTCTATGATTCACCCTCAAGCCTATTGGCTATATGACAATGGCCCCATAATTGTATAGACCAATCGGCAGTCAAGAGTGATGGGTTCAATATCATGCCGGCCGACTTTACCTCCACGCCCTGGTCATGTTTGTACATTCCAGATTATATTTATAAACAAACAGTGGAGGACTCTTTCACACGTTAGAACCGCCTTGAGTACATGGTGCTAGCTCTATATTTGTATAGACCATTCGGAATTCCACGTGTGCTGTGAACAATATTACTTTAGCCATGTTTACTTCCCATGATATTTTCTGGAACACACTTGAGGCTGTGATGACCTGAAAACGCAAATATATTGTGTACATTCGTCTCGATGAGGATTCAAACACTTAACATTTGTTCAGCAGGCAAAACAGCTAGCCATTGCGGTATGGCGGTTCCCTGTGAATATGCTTGTAGGCTCACATGTGTACAGACCGACTGGTACTCGGGGAGTGTCCCACACAAGAAAAGGACCCTGTCCCGAGTCTTGGGCGTGTTAGGCATGTGATGATAAACCCATGTTTATATAGACCATATAGCTCCATGCGTGATGTCGTCAGGCCGGCCACCTTCAATTTCCTGGTTCACATGACCACCGGGTGGGCAGGTGATCGTGGTAGCCACTGCGCTGCTGTCAGTCGTGTGTCTGTGCGTGTGTGTGTGTGTGTGTGTGCGTGTGCGCGCGTGTGTGTGTGTGCTACCAAAGTACTGTTATCATCACCAATTCCGACATCAATACCAAGTAAACCACCATGATCAGCATTATCTTCATCACCACCAATAATCACATAATATCATCATCATCATCATCATCATCATCATCATCATCATCATCATCATCATCATCATCATCATCATCATCATCATCATCATCATCATCATCATCATCATCATCACGATCACCATTACCGCAAGAAATTCACATCTACGTGTATCCCCGGAAATAAGACCGGGTCTTATATAAATTGTAGCTTCAAAAAATGTTCTAAGGCTCATTTTACGGGGATGGCTCTTTTTTCAGATATAAAATCTACATTTATTCATGCACAAAATGTTACATTTATTCAAATACAGTCATGACATCTTCTTTGGAATACCGCCATAACTCTCCACATCCCGAATTCCCTCTGATGAATTGTCGTTTGAGATCCTAGGACCATAAACACTTACAGTTTCATCCAAGCCAATCATGTTGGAGATTGGTATGTAGAAAAGTCCATGCCATCAACACGGTACTTGAATGCAAATGCACGTTTTATAACTTCATTCTAGCGGAAAATCTTAACTAGGGCTTATTTTAGGGATAGGTCTTAATTTCTAGGAAACACGATAGTAGTTTCTTACTGTTGCACTGTCTGTACTCTAAGTACTCAAGTCCAAGAAGACATACAACCATTCAGCAATGGCCTCCCATCCCATTGCTGTTCACCAGAAACTGAGAGGTTTGATAAACTAGCCAAAGAAGGCCCAAGACGACCTTGGGACACAACATCCAGATATTGTATACACTAGATGGAGGATCAGACAGAAATCCTTTAGGCACCAGAGATGAATGCGCATGCTACGACTTCATGTCTAAATTATAGTGTCTTGTACAAATGAAGACAAACGACAATGAGTTCAAATAAACATCATTCAGATATTAGCTTAAAGAATGCATTGGCACAAAACATGTATGGTAGAATGTGGCTAGTAATGTAAAACATTAGTTATGAATGCATTACTTGTATTTTCTCCCCCACACCAATTCCCATAGACCCATGTGAGATGAATGAAGACGCTCTAAGAAACACAAATATATAGCTGATCATTTCTGATCATGAGTGTGTGGTAACCTATCTCAATTCACAAGTAATGATTACATCGCTCGATCCAGAACATGCCCATATATACTAGAAATATCTCATTTCAGTATAAAATGTGTCAACATTTAACCTACTTAAATGTCATGTTACTGTTACATCATATCCATTAAAATATGAGCTCATTGTTTTTCTTTTTAATGGCGAAGGATTGTATCTGCAGCAAAGAACCTCAATGGCTCGGAACGCTGAAGAAGAAGAAGAAGAATGGTTACTGTTTGATCCTGTTGTAACATATCTATGAATATATAAGAATTCCAAGTTCCTTTCTAAGACATGTCTATCATTTCAGTAGCCATTTCCCGTATGTAACATAACTCTGTTCTCTGGATCGGCGCTGTACCTTAGAGGATAGTGAGACGCGCAGTTTCACAATTCTCCGACAGAGTCAGAGGTTTGAAATGAGCCACGAGCGACTTGGAACTAGTTTGTGATGATTTCCATGGCGAGAGTAGTCAGCCATTCAGAAAGCAACTACTGAACTAACATTGCCTTGTAAATCACAAATATGCACTAAATGATGGGGTTGATTACAATCTCCTGTAAGGTACGTACAACTAACTTAACATTTATATTTTCTCTGAGTTCTGGCTGTTGACAATAACACATAACACTCGTGAAAGACACATGACCAACCTTGAGCTAATCCTGGCCTGGTGTCCTTGTGTGTAGTCTGAATCATGACCTGGCCACATCCGGCCACGCCTCTCTGTAGCTGTCAAGTTCCAGTACCAGTCTGACACACCCCGTTGCTTTCTGAACCAGGAGAGGTGAAGGAGAGCTCCGTGACACAGTCCGCGTGAAGATAGTATCAGGCTGGGAGAGATGTCTCTACACCAGCCTCGCTCCAGCTGGGAGAGATGTCTCTACACCAGCCTCGCTCCAGCTGGGAGAGATGTCTCTACACCAGCCTCGCTCCAGCTGGGAGAGATGTCTCTACACCAGCCTCGCTCCAGCTGGGAGAGATGTCTCTACACCAGCCTCGCTCCAGCTGGGAGAGATGTCTCTACACCAGCCTCGCTCCAGCTGGGAGAGATGTCTCTACACCAGCCTCGCTCCAGCTGGGAGAGATGTCTCTACACTAGCCTCGCTCCAGCTGGGAGAGATGTCTCTACACCAGCCTCGCTCCAGCTGGGAGAGATGTCTCTACACCAGCCTCGCTCCAGCTGGGAGAGATGTCTCTACACCAGCCTCGCTCCAGCTGGGAGTGATGTCTCTACACCAGCCTCGCTCCGGTAGATGTGAGCCTTTTTCCTGAGCAGAACCATCTGAACGTCAATGAAATGGACTTGAGAGTTAACACTTAGTCTTCACGAGGCTTCACCAACCAATCATTCAACCAAACAACCAACCAACCAACCAACAACCAACCAACCAACCAACCAACCAACCAACCAACCAACCAACCAACCAACCAACCAACCAATCATCCAACCAACCAATCAACAAATCATCTATCGAACCAATTAACCAATCAACCAACTACCTACTATCCAAACAGCGAACTAATCAACACATCAACCGATCAGACAAACACTAAATGAATTACACATGCATCTCTAAAACGTATCTCTATATGCTTGAATCTCTAATTCATATTCTAACCTATAAATGTATACCGGAATCACTAATTCATGTCTATAACATATTTAAGTATACTTCACAAGCTAGTCACCGCCTATATCTATTACTACTGAATATCACACTGTTAATGTCTATAAATATTTAAAACACTCGTTCTTGTCAAAAACACGAACATAGATGATTTAAAATATTAGTTAAATTTCAATAGGTGCCTCAAAGTATTTGAAATACATGCCGCAGACTGTAAAGTGTCTATACGTACTTTAATCCTTGTTTCCGTCTATGTCTATCTCATCTCATCATCTCATCTCATCATGTTCCTCTTGTACCTTGCGGTGTCGAGGTGAAGTATAAACTTCGTGAGAGTGCCCGAGTATGTCTATAAGAACATGAAATCCTAGATGTTGTTTATATCATGTCTTGAAGTACTTGAAAGCTGGGCTGATGTGTATGCATGTCTTGAAGTACTTGAAAACGTGAGTGATGTCTATAATATGTCTAAAAGTACTTGAACTGCTAGTTCCTGTCTATAACATATCTGTAGATGCTATCACGGCGAACTCTGCGAAGACAATCTGCAACAGTGACTCTTTTTGCCGGGTCCCGTTGTAAAAGTCTGAGCAACATGTCCCTGTAAAGATTAGAGACAAATAATGACAATTGGAAGTAACAAATGGAAAATAAAAATACTCAGTAGACAATAAAGAGAGAAATATGTGGACACTAGACAACAGAAATAAGTAGTTTGAAGTGGACACTAGACAACAGAAATAAGTAGTTAAAGAGGACACACTAGACAACAGAAATAAGAAGTAAGACAGTGGACACACTAGACAACATAAATAAGTAATTAGAAGTGGACACATTAGACAACAGAAATAAGTAATTAGAAATGGACACATTAGACAACAGAAATAAGTAATTAGAAATGGACACATTAGACAACAGAAATAAGTAATTAGAAATGGACACATTAGACAACAGAAATAAGTAATTATTAATGGACACATTAGACAACAGAAATAAGTAGCTAGAAGTAGACACATTAGACAACAGAAATAAGTAATTAGAAATGGACACATTAGACAACAGAAATAAGTAGTTAGAAGTGGACACACAAGGCAACATAAATAATTATTTAGAAGTGGACATATTAGGCAGCATAAATAAGCAGTTGAAAGTGGACACAATAGACAACATAAATATGTAGACAGAAGAAGAAACACTTAAACACAGGGCGTGGTAGATGTAGGCTTATTAAAAAAAAAAAAGCTAATAAAGTAGAAACAAGAAGTCAGAGAACAAGACCTTAGACAATTGATGGAGTGAGATGCAAGCCAACCCATTAGACGGCAGAGAGAAGTAGATGGAAACACTGAACAACATAAATAAGTAGTCGACATAAGATAGATTAAATAACACATGAAAGTAAACACAAAGTATGTAACATGCAAGTGAAATGTGTAATCAGTACAGAACAATTTAGACAACAGGGAAATTAAAGCGCAGATTAATAAACTAAACAATATAGAAATTAAAACCCAGATGAATACACTAGACAACAGAGAAATGAAAACCTAGATGAATAAAATAGACAACATACAAATGAAAACTCAGATGAATACACAAGACAACATATAAATGAAAACCCAGATGAATACACTAAACAACAGAGAAATGAAAACCCAGATGAATACACTAGAGAACAGAGAAATGAAAACCAGATGAATACACTAAACAACAGAGAAAGGAAGATGCAAGCCAACATACTAGACAATAGAAAGAAGTAGATACATGGCTAAATACTAGACAAAAGTGTTATATAATCAAAACAGTACAATTTAGGCAAACAGATAAGTGGAAGGCACACACAAAAGTAAATTCTCAGGGGCTGTCATTCAAATGTGCGGAGAAGTAAACAGCATAGACGACACTGCACAACAGAAAGAAACAGATTAGAGTGTAATAATGAATACAGCACTCGACAAACTAGACAACATATAGAGAGCTGAGTTTGTGAAGCAACAACTTATAAGTCTGTGCTTGTAAATGTTACTTGGGTCAATGAGGCAAGAGACGTGACCGAGTTTAGATAAAACTATGATCAGACTTAACAACGAGAAGTTTAGACGTTTGTTTGAGAGACTCAATGTTTAGCGGTGGAGACAGTCTGGGAGAACATAGATAGAAAGGAGATTGCTGTTCATTTTACATATCTTAAGGTGTATCGAGAATGTGGTGCTGGACCCACATTTGCATTGATAACTAGGCAATGGAGGGTCATGTGGTTAATATAATATCGAATGCCTTTACTTCATCTGAAATACATTTTAGATTGTGTCAATATGGCAGTCCACGTCAACTTTAAACATCTTCCTCTATGAGGATTCGAACCCACGACCAACGATCCAGCGTCCAGCCATTACGCTATGGAGGCTCCAAAGTTTATCATTGCATAACGATAATGATGATGATGATAATGTTGGTAATGATGATAATGATGATGAAAGCAAAGATACATACCTAATGTTTGGCTGCAGATCTCGTCTCCTCCTTGTCTCGAAGTAGTAGTCGATATTCTCATCAGACTCTCGCTCAAATACCAGGCACCAGAGCACAACGCCAAGACTGTAGGCGTCCATCTGGGAACAAGCAATGGTAACATCTGGTTAGTGTTGTGACTGAGAACATTCTGATAGCACAATTAGTTAGTTCACATTTGTTAATGGTAACAAAATCACTGCCCGCGGGGTGTACGTATATGTGCGCTGTCTTACTCAACATATATCTAGAGTATTAATCTACAGACAGGCAGATACTTTCGTGCCATGTTAAATGTTGGATCTTCACATATACTAGATTGTAGTATTGTGTGACATAGCAATCAGCTCCCTTATTTCTCACACTTTCCACCGACACAAACCACTAGTACTCATTTTACAAAGCTGGGTCGACCCCACAGCTGTGAAGGTAGAAATCAAACCCGTCAGTAAAGACTGACTGCCAGACCTGTCTATAGGTGAGGCAGGGGACTAACCACCACACGATCACACCTTCTAAATGTTCGGTACATAAGTGAATCGTTCATTCCTAAACGTTCTCTACTCCAACTTTTTCTGACGGTGCCATCTCTACCTCTTTTGTGATACATCTGCAATTTTCTGTCCAGAAGCTTTCTCTATGCATGCTATCCATTCATTTCTTTGGTTATACATTTCCAATTTTCTATCGAGACACGTTGTCTGCCCATGCTGTCCTTTTTTGTTGTTGTTATTAATCATTTCTATTGTTCTCTCTAGAAGCGTCGTCTACCCATGCCATCCCTTCCCTTCTGTGGTTATACATCTCCAATTTTCTATCGAAACGCGTCGCCTATCCATGCCATACCTTCCCTACTGTGATTATACATCTCCAACATTCTCCCCAGAAGCGTCGTCTATCCATGCCATCCCTTCCCTTCTGTTGTTATACATCTCCAACATTCTCTCCAGAAGCGTCGTCTATCCATGCCATACCTTCCCTACTGTGATTATACATCTCCAACATTCTCTCCAGAAGCGTCGTCTATCCATGCCATCCCTTCCCTTCTGTTGTTATACATCTCCAACATTCTCTCCAGAAGCGTCGTCTATCCATGCCATCCCTTCCCTTCTGTTGTTATACATCTCCAACATTCTCTCCAGAAGCGTCGCCTATCCATGCCATACCTTCCCTACTGTGATTATACATCTCCAACATTCTCTCCAGAAGCGTCGTCTATCCATGCCATCCCTTCCCTTCTGTTGTTATACATCTCCAACATTCTCTAAAGAAGCGTTGTCTGTCCATGCCATCCCTTTCTGTCTGTTGTTATATATCTCCAACCTTCTTTCCAGAAGCGTTGTCTGTCCATGCAAGCCTGTTCTTTTCAGTTGTAGGAAAGTCTCTCACCAGTAACTTTTATCCCGCCATCACTTTCCTTTCTATTATAAGGCAACATCAACTTCAACAGCGGGTATTTGAAGCCGACTATCGTTAACCTGAATAATTGCTTCTTCTGTTACATCAAACAAGCTTGCTGCTGTGTTATCTCTCCGTCTGTTTATTATATATAATCTCTTGTACAACTAACTCCACTTTATCCTAGCTGTTAATTCATTAACATACCAACAGTTATCTGCAGGTTAATGCTACAGATATTTAGGATTTTACCTCAACTCTACAACCCTAGGGTGGAGACAGTAAAGATGTTTCTGAGAAAGTTAGGTGGCCTTATGAGACACTAACAATACAAGACCTCGCGTTGCGTTCGGTCATCTACAGTATACATCTAACACCATTACCCCAGTGTGTACTGGCGGGTTAATGTGGTAAAATTAGCAAACTGCGTTATTTGACCCCCCCCCCCCCCCCAGCGTTTCCATCCTGTTTTCAGGATATTGCGGTCAACATCAGCATCTTTCAGCTGTATGTTGATTCCTAGGGTAGATAACGCTCATCAGCACGCCACGACTTTCTGAGCGACCGGCTCCATACTCTCATAAGTCACTGGCACGATTCGAACCGCTTCCAATTCTAGTGCACTTACGTCAACCACAAGAGTATTCGGGGTTACGGAGAAAGCTGCTAATCTCTAGGCCAGGGAGACGGTGCGTTATTTGACTTGTCTATTAAAAATGTGCCATCGTTTACCTGACAGATCTTTAGTTTCTCGTAATTTCCTACTTGTTACTTCAAGTGGCTGTGACGTTTCTGTCATTGATTGCTGAGTATTATGTAGACATCCATCTTTGCCTACTTTCATTTAAAGTCATGTTTATGTCTTTTATCTGAATCTGTCATCCGTGTCAAGTATTAATCCTTGACCGTAACCACCAGTCTTAGCATGCGTTTTCTCATATACCATTTTCTACTCTCAAGTCTTATCATTCTCTTCTACTTATGTCATTTTCTACTCTCAAGTCTTATCATTCTCTTCTACTTATGTCATTTTCTACTCTCAAGTCTTATCATTCTCTTCTACTTATGTCATTTTCTACTCTCAAGTCTTGTCATTCTCTTCTACTTATGTCATTTTCTACTCTCAAGTCTTATCATTCTCTTCTACTTATGTCATTTTCTACTCTCAAGTCTTATCATTCTCTTCTACTTATGTCATTTTCTACTCTCAAGTCTTATCATTCGCTTCTACTTATGTCATTTTCTACTCGCCAGTCTTATCATCCTCTTTCCATATACCATTTTTACACGATATTCTTGTAATCGTCTTTCTCATAAACCATTTACTACTCTCAAGTCTTATCACCTTCGTTCTCATAAACCATTTACATCACGTCATTCTCATCATCCTCTTTCCAATTTCATTTTCAACACGTCAGTACCCGAGTCTGACTCTTATTTCAAACGATTTGCTTGGTTCCATTGCCACATAAAATTAATTACACACCAGAAACATCGCCAGTGCGCACTGTATAAAAGTAATGACTAACCCTTGCACATATCTTGAGGTGTATTGGATGTACTGTGCTAGCCATATATTTGTATAGACCAATCAGCACTGGATGGATGATGTGATCGGTATTATATTGGCTGACTTTACTTCCCATGATATTTCTTGGCGCCCATTTTAGGTTGGGTCGGTATGGGAGCTGGCAAGGGAAACATAAAATGTGCAATTGTTTCAATTGCTGGGTTGAAGAAACTGTAATCACTGATTGTAGACACGTGTACACAGGCGACATAAAGACAAGAGCCATAAAAGTAAAGAATATAAACGACAGACAGGTTGGAATATTGTACAGATTTCAGAACCTCGTGGTACGGCAGGCAACTTTCACACAAACAGAAAGGTGAACAATGGAGTTGGCATGGGCATTGTGTTTACTTACAGGTTATAGCAAGGGATATGGAGCAGGAGGTGGACGAAGTGGAAGATGAGTGGTAGCATTAGGGGTAGATAAGGTGGGAGATTAGAGGAAGGAGACGGAGAAAGAGTAGAATTAACGAAGTTTATATTAATTGGGCAGCATCCTAATATTGTGTCCTTTATTTCAACAATCACATTCAAAATAATTAAATAAATATTAGAAATTGAGGTAGACGTGAGTGTACACAGGTAATGAAAATATAAAAAAACATGAAGGAAAGGGTATATTTGTTTTGTAATTGTAAACTTAAAAATGTGTGTATCAAATTATAAGAAATATAGAAAGTTATAGAAATCATTGCACGCTAGCTAATCTAAGTGAATATTAGCATGCCAAAAAATATTAACCGTAACAGATTACAGATTTAGCAAGTAGAGAGAATAAAAATATAGACAGATAAAAGTAAAGGATAACACTTAAACATTACATAAATAGTAACACTTACTTTGTAAGGGTCAAGTTCCACGTCAGGTATGGCTTTAATGTATTCCGGAGCAAAGTATCCCAGTGTACCGCCAATAAAACGTTTGGCCAGTGTCCTTTCTTCAGGTTTTAGCTCCTCCGCCAGGCCGAAGTCTCCAAGAATGGCATTAAATTCTTCATCTAGGAAAATATTGGCCAGTTTCACATCGAGATGCACCAGGTTGCGATTGTGTAGATAGCGAAGTGCACACGCCACTTGGATAGCACACAATTCAGTCATGTCAAGGCTCATGTAGCCAAGATAATTGTCCAGCGTGCCCCCAGAGTAGAACTTCATAGTTATACACAAATCTGTCGGGCATGAAGCCGCACAGATGCACTTTGCGAGAAATGGATGGTCCAACGATTGCATGAATTTGACCTCGAGGTTGAACATGTCCATGTTTCTATCACGTTTCTCCTCGTTGAGCAAGGTAAACCGTTTGACTATAAATTTCTTGTCAGGCTGCGCCCAGAGCGAGGCTAACACAATGTCCCCGCACATGCCATTTTTGAGGATGGTCTCCGGACGCAGGATGGAGAAACAGAAGAAATCCATACAGAAGGGAATCACACCAGGACTACGGAGAACAGATTGAGCCATGCTGAAATAAAACTGGTATATCCAAGTCTGAAATGTAGTCCACACTAGAATAGATAAACACAACTGCTCGAAACCACTGCTGGTGAAAACTGAACGATCTGGTAGAAGTTGTACCATGTGGACCGTCTTTGTACTTAGAAAATCCTTCTGGAAGCCCCGTGGAAGCTTCCTAGGAGCGTCCCACATCTACAGAGCTTATCGGTGTGACGTTAAGCCGCCCAACAGATGAAAGAACACCGCCACCCATATTGGTAGGCTTGTGTCAACATTGGGCAACGGCAGGTGTCAGCGTCTGCTCTAGAACAATACAATCACCGGACGCTTGTGTCCAGCCGGGGCTCCCACCTGGTCAGATCTCCATGATAGGCTTGGCAGTGTCAAGGACGCTCAAGGGCAGTTGCTGAATTTTTATTGTGACACGTTGAGAACAAACACACTAAGAAAGAAACTAAGACTATTTATAGACACACACACACACACACAAACACATACACACACATAACACACACACACACTCACACACACACACATATATATATATATATATATATATATATATATATATATATATATATATATATATATATATATATATATATATATATATTAGTTAGTTAGTCTTTCCTCTTGAGCCTAAGGTGGCGCATAGGGCAGAAGTCCTGTCTCTCCATGCTTGGCGGTTCGCTGCTACCTGTTGTAGATCTTGGATATTTACTTGGCCATTGAATGAGCCTTCTCTAATGATGGTTCTACGCAGGGTCTCTCTTGGTCTTCCCCGTTTTCTTTTCCCTACTGGTGACCATATGAGGGCTTGGTAGGGGAGTCTTGACTTGTCCATTCTGAGTACATGGCCGATGTAGTTCCAACGGCGTCTTCTTATGAAATTGGATACTGTATCTTGCTTAGTCTCTTGTCTTATTTGCGTATTGGTTCTGAAGTCTGTCCAGTGGATGTTTAAAAGTCTTCTAAGACATTTGTTCTCAAAATTATCTAATTTTTTTTATCTAAAGCTACCGTTGATTTCCAACTTTCACATCCATACGTTAACACTGGTATCACACAAGAGTTGAAGATTTTAAGTTGTGTGTGTTTGCTGAGTGTCTTTGACTTCCAGATGTTTGACAGTTTATTGAAGGCACCAGATGCCAGTGCGTTTCTAGATGATATTTCTGGTTTTGAGTCCCCTGTAGATGTCATTTTGCATCCTAGGTATGTGAAGCTGTTGACTTTTTCAAGAACGTAGCTGTTCAATTTGGTGTCATCTGAACTGTTGGTAAGATCAATAGTCTTTGTTTTTGTGGTGTTAATTTGGAGACCAATTTGCCCTGAAACATTTTAGAGATGGTTTAATATATATATATATGTGTGTGTTTGTGTTTGTGTGTTTGTGTGTGTGTGTGTGTGTGTGTGTGCGTGCGTGTGCGTGTGTGTATATGTATGTATGTATATATCTCTTAAATGATAATTTAAAATTCTTTTTATAGAGACAATGCCTACGCCTATATATATATATATATATATATATATATATATATATATATATATATATATATATATATATATATATATATACAAAATAAATATCTCATAAATCTCTGATGATAGTCGGAATGATGAACCGTGACTGCCTACGTTTGTCCACACGGCAACTGATGGGGGAACACTGAGGTTGGGCAAGTCAGACGTGATACGGTCTATACATGCTCGCATTTGGCATAAGGTGTTGTCATGTCGCTGTTCGATGACACATTCTGAAAGACTCCATTCTACTTTCTTTCCAACAATTTCGGATTCCTTCTCTCAGTCTATATTGCTTTATTACTTTCTGTCCGAGTGCGTGTACATTTCTGCTTGACTGAGTGTATGTCTTTCTGTATGTGTGTGTGTTCGTAAGTATATACTTGTGTGTGTCTGTTAGTATAATTGTATGCTATTTGAGTTTCATTCTGATTCGATTTTTCCACTGCCTTTCTGTTTGTCACTCTGTTTGTGTCTCTGTTTCTCTGTTCGCCTGTGCGTAAATTTTTTTTTTTTTTGGTTTAACATGCATGATTGTATGAGTGCGCCTATGTATGTGTGTGTGTATATATACATATATGTGTATATATATATATATATATATATATATATATATATATATATATATATATATATATATATATATATATATATATATATGTGTGTGTGTGTGTGTGCGCGTGTATGTATGTATGTATGTGTATGTATGTTTGTATATATATACATACATACACATACATACATACATACACGCACACACACACACACACACATATATATATATATATATATATATATATATATATATATATATATATATATATATATATATATATACATACACATATATGTATATATACACACACACATACATAGGCGCACTCATACAATCATGCATATTAAACCAAAAAAAAATAAAAATGTACGCACAGGCGAACAGAGAAACAGAGACACAAACAGAGTGACAAACAGAAAGGCAGTGGAAAAATCGAATCAGAATGAAACTCAAATAGCATACAATTATACTAACAGACACACACAAGTATATACTTACGAACACACACACATACAGAAAGACATACACTCAGTCAAGCAGAAATGTACACGCACTCGGACAGAAAGTAATAAAGCAATATAGACTGAGAGAAGGAATCCGAAATTGTTGGAAAGAAAGTAGAATGGAGTCTTTCAGAATGTGTCATCGAACAGCGACATGACAACACCTTATGCCAAATGCGAGCATGTATAGACAGTATCACGTCTGACTTGCCCAACCTCAGTGTTCCCCCATCAGTTGCCGTGTGGACAAACGTAGGCAGTCACGGTTCATCATTCCGACTATCATCAGAGATTTATGAGATATTTATTTTGTCTCGATTATGTCATGTGGCCAAGCGATCCAAGTAGCTATTTCTTTGCTTTCCCTGGCTCGTTTATTATAAAAATTTTCACATTTATTTCCCCTCATAACGTGTCCCAAAAATCTCCAATATCTATATCTAATTTCTCTGATCAGTTTATGGTTTTATTTAACACAGTCTGAACCAGACGGCTGTTACTTTCAAGTTACAGCTGGCGAGACAGAAATAGCTGAGATAATTATTTACCTACTTTAGAAGTTCTGGAGTGGCGGAGAAGGGGTTTGTTGCACATCCTTTACAAGACGTCGCAGTCAATCCCAGCATTGTGTGGCGGTTTGTGATCTCTTGGCACGTTTACGTTCGGTAGTTCGCCATTGCTTTCTGAACGACCGGCACTCATACCATCGTATGAAAACCAACGCAAAGGGGATCTGCTCGAAAGCGGTATGCGGGATTACGAAATCTATTCGTAACTTCTTCTTCAAAGAGCCATTGGGGTGGGGGAATCCCTAACAAAAGAGAAGTAAAGTGCCTCCTTCCCTCCGTTAGCCTACGGGACCTCCTTTGGCAAGGCGGAGTACCCGTTTATTCCCCTTATAATGATTACATGAAACCTTGGGATAGGTTGTTCAACCGGCAGATATCTGTTAGTGTCTTCAGTTTAACGACATTAGGCAGAAGATCTCTTTATAGAGACAATGCCTACGCTCAACATCAAGTATTGTGAGTGCCATGTAGAAAAGCAATAACAAACTACCTTTTTTCCCCAGATGCATCGCACATCATAACTTTCCACGAGATAGTAGACTATGAACAGATATGAACACCAACGCCGCACGGCATGGGCTATGAGGAGATTAGAAGCGTATGTGCAGATTGCGTATGCGTTTTACCATATGATTAAATGGCTGGCTCTTAAATGAATGGGCAGCAACCATAATTATACACTTGTTGTCAGGACCGTGCGGTAGATTTTCTCAGTATGACGCAATTCTTCGAAATGCCGACCCTTAATAATGCAGATCTTTGCAATGCCGCCCTTCCTTTGCTGCTTATGCCGCCCCCTTAAAGTGCCGCCTGATGCGACCGCTTCTCCATTTTATATTGTTTACACTTTCAGAGCTTTACCGCAGTTCCACCAAATTTTATTCATATTTTTCTCTGTATCATAGCACGGCACGGCCTGCACGTTGTATACAAAGCGCGCTTGCAATCAGAGGAAAGCCAAGGGGTTTTGAGGAAGTCATGGACTCTTACACTCCTTGAGGCGTATTGGGTGCATGGTGCTAGCGACATTGTATAGAGCAATCGGCACTCGATGTTTGATTGTTCAACATCTTTATTTCTAAAACATGATCAAGGAGTAAGTAGGGGGGGGGGGGAATTATAACATCAGATGGAAAGTGCACAACATAGATTAAGAGCAGGATAGGGAATCCATCCATCCCTCATGTGCCATGCCGGTAAGCGTGGGCGGTCAAGACTCGCCAATTCACTCGATCATCAGAGTCGCGGGTCAGCTCAGTGTTGTTCCTGTCTCGACCATAGGGAATGCAAAAGCTACATTTCAGAAAATGAAAAGTATCTTATGCAGTAAGTTACTATCATTGAATGCACGCAACCGAGTGCTGAAGTTCTATTTAGAACCTGTTTTGCTCTATGGCAGTGAATCTTGAAATGTAAATGAACAAATTAGGAAGAACTTGGTAGAAACAGAGATTTGGTTCCTAAGACTAATGTTCCGAATTCCTTGGACTGCCAGAATAACTAACAATGATTGCCTGAAAGAGGCTAATGAAACTAGAACACTATATACAACAATAAGAAAGAGACAAACAGCTTTCTTTGGTCATGTGATAAGAAGAGAGGCATTGAAGAACATCGTGACGACTGGAAAGATTGAGAGGAAGAGAGGCAGAGGCCGACCAAGAGAAATGATGCTGGATGGATTGAGACGGTGGCATGGAGGAATATCAGCAACAGAGTTGATCTAGAACACCAAAGACTGAAATGTGAGGATAGACATGAATGCCTACGCCAGCTGGCATAACACTTGATGATGATGATGATAGCCACATCATCTTCTGCACGTTGTTTTCCTGTATTCTGTTTTGAATGGTAAAAGATGTCCATAACATCCTTTATGTACAGCCACTCAGCACGTTCTCCCCCGTAATGTGACGGTGAGTACACGGCCCACACTCAGGACATATTTCTTACGTTTCCTCCGCCTTTTATACCCTGCCGGAGCTTAGGCCCTCACCGACCCACTCCGAGCACTCCTATCTGTTGCCATCTCCTGCAGGTCCCTCCCCCCCCCCCCCCCCTTATGATTGATCTCTACGAGCCTCTCCGCGTACTTATAACAATGTCAGTAGGACCCTGTTACAAGCCTTAAGGTGCAGTATTGGGTATATGGTGCTAAGCCCATATTTGTATAGACCACCGGCAATCGGTGAGTGTTGTGGTCAGGCTACCTCCGGCCGTCTTTAATTGTCAAGACATTTCATAGGACCCACTTGCAGGCTAAGTCTACCTGGAGGCACAGGCACATTTTTAAAGAGTCCATCCTCCACGATGGGGATCAAACCTATGACCACGGAACCGGCAGGTTGGTCTTCTAGTCACTACGCTATGATCCTCCTGTATTTGTAAGCATCGGTCTGTTTCTTCTACACTCCGAATATGCTAGGGCAGTGGTTCTCAAGCTTTTTTGGCCCGTGCTCCCTTCACCATATTTTCAGAACTTCGTCCCCCCCCCCAACTTTAGTATTTCCTACCCAAAGATCCCTCCCGCCCGCCCGCCCGCCCGCCCCCTCCCCTTCACAGTATACGTAATAATGGAAGCTAAATTTAATAGCACATACTAAAACAAGTCTAGACGCCCACATAAAACGTGACTTGTGGGTCTACTTACTTTATAAAATGAATTTTAGAAGGGTGAGACTACAGAGCCGTAAAGTATGAGGGAAAAACAATAGCAAGTAATCGATTCTTGTGTTAAAGCGATCTTAAAATAATCTTAATCTCTCCCCCCCCCCGGAAACCCTAAAATTCCCCCTTGGGAGGGGGGTGGGAATTCCCCGGTAGGGCATAGTTCGTTGTTAATGTTAATGTTGGGGGGGGGGGGGAAGAACTGAGTGGTCTCGGGGTATGGTGTCCGCCTCGAGTGTTCGAGGTCCCGGGTTCAAGCCCCGGTGAGGACGGGATTTCTAGTAACAAAAAGTCCCCTGGTCTCTGGGTAATGAGATCGGACGCCCATGTGTATTGTTGCGCACGTAAAATATCCCTTGGGAATTGGAAATCGAAAAAGAGTACACTAACGGTGCTGCCCGGCAAAATTTCGAGTTAGAAATTTAACCAAAGTATTTCAGGATCCTCGCCGGTGCTATAGAGTTCGTGCACTGAGCTGAGATTCTCCAGACTCAGGTTTGAGTTAGGAGTAGAAGGGAGAACTTATGGGTTACACCCGTGTGCATGATGTTGATCCGTCGACTAAACTAAACTCATTGTTAATATATGTTAGCAGGATATGTATGCCGTGTTCCAAGTTTAAAAATACTACCTTGGTCAAACTTTCATACACCACAAACCGAGCACCGATTTTTGAATAAAAATATGAATCTGGCACCATTTGTCAAATGCACATTAAGGCAATCACAAAGGACATTGACTTACTTCTTACAAACACTATGATTAGCTAAACTGGAACACGCATTCCAAGATCCATAGCCGCGAGGCAAAGATACGAGGAGACGAGACATGGGAACTCTGGCATGGTAGATATTTGGTATCAACCAAACATGTGATGGCCAGATATTGATATATTTCTCTAATAGACAGTAGACCTAGAGACTGGTATATGGTACTCGTGGAAGATAATGGGGAGAAGCAGAAATAAAAGACACTCACTAGAAAACATAAAATTCAAAGCATTAAGTAACATCACAGCCAACATGGGCAAACTATAAATGTTTTAATGGAAGCTACGACACCAAGACATCATTCTACAAACATTCAAAAGAGGCAATCATAATTTGTCTTCTCACAATGTGTATTTGGCCACAGTATGAGAAGATAACAACTAGAAATATTGTGACAAATGTAATGATATGTGGAAAGAGAGGACGACACCGCGATGAAATTCTGGACAGTATTGTGTCACGGCACAGAAGGGAGTCAGCACAAGAACCGATAAATGCCGTTGGAGATCATAAGATGTGGAGAAGCATGATCGCCCACATCAGTCGGAAAGACACTTGAAGATGACGATTGACAGAAGCCAAGTTAGGCTCATGTTAGTATTGAGTGATTCCAGATGGAATCAGAGGAAGAGGCCGACCACGTAAACGTTGGACGGAGGAAATAGCAGAGTCCATGGGAATATCGATATATGTGTCACGAGCTCGCCATGAGTTAACCAGATAATAATACCGACGTTTGCTTGGCGTATATTTTCTAGGCCACAACAGTCGTACTAACAGAGTAAACACAGCTGCACGGGTTACATCGGGTCAGCCCATATACACATTTGGTGGTGAGTGAGAAGGAAGGGATACAACGCGTTGGCAGTTAATAACAGTTAAAATCACATATAATTGCCCGCTCAGGATATGGAATGGTTAAGTTTGTCATCTATAGTTCCGGACATCAGACGGAATGGAGGTTTTGACTGTCACTACATGACAGAAAGTTGAGGGCTTGTTATTGAAAACAGTGGAACACCTGCCGGACATGAACAACGTCACGTGCACAATGTAAGCTTGTTTGGAAAACCATGATTGGCAGCTTGGTATCGAAACTCTTTGTTAGAACTCGACAGTAACTCTCTAGATTGTTTTGGATGTCAGAACCAGTGATGACAAATCTAACATTGAGGGAGCCAGAGGGGGGATGGATCCCTGACAGGGGATGATCTGCCAATGTGCCACCTGTGTGGGCATAAAGGATAACGTCACGTGACCAACTTTAGGAGTTGCCATAAAAACCCGAGTTGGGGCCAACTAGGGGGACTTGGAAATGTGGCTCTAGTCGGAGTGCAAGGGCACTGCAGTGCTTAGTGGAAATAATATCTACCGTGTGTTAATTAGTGACTTAATTTTACACGTGCCTATAATGGCAGATGTAGATATGATTGATAGGACTGCAGTAGTGCCATTTAAGGTTCCCTACCAGATCCAAGGAAACTCAACAAGTTTTTGGGAAAGAATCCAATCCCATTCGGAAGAACACCAGTTCAACAATCAATAAAGTTGCATACAGAACGTAACTAAAGCTAGAAGGAAGTTGATTCACCAAAGAGAGTGATGCGTACTGATGCACCACACAGCATCAGACAGTAGTAACGAACTGAAAACATTAAGTCTAATAATTACATAGTGTGATATAATCTCGTGTAATAGAACACAAGACTTGATACTTGAGGCTAGATAGACACGAGGGAGGATCCAGTACAGTAACAATTAACATTAATCTGTGTACACACTACAAAGGACTTGTGCATTTTTTTATGAACGATAGGAACGGACATTGTGTAGGGTGCAACCGGTCCATGATTAACTGTTTATACCACCGGTGTCTATTTCGGATGATCATGAAATTGGATTACCAGAGGTCTACAGAGGCAAAGCAGTATCCGGCAAGATGGTTTCGGCACGGGGTGAGATGTACATGTTCTGACGTAACGTGCTGTGGTCTATCCTTGCTGGGATCAGCTGACTGGGTTGTTGTCTGAGAGTCAGATTCTACACACTTTATAGAACACGTCACACATTTTCTTCACATACACGTCTCATATACGTTACACTTTTCTTTTAATAAATTAATCTTTATTAATTTTTAGAAGCAAGAGTTGTTGAGTATGTTGCGTTGGGGAAGTATGAGAAGGGGGCATAGTACGACAGTGAGAGAGTGATAGGAAAAGGTGTCCATAGGCTGATGGAGTGTGTTGGACGGAAGCTGGTGGATTCTCCAGAATATTGAGAGGAAAAAAATATTATAATGTGGGTGTCGACTCTCTTCACTCCAGGGACGACACTGTAAAGGAGGACACAACATTATTGGGGGCTCGATAACGGGATCTTTGGACAGCGGGATCTCTTGTAAACGGAATCTTTGGACAGCGGGATCTCCCGTAAACGGAATCCTTTGACAGCGAGATCTCCTGCAAACAGGAACCTTTGACAGTGGGATCTTCTGACAACGGGGTCTTTTGACACGGGATCCTTAGTTATAAGACGGTGATATCATATTGGAGAATCCAGCTAGAGTGAATGTGGATAGGGGTTAGGACTAATATCTTACCTGTTCACACTTCACACGTCTGCATAGGTCTGTGGTCCTGATTCTACTCTTGTCACTGAGTGAATGTGCTGTGTGTAGTAATATCTAGATTTATAGTACTTGTTCATATATCTGTATAGTAATTTGCAGTTATATTGTACTAGACCTGCTAGCTTACCTCTCTGTATAATGGCCACCCCTAAACTAACCACGTTAGAATTAAAGGCAAAGGGGGAAGAAATGGGATTGGGGGATTCTGCTCTAACGGATTACATACAGGAAGTGGAGAGAGAGTATCGTCAAGCAGAAAGGGAAGATCGAAAGGCCGAGCTGGAATTGAGAAGGATGGAGTTGGAACAAGCAGCTAAGAAATTGGAAGCTGAGCAAGCAGCTAAGAAATTGGAAGCTGAGCAAGCAGCTAAGAAATTGGAAGCTGAGCAAGCAGCTAAGAAATTGGAAGCTGAGCAAGCAGCTAGGAAATTGGAAGCTGAGCAAGCAGCTAGGAAATTTGAAGCTGAACAAGCAGCTAGGAAATTAGAAGCTGAACAAGAAGCACAGAAGAGGGAGCACGAGTACCGGATGAGGGAACTCGAGTTGAAGAGTCAATCTAATGGAGAAACTGAGGGAGCAGTTGGAGGTTCCTCCATCCCAGGATCAACACCAGTAGGTGGACATGGATACCATGCTATGAAGTTTCCTTTAGCGGTCTACGAGGAGGACAAAGAGAAGATTGATCAATACCTTCAACGCTTCGAGGCTATGTCAGTTGCTATGGGTCTGGAGCGTAACAAATGGAATCTTAAGCTATCCCAGGGATTACGCGGGACGGGTTACGAGGTTTATACTCGCCTGCCACCAGGACATGAGAACAATTATGACGAGTTAAAGATGGCTCTGCTGAAACGATTCGAGGTTACGTCACATACCTACCGGAAAAAATTTCGAGCAGCGAAACGAGAACCCGGAGAGTTGTTTGCCGCCTACAGTTTGCGTCTTAAATCTTATCTCCATAAGTGGATGGATTTGGCTGGGTTCGCACATGACTATGAGAGTCTGGAAGAGCTCATGGTGGTCGACCAGCTGAAGAAGCAAATGTCTAAACCTCTCAGGACGTTCCTGGGAGAACAAGGAGCGGAACGTATTGACCTCGTGACTAAATTAGCAGAACGGTTCGTCGAGGTACATGGGGAGGCAGGGGAAAACCTTTCCACCAACTCCAAAAGTCAAGAGCAACATGACAAGAAGAAAACCAAAAACTCAGGAACAAAAAAGTGGGAACCTTATGTGCAAAAATCAGAGGATAGTTCAGAGAAGAAGAAGGAGGGAAGCAAGAGCACTTCAAGCTCTACACCAAAACGACCGTGGTCGGAGAAGTGGTGTTCAATTTGTAAGTCACCCTCTCACAATACGAAGGACTGCAAATCGAAGGCTAAGAACCCTCACTTTGCAGCATGTCAAGTGACTTCCAAGGAGGTTGTCACGGAAAATGCCAAAGTCAACAAGGAAGCTCGCCACCAGGAGAGCTCACTCAAGTCTGGCAATAGAAAATCTAGGACAGGGAAATGGTGCAACCAATGCCAGTCGAATACGCACAATGCTATTGACTGCAAGGGAATGTCAGGAGACACTCAATTCGTCGTGTGCTCAGGAAAACCTAAGGTGGAGCCCACCGAACAGGTCGAGGCCGAGGAAGAGACTCCAGACCAGGAAAAACCACCTGTAGTGGAATTGGTAGAGGTTAACGGTCGTCAAGTGGAGTGTTTATACGACACAGGACTGGACGGGGAGGCCGTGATTTCTGCGAATCTGGTACATCCAGAACAATTCACAGGTGAGACATTGGATATACAGCCTGCACAGAAAAGTGCTGTAACCATGAAGTTGCCTATTGCTAATGTGGAGATTCGGTCAAGGTACGTCACCGGCACCATCAAGGCCGCTGTATTGACCGATCCAATTTTTCCAGTCATCCTAGGTTGCCGGTATGTCTTTCTGGGAATGCCCAGGGAGCCAATCCATATGGGAGCAATGCAGACTCGCTCTCAGACGAGAACGGAAGAGGCAGAAGCAATTGTGACTAACCCAATGCCGGGGGAGCTACGAACTGCCCAGAGTGAGGATGATACTTTACGTCCTTGCTACAAAAAGCTGCAGAAAAGTGCTGATCCACCAGGACGGGGGCAGTACTACATGAAGAATAGGATACTCTACAGGAGAGCAGGAAGGGGAGACAACCTATACGGTCAGTTGGTCGTCCCGAAAGCTCACAGGTCCCAGATTCTTCATATGGGGCATACCATCTCCTTTAGTGGACATATGGGTATTGCCGCCACCATGCAGCGGATTTCCTGCCACTACTATTGGCCGGGAATGACAGATGATGTGCGTCGGTATGTGAAGTCATGCCCTGAGTGCCAGAGGGTGGCACCGAAACACTGGACAGCACCGGTGGTGTTGGGTGAGATGCCCATCATGAACTCTCCTTTCGAGAGGGTAGCCATCGATATCGTGGGTCCACTTCCCAGGACTAGGAAGATGAACATGTATATACTCACAATGGTGGATTGCTGTACAATGTGGGGTGAGGCTATACCGTTGACCACGATTGACTCGAAAAGAGTGGCGGACGCACTGATGGAGGCCTTTACCAGATTAGGCTTTCCGGATCAAATTCTGACGGACAATGGATCTCAGTTTTGTGGAAAACTCATGGAGGAGGTATTTAGGGTGTTTCACTCTAACCACATACATACCAGCCCTTACCACCCTCAAGCCAATGGACAAGTAGAGCGTTTCAACGGCACGTTGATGACAATGCTCAGGAAATTAGCGCAGGAAAAACCGGATAGGTGGGATGAATATATCCCAGCAGCACTCTTTGCCTATCGGGAAGTTCCTCATGGCTCAACAGGACTACCACCCGCTACGTTGCTGTTTGGTCGTCCAATCAAAGGACCGTTGGAAGCCATGTTGAGGAGTTGGACTGAAGAGGGGACGTCAGAAGAAGTGATCTCATCCTATCAATACGTGGAGGAACTGAAAGAAAAACTCCACAAGGGATGGACTCTGGCAAATCAAAACTTGAAAAAGGCCAGGAAAAGACATGCGGCTTACTACAACCGTAGGTCTAAAGAAAGATCTCTAGAGGTGGGAGATAAAGTCTTGTTGCTACTCCCAACGGGAAACAACAAACTGGAGATAGGTTGGCAAGGACCATTTCCCGTGGAAAGGGTGATATCCAGAACCAACTATCAGATCCGGATCCGGGGAAAGTCGAAGATTTTCCATATCAATCTCTTGCGGAAATACGAAGAGAGACCCGGAGACAAGGCAGCTCACCTCATGGCAATATCAGTTGCAGTGGAGACAGAAGTGGGAACCAGCGAGGGTAGGGAATATCCCTTGGAACACCAGGAAACCTATAGGGATGTGCAAGTGAACCCTGATCTGACCTCCCAGGAGAGGGAAAGGATAACCCAGGTTCTCAAGTCTCATAAGGAGATACTGACTGATAAACCAGGACGAACGAGGTTGGTTGAGTTCGAGATGACTTTGACCACACAGGAGCCTGTTCGCCAAAAGGTTTACCCAGTGCCATTCTCTAAAGAAAAGGCCCTGGAGGAGGAAATACAAAAATTGCTGGAGGATGACGTGATTGCACCATCCACATCCCCATACAATGCGGGGGTAGTTTTGTTACGCAAACCAAGTGGAGAACACCGGTTGTGTATAGATTACCGACTTCTGAACAGTCATACACAGTTTCAGGTGGAACCTTTGCCGAATCCAACTCAGTTATTCGCTAGGCTCCATAAGGCTCGGTACTTTTCAAAAGTGGATCTGAGTCGGGGGTACTATCAGATACCAGTCAAACCGGAGATTCGACCACTGTTAGCTTTCAGTACACCCAGTGGACACTACGAATTCAAAGTCATGCCCTTTGGACTCAGCAATGCACCCAGTGTGTTTACACGCATGATGAGGACTTTACTAGATCCGTTACAGGATCCATCCATCATCTCATTCATGGATGATATTCTGATTTCCAGTGACAGCTTGGATGACCACTTACAATCCTTGGAGAGAGTGTTTAATAGGCTCAAGGAAGCAGGGCTTACTGCTCGTCCAACCAAGTGCATGATTGGTTACCAGACTCTGGAATTTCTAGGTCACACCATCACTCCAGGACACATTGTTCCAGAAGAGAAGAACCTGGAGAAAATCAGAAATGCACCAAGGCCAAAAACGAAGAAGGATGTGCGATCTTTTCTCTCGTTGTGTGGGTTCTACCACAAATTTATCCCACATTTCACTGAACTGGGAGCTCCGTTGACGGAAACCTTGAAAAAGGGATTCCCGGACCAAATCATTTGGACACCAGAATGTGAGAATGCCTATAGTCAGTTAAAGGAGGCCTTGGTCAGCAAACCTGTATTACAGCTCCCTGACCTTTCCAAACAATTTGTGTTGAGAACAGATGCGAGTGCGATTGGAATTGGAGCCGCTTTGTTACAGGAAGGAAAAGACGATGCTTCGGTTTTGAAACCTGTGGCATACGCAAGTAAGAAACTTCTACAGGCGGAGAGGAATTATTCAACCGTCGAGAGAGAGTGCTTGTCCCTCGTATGGGTAGTGCAAAAATTTCAGCCATATTTGTATGGAGTTAAGTTTCGAGTCCAGTCGGATCATCAACCCCTGATGTTCCTGGCTACTTCTCAGAAGCTCAACGCACGTTTGATGCGGTGGTCGTTGTTACTTCAACCGTATAATTTCACAGTAGAGTACATTCCTGGGAAGGAAAATGTTGGAGCGGACTTCTTGTCAAGACACCCAGCTCCTGAAGAAGAGGAATGAATCATCTGGATTTAACTCACGGTGAAGAAGAGTGAGATGGACTACTCTCTTAAGAGGGGGCCTATGTCACGAGCTCGCCATGAGTTAACCAGATAATAATACCGACGTTTGCTTGGCGTATATTTTCTTGGCCACAACAGTCGTACTAACAGAGTAAACACAGCTGCACGGGTTACATCGGGTCAGCCCATATACACATTTGGTGGTGAGTGAAAAGGAAGGGATACAACGCGTTGGCAGTTAATAACAGTTAAAATCACATATAATTGCCCGCTCAGGATATGGAATGGTTAAGTTTGTCATCTATAGTTCCGGACATCAGACGGAATGGAGGTTTTGACTGTCACTACATGACAGAAAGTTGAGGGCTTGTTATTGAAAACAGTGGAACACCTGCCGGACATGAACAACGTCACATGCACAATGTAAGCTTGTTTGGAAAACCATGATTGGCAGCTTGGTATCGAAACTCTTTGTTAGAACTCGACAGTAACTCTCTAGATTGTTTTGGATGTCAGAACCAGTGATGACAAATCTAACATTGAGGGAGCCAGAGGGGGGATGGATCCCTGACAGGGGATGATCTGCCAATGTGCCACCTGTGTGGGCATAAAGGATAACGTCATGTGGCCAACTTTAGGAGTTGCCATAAAAACCCGAGTTGGGGCCAACTAGGGGGACTTGGAAATGTGGCTCTAGTCGGAGTGCAAGGGCACTGCAGTGCTTAGTTGAAATAATATCTACCGTGTGTTAATTAGTGACTTAATTTTACACGTGCCTATAATGGCAGATGTAGATATGATTGATAGGACTGCAGTAGTGCCATTTAAGATTCCCTACCAGATCCAAGGAAACTCAACAAGTTTTTGGGAAAGAATCCAATCCCATTCGGAAGAACACCAGTTCAACAATCAATAAAGTTGCATACAGAACGTAACTAAAGCTAGAAGGAAGTTGATTCACCAAAGAGAGTGATGCGTACTGATGCACCACACAGCATCAGACAGTAGTAACGAACTGAAAACATTAAGTCTAATAATTACATAGTGTGATATAATCTCGTGTAATAGAACACAAGACTTGATACTTGAGGCTAGATAGACACGAGGGAGGATCCAGTACAGTAACAATTAACATTAATCTGTGTACACACTACAAAGGACTTGTGCATTTTTTTATGAACGATAGGAACGGACATTGTGTAGGGTGCAACCGGTCCATGATTAACTGTTTATACCACCGGTGTCTATTTCGGATGATCATGAAATTGGATTACCAGAGGTCTACAGAGGCAAAGCAGTATCCGGCAAGATGGTTTCGGCACGGGGTGAGATGTACATGTTCTGACGTAACGTGCTGTGGTCTATCCTTGCTGGGATCAGCTGACTGGGTTGTTGTCTGAGAGTCCGATTCTACACACTTTATAGAACACGTCACACATTTTCTTCACATACACGTCTCATATACGTTACACTTTTCTTTTAATAAATTAATCTTTATTAATTTTTAGAAGCAAGAGTTGTTGAGTATGTTGCGTTGGGGAAGTATGAGAAGGGGGCATAGTACGGCAGTGAGAGAGTGATAGGAAAAGGTGTCCATAGGCTGATGGAGTGTGTTGGACGGAAGCTGGTGGATTCTCCAGAATATTGAGAGGAAAAAAATATTATAATGTGGGTGTCGACTCTCTTCACTCCAGGGACGACACTGTAAAGGAGGACACGACAATATGAAGCCCATACTCGGGCACTCTCACGAAGTTTATACTTCACTTCGACACCGCAAGGTACAAGAGGAACATGATGAGATGAGATGAGATTAAACGAGACCCACAAGAATCACTCTTCCGTGTGTGGCTGGGACCCCAAGGGGAAGCAAAGAATAGCAACACTGTAACCAACCATGCATGTCGTTAGAAGAAATTACTGGTGGGAATCTCCTCGGCGAAGTAGTCAAGACGTTTGACTCGGGCTCCGAAGATTGTGGGTTCGATTCCGGGCCGCGTCCTTTGGCTCACGAGTGAAATTTTTTGGAGACTCCTGTGGGTCGTCGCAAGTGCTACGGAGTTCGTGCTTTGTGCGACGCCTTCCGCGCTGAGGAAAGAGACCGAGCCATATGGGATAAAACTCGATGCAATGAAGACGACCCTGTCGACAACTTTTAAGCGACTTTTTTACCAACGAAAAAGAATTCCGCCCGTGTGTCAGGGCCCTTAATGGAAGCAAGAAATTGTTGCGAAATTTAAATTCGCATACATGTCATACCGGTCTTTGTGGCTAGGGGGTTGCGAACGCGGTTTGTGAGCCCGTATACCCGGGTTAGAAACACGGCGGTGCTGGTTTTTTCGAAAAAGGTATAGAGCCGGTCGTTCAGAAAGCAATAGCAAACTACTGAACGTAACATTTGCCCAGGAATCACGAACAGCGACAATGCTGGGGTTGACTGCTACGTCCTGTAAAGGACATGCAACTTAAAAAAATACATGTCATAAAAGGGTGAACTTATAAAAGCGTGAATAAAAGCGTGATGTTTGTAGCGTGAACTGCATGTTCAGAGAAATAACAACCGGCCGCTCGCTGAACTAACTGGGCTGCCTTATGCAGTAATGTGTGGCTGCTGGTTTTCAAGTGACTATCGGATGGACTGTATATCTCGTAGCGGACTTTTGTGTTGGCATTCTGGCAGCGGCATCATGCATAATATACATGTGCGGGCTGTTGGTTTGTCGAGACTCCTGTCTGTTCCGCTTTTCACATGTGAGAAGCATTTTGTGTGATATTCACTGGCACAGGGACGGAGCATAATGAAGCGACCCTTTGCCGTGATGTTGGAACAGCGACTAACTAACATATCGTAACAGGCAATGAAGGAATGAAGGAAGGTTAAGCGTAGGACTGGCTTCCTCAATCCGTGGAAACACTGTAGCTACAAATCCAACCATAGACAAATCAATATAATAGTATAACTAAAAAGATTTATCTGAATTTCAGAGGGCAAAATAATTTGAGGAAAAGTTAAACTTATATGGAGAAGAGAAGTAGAAACAAAAGGATAATTTGGGGAGGACATGGACAAGACTGCATGGAATAACTAAAGACAGAACGGATTGGGTTTATAGTGTGTGTTTTTGTTTGTTGCCTCAATATAAAATTCAATATCTCAGTAACCAACTGAGGTAAAATGATGAGATTTAGTATATAACCTTATCATTATGTCCACCCAACAAAAAATTCTTTGTTCTGGAGATTTTACAGCAGATTTCAAAGTTAGTTTATATGCGGTATATTAATTACGATTTAGAGATTACGTCCATGATTTTAACTGTATTACAGCTTCACCAAGAGACATCCCGGCAGATTTTGAAATTTTCACGTGATTTCCGTTTTGAAACAAACAGCGCGAAGATTAAGAAGTTCTCCAAATGAGGGTTCTTTCATGAAACGTGATTATATAAATAAACCAGCTGACAAGGCCCGGCTTCTGGCGGGGATATATCTATCTATCTATCTATCTATCTATCTATCTATCTATCTATCTATCTATCTATCTATCTATCTATCTATCTATCTATCTATCTATCTATCTATCTATCTATCTATCTATCTATCTATCTATCTATCTATCTATCTATCTATCTATCTATCTATCTATCTATCTATCTATCTATCTATCTATCTATCTATCTATCTATCTATCTATCTATCTATCTATCTATCTATCTATCTATCTATCTATCTATCTATCTATCTATCTATCTATCTATCTATCTATCTATCTATCTATCTATCTATCTATCTATCTATCTATCTATCTATCTATCTATCTATCTATCTATCTATCTATCTATCTATCTATCTATCTATCTATCTATCTATCTATCTATCTATCTATCTATCTATCTATCTATCTATCTATCTATCTATCTATCTATCTATCTATCTATCTATCTATCTATCTATCTATCTATCTATCTATCTATCTATCTATCTATCTATCTATCTATCTATCTATCTATCTATCTATCTATCTATCTATCTATCTATCTATCTATCTATCTATCTATCTATCTATCTATCTATCTATCTATCTATCTATCTATCTATCTATCTATCTATCTATCTATCTATCTATCTATCTATCTATCTATCTATCTATCTATCTGTCTATCTGTCTGTCAGTCAGTCTGTCTGTCTGTCTGTCTGTCTGTCTGCCTGCCTGCCTGCCTGTCTGTCTGTCTGTCTGTCTGTCTGTCTGTCTAATCTACCTACCTGCCTGCCTGCCTGCCTGCCGGCCGGCCGGCCCACCGACCGACCGACCGACGGACCGACCCACCGACTCACCCACCCACCCAGTCAGCCAGCCAGCCAGCCAGCCAGCCAGCCATCCACCCATCCACCTACCTTTCTGCCTACCTACCTACCTACCTACCTACCTACCTACCTACCTACCTACCTTTCTGTCTGTCTGTCTGTCTGTCTGTCTGTCTGTCTGTCTGTCTGTCTGTCTGTAGCAAACATTTATCTGACAATCCCAGCCTGTATAAACGCCTTCAGTTGCTACCACTCCGCAAACGCCTGCTTTTCAATAAAGCTAAACTAATTCACAAAATCTTGCATCGGAATGCCCCAAATTACCTCTGGCCATTGTTTAAATATAATGCTAGACACAGTAAACGTTTAAATATATTACACATTCCGAAGCCTAGGATTGACTTATACAAAACAAGCTTAACGTACTCTGCAGCTCAGCTGTGGAACAATCTTCCACAAGAAATAAAAGACATCACCAATCCTTATTCATATAATCGCAAATTACTCGAACACTATCTCAGTACGGATTACCTTCCCCCATAATAATAGTGATAATAATAATAATAACAAAACCCTAGTATAACAGCCAGTCCCCTTTTGGTAGGCCAGTATATTCCACATGGCTAATAAGTGTCTGACCATTATCTAATGTTACTGTATCGTGTAGTTTTGATGTTCGCATTTTGCCAATGCTTTTATTATGCATAAGTTTTATATTGTTGCTGTTCTCTGTTAGCCTTGAATGACGTGTGAATGAAATAATGTATGGAAGAGAGTGATAGAAGGGCAGAATGTTAGACGGGCCTGCGTGCCCAATTCTTAACCCTTTGAAAATAAAGTTTGTTCGTTCGTTCGTTCGTTCGTTCTGTCTGTCTGTCTGTCCGCGCTATTAAATATTGATAATAGTTACTGGAAAAAACGTCAGGATCATGTGTTGAAAGAGGAAGAGGACTATTGGAGAAAGGATGGATTGACTATTATGCAACCGAGAGCAATCATCAACCTACTGGAATCGTCCGACACAGATTAAGGTATGAGCAGATCGCAGACCTTAATCTACGTACACACTTACTGGGATATTTTGCTCCAACTATTCAGACGAATTGCAGGCCCTAAACATTACAGCATCAGCATCAGCTGAAGAAACAAGAAGGAAATGAAAAATAAGGTAAGAAATATAGTCCTTCTACTTTCCTGTTAATTTACAAATTATTTACCCCGTGCCTCTGTAAATTCTCTGTCTTTACTAATATTACACATTGCACCCCTCTCGGGATTCTCCGGGGTGAAGTGGTCAAGCCGTCTGACTCGGGCTCCGAAGGTTGTATGTTCGATTCCGGGCCGCGTCCTTCATTTCAAAAGTGCATTTTTTCGGAGACTCCCGAGGGTCGTCGCTGGAGCTACGGAGTTCGTGCTTTGTGCGACGCTTTCCGCGCTGCGGAAAGAAACTGAGCCATATGGGATAAACACCCGGTGCAATGCAGCCGACCCTGTCGATTTTAAGCCAATTCTTTCATTGCACCCACTCTCATACGAATCCGGATACGCCTTTGTGTGTCAACAGAATTGACATGTCTCACATTACCGTAAAAATAACTTCGTTAGCGAGAAATCACTAGTTGTTCAGCAAAAGATCAAAGGAATGTCGCCGCTTTCAATGATTGAAGTTGTTTTTGGACCTATCAAAGACATATTCCTTGGGTGGGGGTAAATATAAGACGGCTGGAAAAATTTCATAACGATGCAACAGACAGTTTTCAAAATAATTGATCGTGAATGACGGCATTCGTTTGTGGACATACTATAGTTGGTGAAGGGTCTATGACCCAAATTGGGATAAAAGAAAAACAAAGACAATGAATATCCTCACACGCTAATTTCTACAAGAGAACAGAGGGAAATATTGTTTCAGCAGAACCGCCGTGAGACAAGATACAGAATTTATCTATGCTGCAGCCTCTCCAAGTTTGCAATCACATAAAATTGGCATATGACTAGGGGCGCTGCGTGGTCTCGAGGTATGGTGTCCGCTCTCGTTTGAGCTCGTCAGTAGTGCATATCCTTGACCGGACGTAGAAACAAACTCCGGATCACTAGCGTGTGAAGCAACGAGAGCAAACCTCGAGTCTAGTGCTTCTACATTGATGTGGACAGGCCTTAGGTTCATACCAGAATAGGATCAGCGTTGCCAGTAGTGGGTTGTGCTCAATTTTAAATCTCAAATCCCGAAACAACCAAATAAATCAATGAGCTGAGTTTCTCCAGACACAGGTTTGCGTTAGGAGGAGAACGGAGCACTTATAGGTTACACTCGTGTGCCGTGATGCTGATCCAACGACTAAACTAAACTAAACATCACATAATAGATTGTACATTATGATGTTTAACATATAATTTTTGTTAGCACATAATAGATTGTACATTATGGTGATTAATATGGAAGTTTTTGTCGTCACATAATAGATTGTACATCTCATCTCATCTCATCATGTTCCTCTTGTACCTTGCGGTGTCGAGGTGAAGTATAAACATCGTAGGAGTGCCCGATTATGGGCTTCATATATTGAGATTACCATTGACTCTGCTATTCCCTCCGTCCAACGTTTACGTTGTCGGCCTCTTCCTCTGTTTCCATCTGGTCTTTACGTCATTGCTTGTTGTGGTATGCTGTTGAATGGTAAACTACTTGCATGGCCAAACCATTTGACTTGCTGCTTTCTAATAAAATCTTGTGCTGCTATAACGCAAACTTTAGTCCTGATTTCTTCATTTCTGATCTTATCTCTTCTTGATACGTTGAGTATTCTTCTCAGGAATCTCATTTCTGTTGTTGTGATTTTTCTTTTCTCTTTTTCTGTCATGGTCCAGGTTTGGCATTTGTAGCATAGAGTTGGTAGGAAGATTGTGTTGTAAAGTGCTTTCTTAGTAGTTATTGATACATGTTTGTTCTTTAGTGTTGGTGCCATTTGTCCAATAAGTTGGTTTGCCTTATTGCATCTATTTTCAATCTCATCTTCTGATCTGCCATTTGATGCTATTATACTTCCTAGGTACCTGAAAATCTTTACTTGTTTCAAGGGATGTTCGTTTAGGTGAATTGTTGTTGTTTTTTCTTCTTTAGTTATAGTCATTACCTCTGTTTTGCTTGTGCTAATTTTCATGTTATGTACCCTACACATTTCGTTTAGACTATTCATGTGGTCTTGTAATTCAGCTTCTGATTTTACTATTGGTGCTTGGTCGTCCGCAAACAGGACTTCTCTAATGGTTAGATTTGCAGATGGTTCTTCTTCTGTGTTCTCTTCATGTGGTATTCTTGCGGTCTCTGTTTGGCTGGTTTCTTTACATATGTTGTCTATATATGTTATGAACAAAAGAGGGGACAGGACACAACCCTGTGGTACTCCGGATCTTATGGTGAAGGGTTCTGAGTGTTCCTCAGTTGCTTTCACTATGCATTCAGTCGCTTAAAAAAAAAAAAAGTCTGTGCATTCAGTGTTGTTGTATAAGCTTCTACATAGGTTTGTTAGGTGTATACTCACTCCATATTGTTTAAGGATTTCCCACAGCTTGTTAAGATATAAATGGAATCAGCATTGGAGGACGAAACATCAATAACATTAGATAAGCAGATGATACAGTATTGATTGAAAACAATGCACACGATCTACAACAATTAGTAGACGCGGTTGTTGTACACAGTGAGCAGCTGGGGTTGGAATTAAACTGTAAGAAGACACAGGTTATGGTCGTCACTAGGAAGAACGAAGTACCACGATGTAATATACAAGTAATCGGTACAATTATCTCGGAACAATCATAACATCTGATGGGAAATGCCTTGAAGAGATTAGAACAAGAATCGCCATGGCGAAAGTAGCCCTTAGCAAGATGAAAAACATTCTGACCAATAAAAAGATGTCAATTGAAACGAGAAAAAGAGTGTTGAGGGGATACATAGAGCAAGTTCTTTTGTATGGATGTGAAACATGGACAATGTGCAGTCAAGTTGAAAAAATCTGATGGCTGCAGAAATGAGGTTTCTGAGGAAAATGCAAAGAATACCATGGACAGACAGAAAAACGAATGACCAAGTACTACAGGAGACAAATGAAAATCGTAAACTGATTAGAGAAATTAGACGTAGACAGTCAACATTTTTTGGACATGTTATGAGAAGAAATGGATTGGAGAACTTAGTGACAACTGGCAAGATCAAAGCGAACAGACCAAGAGGAAGACCCAGAGGAAAATACCTTGATGGCTTTGCCACATGGCATGGACGAGACAGGAACACTGAGCTGATCCACGACGCTGGTGATCGAGTGAAATGGCGAGTCATGACCGCCCACGCTTTCCGGCATGGCACATGATTGATTGATTGATTGATTGTTTCTATCTACTCTATCGAATGCCTGTTCTTAGTCGACAAAGGCTAAGTAGAGTGTTTCATTGAATTCGATTGATTTTTCTATAAGTTGTCTAAGAGCAAAAATGACGTCTGTGCATCCTTTGTTTTTCCTAAATCCAGGTAGCTGGCGTTCAATAATAGGTCCTAACCTCTTCTCAAGAATTTTGCAAAATATTTTCCCAGTATGACTCAACAGTGAAATGCCTCTGTGTGCAATCTCTTTTGCTGCCTTTGTTTTTCCAAATTGGGGTAATTATGGCGTTTCCCCAGTCCCGTGGTGTCTGTTGTTCTATCCAAACGTGGTTGAATAGTCTATGTAGCCATGCTGCTCCTACTTCTCTTGCTGCTTTACTTTGTTCATTTGGTATTTCATCTTGTCCCGGTGATTTATTCTTTGGGGCTAATCTGATGGCTTCTATAATTTCATCTTTTAGTATGTCTGGTTTTAGTTCTTCGGTGGCATCTGTGTAGGTTTCTTGAATTCTTGTGACATCTGATGGATTGTTGAGAAGTTGTTCGAAATATTGCTTCCATCCCATTAGGATTTGTTTTTATTCACTTATTGGTTCTCCATTTTCGCTGTTAATTATTTTAGTTGGGTCAAAGAGTTCTCCTCTGGTTCGAATTGCACATATCTTTTTGTAGAAGTTTCTAGTTGTCTCCTTGTAGTTTTTATTTAGGGTTTCTCCATACTCTTTCCAGTCTTTTTGTTTTTCCCTCTTTACCATTCTATTCACATGTCGTCTCGCTATTCTATATTCTATATAATCACATTCCTGTTTGCTCTTCAACCACTTTTTATATTTTTCCTTTATGTCTTTTACCGCTTTCTTTACCTCTGTGTTCCACCAACTTGTTATTTTCTTTATCCATCTTTTGCATTTTTTTCGTAGTTCCACATGTTATTTTTACAGTATTAAGATGCCTTATTTGAACATCTCCCTTTCTTCTTCCACTGTTTTTCTTTCTATAGGTAATTTTACAAAGATTTCAGTTAGTTCTTTCTCGTAATTTTCCCTTACTGCCTCGTCTTTAAGGTTTTTTAAGTTTACTGATTCGCATGGCATGTATTTTCCTGCTCTTTGCTTTCTTCTACTGATGGTTCTTATTGTAGCAACGACTGCTTTATGATCTATGTTTATTTTTAAATTGGGCACTGCCCTTGCATCTAATATATTTCTCTTTCTGTTATTTCTTGTTAATATAAAATCAGTTTGGCTTTTAGTATCTAGATCGTTCCATTTATACCAGGTGTATACTTGTGAGTCTGTATGTTTATAGAATGTGTTTGTTATATAGAGATTGTACATGATGGTGTTTAGTATATAAGTTTTTCCATCACATAAAAGATTGTACATGATGGTGTTTAATATATAATATTTTGTCATCTCATAATAGATTGTACATTATAGTGTTTAACATATAATTTTTGTCAGCACATAATAGATAGTACATGATGGTGTTTAATATAGAAGTTTTTGTCATCATATAATAGATTGTACATGATGGTGTTTAATAAAGAAGGTTTTTGTGATCACATTGTAGATTGTACATGATGGTGTTTAACATATAATTTTTGTCAGCACATAATAGAATGTACATGATGGTGTTTAACATATAATATTTGTCAGCACATAATAGATTGTACATGATGGTGTTTAACATATAATTTTTGTCAGCACATAATAGAATGTACATGATGGTGTTTAACATATAATATTTGTCAGCACATAATAGAATGTACATGATGGTGTTTAACATATAATATTTGTCAGCACATAATAGAATGTACATGATGGTGTTTAACATATAATATTTGTCAGCACATAATAGAATGTACATGATGGTGTTTAACATATAATTTTTGTCAGCACATGATAGATTGTACATGATGGTGTTTAATATAGAAGATTTTGTGATCACATAATAGATTGTACATGATGGTGTTTAACATATAATTTTTGTCAGCACATAATAGATTGTACATGATAGTGTTTAATATACAAGTTTTTGTCAGCACATAATAGATTGTACATGATAGTGTTTAACATAGAATATTTGCATGTTACATAGCACCAGTTTTAACATACGGCTGCAAATCCTGGACAATTAGTAAACAGACGAAATAACCCATAGAAGACTTGGAGATGTGGTTTTATAGAAGAATGCTGAACTTTCTTTGGACAGCCCAAATGAGCAATCAGGGCATATTGTTGGAGGCTAAGTCGCAAAGGCAACTTATAACAAACACCAGAAAGAGGTAATCAAATGTTTGGGCCACATTATGAGAAGACAAACGCTTGAATGTATAGTGACAAGCGGAAATATTCGTGGAAGAGAGAAAAGTGAAGACAGCGAGAGAACATTCTGGACAGATTTGTGTAATGGCACGGAATAAGTCAACATTTGAATTGATCCATGCCTTTGGAGATCGCAATTTGTGGAGAAGCATGATCACCCAAGCCAGTCGCAATATAATTGATGATAATAATACTTTTAACACATTTAAATTGTACTGGTTCATGTTGATCCAATCATACTGTTATGTGACAAGATGCAAACGTTACACGCCCTTTACACGACAGGAGGCATATACAATATTTGGTGCTGGCCCCACATTTTATGCCATCAGGCACTCGATGGGCGATGTGAAACTATTATATGACAAAATACAAAAGGCATTTATGCTACAAATTCTGTATGCAGCAAGTAAATTACTCGTGATTCTGCTCACGTGATAGTTTATACAAGAGAAAAGCAGTTGACATTCTTTCAACGTAACTACTATGCCACGAGATGGAGATGTAATCTGTGCTGCAGTGTCTGGATGAAGTAATTAGATATGCTTGATACACTCAGCCAATGATTTTCCCGTAGACTGGGTCTAGGTGAGAGGATCCCTGATGGTGGAAGTGGTGGTGATCGTGGACGTGGTGTGTGGGGGGTTTCCCTGATCCTGGCTCCGGGTTGATCCAGTCCAAGACTTTACTGGTTAGAAAGCCCACAATAAATCCTGGGGAAATATTTAGTTCAGCATGATTAACTCACTATCAGAAGAAGACATTCGATAATCTTTGGACAAGTTATAAGAAATAGACAGTACACCGTCTCTGGACAAGTCATGAGAAATAGACATTGCACAATCCCTGGACAAGACATGAGAAATAGACAATCCACAATCGTTGGACAAGTCATGAGAAGCAGGCAGCCCATTATCTTTGGACAAGACTTACGAAGTATAAATTTCACAATTTATGGTCAAGTCATGAGAAGCAGACAAATGAAAATCTCTGTGGAAACCATAAGAAGTACACAGTTCACAATTTCTGGACAAATGGTGAGAAGTAGACAATCCATTAGTTTTGGACGTGTCCTGAGAAGTAAATATCTTTGGAAAGTTGTGAGAAGTAAATAATTCACAATCTTCTGACATGTCACGAAAAAGTAAATAAAACCTGAAAAACCACATGGCAACTGTGAAGTAGAAAGGGGAAAGAGACAAGTAAAGAAATAAAGATAATAGACCGCGTGACATCGTAACAAGGAGAAACACCTGTAACGCGAATGATGAACAACAGGAAACTATGAATAAACATGATGACACATTGCAAGCAATATCAACTATGAGAAGAGAACAGGAGGAAGTGAACACATATGACGACTACTACAATATTGCTGCGGATGATAGACTGGAAACAAGAGGCCGTGGACAAACATTGTTACCAGTATAATACGGAAGGAATTATCGGACGAAATAGAGACTGTTGAGAAATGTGAAGACCAACAATATATGGACTAAGAATAAGATACATTTATTATGCACCAAGCAAATGACCATAAAATAAAGTCTATTACAATCAGGTATTTTGTCTTTCACCTCTTATCCCCAATAGGATTTCAACCAACTCACCCCAAGCCCCCCCCCCCCCCCCTAGTCTCAGCCATGCCAAGTAACTGTCCATGTGCTCCCCAAACTATATTTCTCAATGTATGTCTTATCCAACACTAGCATCATTTTTCCACCTCTTGGTTTAATGGTATGTGTCTAGTTCTCTCGATGAGCTCCACGTTGGTGTTTCTGTGATATCATTTTATTCCTTCCATTTTTCGCAGACACCAGTTAGTATATGTGTATCTTATTTGTAATTGTTTTTGTTGTTCTCCATGTTTGTGATCCGTACACTAGAACTGATTTAACTTTGTGACTGCATATTGTAAGTTGATGCTAAGTGTAATTTCTTTTGACTTCCAAAAAATCTAGTGCTATAAAAACTCATCTGTCCTTCTGTATTCTTGTTCTGATATCTTTATCAGTTCCACCCTCTTTGCCTACATTGTTACCTTTATAGGTATATAATCCATCCAGGCAGGGATGTGTAATGTCTCCAGATCTTTTTTCCCTATACAGTGAAAATATTTTCAGAAATGTAGAAGACCTAAATGGAATCAGCATTGGAGGACGAAACATAAATAACATTAGATATGCAGATGATACAGTATTGATTGCAGACAATGCACAGGATCTGCAACAATTAGTAGACGCTGTGGTTGTACACAGTGAGCAGCTGGGGTTGGAATTAAATTGTAGGAAGACACAGGTTATGGTCGTCACTAGGAAGAACGAAGTACCACAATGTAATATACAAGTAAATGGGAATATTCTTCAACAAGTGAATCGGTTCAATTATCTTGGAACAGTCATAACATCTGATGGCAGATGCCTTGAAGAGATTAGAACAAGAATCGCCATTGCGAAAGTAGCCTTTAGCAAGATGAAAAACATTCTGACCAATAAAATGATGTCAATTGAAACGAGAAAAAGAGTGTTGAGGGGATACATAGAGCCTGTTCTTTTGTATGGATGTGAAACTTGGACAATGTGCAGTCAAGCAGAAAAACATCTGATGGCTGCAGAAATGTGGTTTCTGAGGAAAATGCAAAGAATACCATGGACAGACAGAAAAACCAATGAACAAGTACTACAAGAGACAAATGAAAATCGTAGATTGATTAGAGAAATTAGACGTAGACAGTCAAAATTTTTTGGACATGTTATGAGAAGAAATGGACTGGAGAACTTACTGACAGCTGGCAAGATCGAAGGGAACAGACCAAGAGGAAGACCGAGAGGAAAATACCTGGATGGCTTGGCCACATGGCATGGACGAGACAGGAACACTGAGCTGATCCACGACTCTGGTGATCGAGTGAAATGGCGAATCATGACCGCCCACGCTTTCCGGCATGGCACATGATTGATTGATTGATTGAATCCATCTCTTAAAGTGAGGTTTCACCATGGGAGTTCGGGTTATCATTTGCTTGATTTATTCTCATTATCTTTATGTCTCCGCTATGGATTTTACTACTTATTGTTGTGGCCTCCCATCCAGATTTGCTAGTTTATCCTACATCTGATCTCGTGTATCAGACAGGAGGGCAGTGTCAAATGTTTTTTTTTTAGAGAATCTAAAAGTTATCTGCTTACGTATATTGTAATGTATTCATGTCTCTCTTAACCTAATGATGCATGTAGATAAATTGAGTTATTCTTACTATAAACTGTAATACCAGTCAATTTGGAGTGGGGTTAAATATTAAATAACAGCACTCTTATATCCGTAGGTTACGATTGGCACTCTTATAATACAATGGACAGAAGTAGAAATCATCATCATCATGTATTAGATTCTTTACACACCATCGCTCTCATTACGGCCTGCAGAAACGATTCTCGATCCATTACCAGTTCTCTCGCCTTCTGCATTTTCACGTCCAAGACATCTGCGATATCCCGTGTCCATATTCGCGCTTGTCTACCCCAGCCTCCTCTACAATGAACTGTGCTTTGCATCAGTGTTCTCTCGAAACGACTTTTGTTGTTATTGATTATGGAGCCTAGATATTCAAAGGAGTGGGAATCATAAGATATATTACACAAAACAACTTCCAAACTATAGGTACGCCATTATCAAAGCCTGCCATCTCAATATGAGAACACGGCTCGTGTGTTTAAGCACAATTACTCCTTTAATTAGGTGCCGTCGGTATATTACAATGGAGACTTTTGTTGATGACAAGGATGCTGTTGTTATTGTTGCTCTCATTTGATTGGACGTTTTGAAAGAGTGTTGTGTCGAGCTATTGGCTCCTGAAGCAGAATCTTGAAGCCGGCTTTATCCATTCAAACTCGTAAGTATGAGAATGGAGGTGAAGGCGGTTACTGCATATTTCCGCTGGTTGGAGAACAAACTTTATACGCATGTTGCGATTGTAACTGATTCACAACTCAAGCTGACAAAGTTGAAGACTGGCATGCTTCGTGCAGAATGTCATGCATCGATTCAGAGGTCGCGGGCTGTGAGCATTCGCTGAATCTTTTCTCCAGGACACTTTGGTGTGGTTGGAAATTAACAGGCTGACAGATTTGCTGGTGCCGCATCATTGAGGGGGTGATTTGATGCATGATAAGGCAGATGTGGTGAAGGCTCTCTGGGGGCATGTAAATAATGCAGATAAACAGATAGAATATCATGGTCTAAAGAGAATGCAGCAGCAGGGGTGGTCATGGGAACTGACCGACAGTCGTCACTCAGAGGTAAAGCAAGACGGACATACAATCAGATTGCAACGGTACCATTAATATTGGAACTCTTCGCTGGCCGTTGAAGATGAGGACTGAGCGCCTATGGGAGTGCCCTGAGTGCAATGATGTCGGTTCTTGACTAAACTGAACTCGTCAGCTGTACAAGTAGCGCATGCATAACATTGGTTAGTTAATTAGTTAGGTAGTTAGTTAATTAGATAGGTAATTAGTTAATTACTTATTTAATTAGTTAGTTAATAGATTAGTTAGTTAATTAGTTGGTTAGTCAGTTAGTTAATTAGTTAGTCAGTTAGTTAACTAGTTAGTTAATTAATTAGTTAGTTAGATAGTTGAGGGGAAGAGAACAAGGGGAAGGCTGAGAAGTAAATACATGGATGGCTTGGCTACGTTGTATGGTCGTGATAAGAACACTGAGCTGATCTACGACTCTGGTAATCGTGTAAGATGGCGAAACATGACCACTCACGCTTATCGGCATGGCACATGATGATGAGTTAGTTATTTAGTTAGACGATTAGTTAGTTAGTTACTTAATTAGTCAGTTAATATGTTATTCAATTTGTCAGTTAATTAGTTAGTTACTTATATATTTAATTAATTATTTAGTTAATCAATTAGTTAATTAGATGATTTGTTTCTTAGCTAGTCAGTCAATTAACTAGTTAGTTAGTTAGCTAGCTAGCTAGCTAGCTAGCTAGTTAGTTAGTTAGGTAGTTAGTAAGTTAGTTAGTTAGGTAGTTAGTTAGTTAGTTAGTTATTTAGTTAGTTAGTTAGTTAGTTAGTTACTTAATTAGTCAGTTAATATGTTATTCAATTTGTCAGTTAATTAGTTAGTTACTTAGATATTTAATTAATTATTTAGTTAATCAATTAGTTAATTAGATAATTTGTTTCTTAGCTAGTCAGTCAATTAACTTAGTTAGTTAATCAGATTATCTTATTGAACACCGGCTTATTCAGTCCATAAGTTCGTATTCCCGAATCAGTATCTTCCTCAGCCTGTAGTGGTCGACGACACCAATTCTGTGTTGGTTGATTATTCTTCTTTGGCTCCCTGCCAAACTCCTTGTCTGGCTCCAAACCCTTTCCACTTGATGTTCTTTCAGTCTGGTTGAGCAGTGGTCTTTCGATTTATTTAACCGCCCCGCCTCTCTGACGTCATTAGAATATACCATCCGGTCCATTTCTAGTCCGCTGGAAATCGTGACAGAGAACCCACACAATAAGTTAAAGCTACCGACGGACTCGCTATCCGAAATACAAGCACTAGGAAACTTCTCAAAGGGGAACAGACCGGAATTGAAAGAAGAAATACTTACAGAGACAACAAATGTAAGAAACATGGAATGCCAGGTCACCATAGCCTGGATACCAGCGCACAGAGGCATAACTCGAAATGACAGAGCAGTCAAAGCAGCAAAACGCGGGACAATCAACCAAAACATAGTAAATACTGGACTAGGCGTAATGGAGGCAAAAAACAACACATACTCGGTAAATGGAAACAAGAATGGAGAGACAGCAATAAAGGTAGACACGCGTAACACATCCTCAGAGAGCTCAACATGAAAACTCAAGTAAAGGACAACTCAAAAATGCCAACCTACAAGAAACTATGGAGAGTGAGAATCAAGTACTGGAAATACTAAATGAATTAACCACTTTGCGTAGAATGCCTGGAGGAAAGCAGTATAGAACACTACCTATTGTCGACCAGAACTTATGATCGGGAATGTGGGGACATAGTAGAGTACTTCCAACCAAGAAATACTACAATGGCAATGAAGGATTGACTACAGGTGAAGAGCGACAACGAATAGAAAAAAGTGGTAAAACAGTTCATCGCAAGAACAGGGAAAGAAATATGACCAACCTAAAGTGAAGACAACACAAACAGAAAACAAACTAAAAAGGTCGGAAGAGATCGTTCACAAGAAAACTCGTTCACAACATAGGACACAAGAAAGTGTGGGAAAACCCCCAAACGATGGATTAGAGAGAAGTGGAAGAACCCTATCCCAAGCAGGAAATGAGGAGAAGGGTGGAAACCGACCCAACGATGGATAAGAGATACGCACAGAAAACCTCAGCGGGGATAGATATGAGGAGACAAAAGGAAAGTTCCTCACCGATTGATAAGAGGAGGTGATAGGAAAGTTCTCCAATGCTGGATAAGAGGAGACGATAGGAAAGTTCCCCAACGATGGATAAGAGAGACATGCAGGAAACGTCTCCAGAGCTGGATAAGAGGAGACGGGTGGAAATCTCACCAACGATGGATAAGAGGGACGCACAAGAAACCCCTCCGGCCTGGATATGAGGAGACGGTAGGAAACCTCCCCAACGATGGATAACAAAGATGCGATAATCCCTCTCCTCCACTGGACAAAAATTCCGCTAAACTAAGACCCAAGAAAATGATAACAGATGATGAAATGCGGGCCCTTCTTGAGAACAACGCAAGAAAAACGTAACAAAATGTCAAGCAATAATGGGAACCAATGATAATAAACCCCAGTCTGGCGGGTACACTTTACGATCAGTTCTCCTAAGGACCATTCAAGGAATCGCCAAACGAGGGGGGGGGGGGGGCTGTAACAGTGATATTGACAACATAACAGGGAGAACAAGAACGTATGGAGTACAAGAGGAATTAAGGATAATGGAATAGAGGAACTCTGCCAGACATGCATCTGTCGAAGACGTCTAATGCGCAAAGGACCAGGACAATTTAAACCCCACTATGAACCACCGCAATTCGAACCAAGCTGGTTGAACGAGGTGGAAAGATTTTGTGTTTTTTACAAAACGTAACGGAACGGAACAGTCCCTGTTTAAAGTATCCAGGCCCGCAAACCTATCAGCTTGTTCATTGTCCCCTTATACCACGTGTCCTGGCACACGAACAACTTGACATTGGTACGTTGGTACCGCTGAGGTTGTGGCGAAGGGCTTACTAACGCATTTTGTAATTCCGCTTACCGCGTTCAAAACACAACTGCGGGGGATTTGGAAGCAGACCGCATTGTGCTACTTTTCATTCAATGGTATGAGTGCCCATCGTTCATAAAGCAGTGGTGAACTAGTGAACGTAAACTTACCAAGAAATCACGAACTGTCAAAAAATTATGGGGTTAACTGCGACGTCCTGTAAAGGATATAAAACTAACTGACCATATGCAACCATCATGCAGAACAGCTTAATTTTCAAATTCGCAGTGTGCAAAGTGCATAGTCTTAGCCATGCTTCACCACAGCAGAGTAGATTGGCGATGCACTCTTCTTTAGCCAGGCTAGTTTAGATGGCCACATGTAGGATGGCGAAGTCAGGCATTAGTCTGAATCCTGGTCCTGACGAGGTTCTGCTTCTGTAGTCCTGGGCTGGTAAGATGTCATCATGAGTACGGCAGAGAAAACCAAGTTTCCTTAGCGAATTACTGATAGGTTTTGATCAGAAACAATTCATTTCTCCTGAACCGGTGCACACAGATTGTAAAGATAGCCATGTTGTTGTCACATCTCATCTTATGGTCTTACGTACCACACCCCACCCTTCCTCTGACACCGCTTACAAAATACTTTCATTGAAGCTTCTCCCCCAAAGCCCTCTAAGATCCACGTACCTCCTATGGCAGTACATATGAACGACAAAGCCGTATGCTTGGGAGCCAAGCTGTATGGCACGACGACATCTGCAGGGACATGTACAGAACTCCCAATGTCTGTAATGGCAAGATCATTCATTGTAACGATGTCTTCATGTGCGACTTGGCTGCCAAACACAAGATCCTGTCTCGGAAGACAAAAGTATTATTAATACTAAATGTAAATTAGAGACGATAAATCACACATCGGATACTATCAAGAAATGTGGAGGACTTCACATAAATTAGTAACGGTATTATGAGCTAACAAAAACGAACCTGGTAGGCGTTTAATAGTCCCAACACCGTGTTACCGATGTCAGTGGTGGACAGCCCTAGAAACACAGAGGTGTAAAATCACACCATGTGAGATGAGTTATATAAGAAACGTAGTCGGAAAAACAAGAGGAAATAGAGAGATAAATGAGGACCTTAGAAAAAGTGCAGCGATAACACAGATTACTGACTGTATAGAATATAAAATAATTAAATGTTCCGGAAATTTAGTTAGAATCGAACAAGATCACCGGGAAGGTTACCCCGATCAACAAATGCCCGCAGAAGTCGGATGTGTCGGCCTAACGGCGCAAGAACGCAGCTCTGCTGTAAACAGGCACAATGCAGTCACATCCGAAAAAAAAAATCCGGATGAACGCAGAAGAAGAAGAAGAACAAGATCAACCAGCAGCTGGAACGTTTTATGCGAGCACATCGGGATACAAGGCTAGAGGTCGACCCAGGAAGAGTTGGCTAGATGGAGTAAAAGAGACATTGAAGAAATCAAACATGCCGTTTGTACAAGCAACAAGACGAGCGAGACAGCAAATTACACCTGTCTCCTCTTTGCCACGCTTCACTGCAAAAGCAGTAGGACAAAAGAAGAAGAAACATATGACAAAGAAGAAATTATAATGTGGGATGACTAGGTCACTTCTTCACAGCCTCTACATGTTAGATGAATCTGCACACCCTATATCGTGCGGCAGTTTCTCAGTATGATGCAAGTCGTCGAAATGCCGCCCCTTACATATTTTATTTATGTAGGTTGGCCTGCTGGCGAGGGACACTGGTAATACAGAAAGCTAATCCACACGCAAAATTTAATTCAGTGCTTCTAGAAGCAGTGCGTATGGATTATACTTGTGTTCAAAGCGAGCGAGCGCAAACAATAAAAATATACAACAAGAAAGAGATGGTGTGCTGAATGAACAGAATGGCATTAGAGAACATTGTGACGACAGGGATGATCAGCGGTAGAAGAAACAGCGACAGGCTGAGGTAATGTTTAATGAAACAAAACCAAGGCGTGGAGGAATATAAATAGTAGAACATTTAAAAAGTCTTACAAGTCGAGAGAATCGACTTCATTGCACTTGGTTTTATCCCATATGGATCGATCTCTTTCCGCAGGGTGGTCTATCGAAAGCGTCGCACAAAGCAGAATTCCGTAGCTTCAGCGACAACCCCCAGGAGTCTCCGAGAAAAACGAACTTATGAACCGAACGATGTAACCCGAAATCGAACCCACAACCTCTGGAGCGCGAGGCATATAGCTTGACCACTTCGCCACGGAGACTCCCTTAGTAGAACAGATCAATACACCACGGACCGAGATCTACGAGGAGATGTGAACACCCAAGCCTCTCGGCAGGGCACATTTCGATGATAATGAATCAAATGAAACAGAAAAAGGTAACGAAATAACGAAAACGTATTGGACAAACAACTTCACACAACATCGGAGGCTCACCTGTCAGATTTGGAGAAATATCTAGAGGAGTTAAAATTCTGGCTTCGGCTTCGCTATCTCAAGGTAAGCAATTAACCAATGTGTCTGCACAGATCCTTGTATTTACAAGCCGTTTGTCTGGCCAATATTGGTAGTCGCCAGGTCGTTGTGGTATTTTCAGAGGCTTGTAGTAGTTTTGGGCGGCATGTATCACTAGAGATGTCAAAAGCACTTGACAGATGTCTATATTAATTGTTAAATAGCCGTAGTACTGTGTAGATTCTTACAGTACTTGCAATGTATCTATGTCATTTGTTGAATATTTATATTTGCAAATATTTGTAACACTTGCCAGATGTATGCTGAATGAAGTGAATGTTGTACGTTCCAGATGTCTGTGTAATATGTTTAAAAATGTTATAACATTCAACACACCGTGGATAAAACCGCTCAAGAGGCGATCGATTCAGCAAAACGGCTGAGAAACGCTAACCACGGTTTCGGTGGACAAATCCAGCGCAATATAACAAACTTATGTCATAATCGGTACTGTAGCGCTTGTGACATCTCGACTTCCCTTACATGGCTGACTAATTCTCAATGATAACATCCTTGCCAAAGATTCATTTGCACCGTGCCACACAAGTCCATATAAGTGTGCATACATGAACTTGACATGCGCATCTCATGGTCATGTGCCATGCCGATAAACGTGGACTACCATCGTTAATCATCTCACTCGAACACCAGTCTAGAATCAAGTGGTTGCTCGTATCCTGATTATCTCCTGTGGTCAAGTTAACCGAGTATTTATCTATTTGTTCTTTTCTTGCTCTTTACTCATCTAATGTGCCAGCTGTCACAATGTTTTAAGTCCATTTTCCCCCTTGTCTACTCAAAACATCTTTACTGCTTACCTATAATATCCCTAATCAATTTAGGGTGTCATTTGCTTCTTGAAGAACTACTGCTTTCATTTTCCTCTTTTCTTCCATGGAATTCTTTGAATTTTGGTTTCAGAAACCACATTTCTGTTGTCATCTGATATTCCTCTACTTGGCTGTCCAAGTTTCACATACACATGGCAGTAAAGTTACTATACAGAACTTGTCTTTTGTTCTGAATGTAGTTGACAGTTTTTTTGTTTGTGTGAATGCTTTACACGAAGAACATGGTATTAAATTAATCCCCGTCATTGAATGTGTTAAAGAGAATTCTTTTGTTTTACGTGGTATCAGTTTTAACATATGACTGTGAATCCTGAATAATTAGTAAACAAGCTAAAATGCTTTGTGGCCTGAGAGATATGGATTTACAGAAGGATGCAAGCAATCCCTTGGCAGCCAAAATGAGTAATCTAAATGTTATGAAAGAGACTAAGATACAAAGACAGTGTATAATACAAATTTAAAAGAAAAATACTGTCACCATTATTTTTGTCACATTATGTAAAAAGAGAAATTGGAACAGTTTGTGACACATTGAAAGATCTGTTTAAAGAGAAAAGCATGAAAACAGCTAGAGAGGTTCGTGTCAGTATTTTGTCATGGCAAGGATAGACACAGCCCATTGACAGACACTTTCTTTTCGAGATCGCAAGATGTATATAAACATGATCTTCCACGGCAAGGCACGTAATGGTAATGTTTTAGATCTAGCAAATGATCATCTAGACAATGCATATTAATACATAATCATCACGTGCTGTGTGAAGCGATGCTGACCATCACATATGAGTGGCTCCCCCGATGTGTCTCCACCTTGCCGCGGTGAGGGAGCTTGAGTGTCCCACAGACCCCAAGCGCTATGCCGATGGATATTAACTACATATTGGACAGCTCTTGGGATAGGAACCAGATGTGGCATAACGCTAACCACCATTATTCATTTACCAAAACATGCCGCAAGAAGAGGAAACAACATTAAAAGAAATTGACTACACAACCGCAAACGGAGACTAGGACTTAAAACTTAACATCGAAACTGGAACTGAATAAGTGACAGATGACGTGGATTCTTGGAAAGATTTCATCAGCCAAGGCTTAAAAAACCATTGGACGGGACAGACACGTGACACGGCTTTCGCGCCAACGCCGGTATAGATTATGATAAGCAGCGCACTCTTGCAAAAACATGCCTGGCGAACAGACGTCAAAAATTGTGTGACCAAATTTTCAAATAGAGGAGGCAGAATGTCTGAATATCAGGTGAGCTTGTTAGTCCCGAGATTAGACTAAGAACCCGATGTATCAAGTATCAAGTAATGGTAACCCGTGTTTGTAATGTCAATTGAAATGTATTATTATTAATAAAACCTCTGAAATGTAAAAATGCTCGACTGTAGATTCTAACGACGCAGAGCCGTTCCCGGGCAAAATGACTCTCCAATACTTTCTTCGATGAAACTGCAATCTCTGATATTCTTAGAGATAATTATTAACTTTAAGAAGTGCATTATACTACTACATTCTATTCTAAACAACTGTGAGAAGTGATGATTCCAAAGCAATCTTGTGCATTTCACCAGAAACACTGATAAAAGATGCTATCACTACCTACAGCTGAAATGACAGTTCGTGTACTAGAACAAGTGCCTTGTTCTAAAACAGACTTATCTATGCCTATTTACAATCTAGAAAGCTGAAAGAGAAATCAATCTTTCCTTTCTCCTTCATCTATTGAATCAATAGGGTTTGACGGAATAAATATTTATATTTATGTCAAATTTTAATTAGATAAGAGCACTTATGAACTGCATTACATGAGAAAGTTGTGCTTCGCGGAACACCATCACGCGCAGTGAACTTAACTCATTAACATAACTTAAAACTCATCACAACACAACACTCAACATCACAACAACAACAGATAATGGGAGAGAGTTATTAGACACAAGAAGAAGAAGAAGAAGAAGTTAATTGGGAAAACACAGAGAATTATTTATACACGCGATAAACACCACTGAGTGGAAGAAATGTTATAAATGTATGTCATTTATTTACATGCATCTTGACACCTTCTCACTCTTGTCACTGTCTTACTGTACACGTTCACTGACCCCAGGTCAAATGAGAACTTACATACAGCAGGAACCAGTTGATACAAGGCGTACACAGTGTGATAAACTCTGACCACCCCAAATTAACCCAACACTAGCTTAGAGAAAAAGAGGGGAGGGGAACTGGTTCCTACTTCAGGAATTTAGATTTCTTCCGACCTAATTCTTATTATTGTATTGGGAAGATTGTATATATCTATGTGAATTTTACACAGTGAAATCTTGGTGGCTACATACCAACAACCACCCAACACATCAGCAAACTAACCACCTAAATCAGACTTGAAAGAGGGAAGCCGAGAGAAAGAGATGAACCACAAGTGAGATGGAGGATGACTTGGCCATGAGCAGAGTATGGGAAGGCCTTCAGAGGAGCTATACGGGCATACCCGAAGTGGATCCATCAGTCAATGGATCCTGGCTTACCTAATCTTCCAGTCACCAGGTTACCTTTCTAATGGGTATACACCACACCCAATTTCAGGAAACTGATATTTAATTGTTGAATTACCATCACACTTAATATGTACAACATCAAAATGTTTACTATGTTTCACACTTGTTGACATCTCATGTATTGATGCTTGTTTATTGATGGTCTCTGTGTAACTGGTCCAATGTGCAACTTTTCTAATGTATCTTGTGTAAATCACAATAGAGATGTATGTACTGACCAGAAGGCTCAGGCCCAGTCAATAAATGATTAACATGAATTGACCTTCTGTTAATTTATCAGTTCAAACCTATCTGTGAGTCAACAACTTCTTTGTATATCATGTTGTCAGAATCTAATGTGATTGATTATGTGTTTGATTGGTTTAACAATAAATCCACTCATAATGACTTACTAAAATGGGGGAGAGAAGACTCTATATCTATCAACTGCTCAATATCCATGTTTTCTTCATCTAAATCAGGCTGAGAAAATTCTCCAGACTTTCCTCAGATTTGATAACCAATAAGGGGGCTCCAGAGCTATCAGAATCATTGGAGAAGGGGCAGATTCCCAGTTAGTAATTATTATTCTCACCAGGTGTCACAAAATAAAACCGTGTGTTTAACAGGTTGATTATTATAGAGGATTTTCGGATTAAGCGGACGATCTGCCAGAGACAACTAATTTTACTAACAGAGTAAACACAGCTGCACAGGTTACATCGGGGCAGCACATATACACATTTGGTGGTGATGGAGACAGATCCCGGCATCGCCGTGGCAGTTTGTCAACATTTGAATACAAATGGAAGCAGTGGGGTCAGCCCATATACACATTTGGTGGTGAGTGAGGAGGAAGTGAGTGCGCTGAATCATACATCGTTTTGACAAGTCGGATGGAAAACGGAAGTACTCAGCAAGGAAGTAAACAGTCCATATGTCATATAGTTTCCGGACATCACTCAGAGGGGCAGATTGCTACTGACAGCTTGTTGAGGAAAACTCTTTGTTGGAACTCGACAGCAACTCGCTGGCTTGTTTTGAGAATCTAAACCTGTGATGAAAAATCTAACATGGAGGGAGCCAGAGGGAGGATGGATCCCTGACAGGGGATGATCTGCACCTGTGTGGGGGCATAAAGGATAACGTCACGTGGCCAACTTTGGTAGTTTGCCATATAAACCCGAGTTCGGACCAACTAGGGGGACTTGAAAAATGCTTTAGTCGGAGTGCCAGGGCACTGCAGTGCTTAGTGGAAATAATATCTACCGTGTGTTAATTAGTGACTTAATTTTACACGTGCCTATAATGGCAGATGTAGATATGATTGATAGGACTGCAGTAGTGCCATTTAAGGTATAACCTATTATAATATTAGTTCTAATTAATATAGACTGTGGCCTTGTTAAACTATAGTGTGATGATTAGCACTGTTAGTGGAAACTAGTTAGAGTAGAATAGTGATATTAACTCTGCTAGTTAAGAATAGATTAGTGAAGTGTTGATAAGCTTTACTAGTTGAGAATTGAGTAATGAGGGATAATTGGGTTCTTCCCGTAGGTATCCCTGGTGGGCGGGGTTCCGCATTCTGTTTGCTGATTTTTTCTTTGTCATAGCCTGATTCGGCTCTAGGTGGGTAGCTAATCTGCTCTATGACTAAGTCAGTTAGCTTAAGATCATTAAGCAAGGTGATAGGATTACACTCAGCCGAAAGGATCAGTGACTAGTACTATCACCAGATGTGTTGTTTCTATCCTAGGTTCCCTACCAGATCCAAGGAAACTCAACAAGTTTTTGGGAAAGATACAAATCCCATTCGGAAGAACACCAGTTCAACAATCAATAACGTTGCATACAGAAGGAAGTTGATTCACCAAAGAGAGTGATGCGTACTGATGCACCACACGGCATCAGACAGAAGTAACTAAATGAGAACAGTCTAATAGTTACCTAGTGTTATATAATCTCGTGTAATAGAACACAAGACTTGATACTTGAGGCTAGATAGACACGAGTGAGGATCCAGTACAGTAACAATTAACATTAATCTGTGTACACACTACAAAGGACTTGTGCCTTTTTTTATGAACGTTAGGAACGGACATTGTGTAGAGTGCAACCGGTCCATGATTAACTGTTAATACCACCGGTGTCTATTTCGGATGTTCATGAAATTGGATTACCAGAGGTCTACAGAGGCAAAGCAGTATCCGGCAAGATGGTTTCGGCAACGGGTGAGAAGTACATGTTCTGACGTAACGTGCTGTGGTCTATCTTTGCTGGGATCAGCTGACTGGGTTGCTGCCTGAGAGTCAGAGTCTACACACTTTATAGAACACGTCACACATTTTCTTCACATACACGTCTCATATACGTTACACTTTTATTTTAATAAATTACTCTTTATTAATTTCTAGAAGCAAGAGTTGTTGAGTATGTTGCGTTGGGGAAGTATGAGAAGGGGACATAGTACGACAGTGTGAGAGTGATAGGAAGAGGTGTCCATAGGCTGATGGAGTGTGTTGGACGGAAGCTGGTGGATTCTCCAGAATATTGAGAAAAGAAAAAAAAATATTATAATGTGGGTGTCGGATCTCCTCACTCCAGGGACGACACTTTAAAGGAGGACACGACATTATTGGGGGCCCGTCCGGGATCTTTGGACAGCGGGATCTCTCGATAACGGGATCTTTGGACAGAGGGATCTCTCATAAACGTGATCTTTGGACAGCGGGATCTCTCGTAAACGGGATCTTTGGACAGCGAGATCTCCTGCAAACAGGAACCTTTGACAGTGGGATCTTCTGACAACGGGGTCTTTTGACACGGGATCCCTAGTTATAAGACGGAGATATCATTTTGGAGAATCCAGCTAGAGTGAATGTGGATAGGGGTTAGGACTAATATCTTACCTGTTCACACTTCACACGTCTGCATAGGTCTGTGGTCCTGATTCTACTCTTGTCACTGAGTGAATGTGCTGTGTGTAGTAATATCTAGATTTATAGTACTTGTTCATATATCTGTATAGTAATTTGCAGTTATATTGTACTAGACCTGCTAGCTTACCTCTCTGTATAATGGCCACCCCTAAACTAACCACGTTAGAATTAAAGGCAAAGGGGGAAGAAATGGGATTGGGGGGTTCTGCTCTAACGGATTACATACAGGAAGTGGAGAGAGAGTATCGTCAAGCAGAAAGGGAAGATCGAAAGGCCGAGCTGGAATTGAGAAGGATGGAATTGGAAGCTGAGCAATCAGCTAAGAAATTGGAAGCTGAGCAAGCAACTAGGAAATTGGAAGCTGAGCAAGCAGCTAGGAAATTTGAAGCTGAACAAGCAGCTAGGAAATTAGAAGCTGAACAAGAAGCACAGAAGAGGGAGCACGAGTACCGGATGCGGGAACTCGAGCTCAAGAGTCAATCTAATGGAGAAACTGAGGGAGCAGTTGGAGGTTCCTCCATCCCAGGATCAACACCAGTAGGTGGACATGGGTACCATGCTATGAAGTTTCCTTTAGCGGTCTACGAGGAGGACAAAGAGAAGATTGACCAGTACCTTCAACGCTTCGAGGCTATGTCAGTTGCTATGGGTCTGGAGCGTAACAAATGGAATCTTAAGCTATCCAAGGGTTTACGCGGGACCGGTTACGAGGTTTATTCTCGCCTGCCACCAGGACATGAGAACAATTATGATGAGTTAAAGACGGCTCTGCTGAAACGATTCGAGGTTACGTCACATACCTACCGGAAAAAATTTCGAGCAGCGAAACGAGAACCCGGAGAGTTGTTTGCCGCCTACAGTTTGCGTCTAAAATCTTATCTCCACAAGGGGATGGATTTGGCTGGGTTCGCACATGACTATGAGAGTCTGGAAGAGCTCATGGTGGTCGACCAGCTGAAGAAGCAAATGTCTAAACCTCTCAGGACGTTCCTGGGAGAACAAGGAGCGGAACGTATTGACCTCGTGACTAAATTAGCAGAACGGTTCGTGGAGGTACATGGGGAGGCAGGGGAGAACCTTTCCACCAACTCCAAAAGTCAAGAGAAACATGACAAGAAGAAAACCAAAAACTCAGGAACAAAAAAGTGGGAACCTTATGTGCAAAAATCAGAGGATAGTTCAGAGAAGAAGAAGGAGGGAAGCAAGAGCACTTCAAGCTCTATACCTAAACGACCGTGGTCGGAGAAGTGGTGTTCAATTTGTAAGTCACCCTCTCACAATACGAGGGACTGCAAATCGAAGGCTAAGAACCCTCACTTCGCAGCATGTCAAGTGACTTCCAAGGAGGTTGTCACAGAAAATGCCAAGGTCAACAAGGAAGCTCGCCACCAGGAGAGCTCACTCAAGTCTGGCAATAGAAAATCTAGGACAGGGAAATGGTGCAACCAATGCCAGTCGAATACGCACAATGCTATTGACTGCAAGGGAAAGTCAGGAGACACTCAATTCGTCGTGTGCTCAGGAAAACCTAAGGTGGAGCCCACCGAACAGGTCGAGGCCGAGGAAGAGACTCCAGACCAGGAAAAACCACCTGTAGTGGAATTGGTAGAGGTTAACGGTCGTCAAGTGGAGTGTTTATACGACACAGGACTGGACGGGGAGGCCGTGATTTCTGCGGATCTGGTACATCCAGAACAATTCACAGGTGAAACCTTGGATATACAGCCTGCACAGAAGAGTGCTGTAACCATGAAGTTGCCCATTGCTAATGTGGAGATTCGGTCAAGGTACGTCACCGGCACCATCAAGGCCGCTGTATTGACCGATCCCATTTTTCCAGTCATCCTAGGTTGCCGGTATGTCTTTCTGGGAATGCCCAGGGAGCCAATCCATATGGGAGCAATGCAGACTCGCTCTCAGACGAAAACGGAAGAGGCAGACGCAATTGTGACTAACCCAATGCCGGGGGAGCTACGAACTGCCCAGAGTGAGGATGATACTTTACGCCCTTGCTACAGAAAGCTGCAGAAATGTGCTGATCCACCAGGAAGGGGGCAGTACTACATGAAGAATAGGATACTCTACAGGAGAGCAGGAAGGGGAGACAACCTATACGGTCAGTTGGTCGTCCCGAAAGCTCACCGGTCCCAGATTCTTCATATGGGGCATACCATCTCCTTTAGTGGACACATGGGTATTGCCGCCACCCTGCAGCGGATTTCCTGCCATTACTATTGGCCGGGAATGACAGATGATGTGCGTCGGTATGTGAAGTCATGCCCTGAGTGCCAGAGGGTGGCACCAAAACACTGGACAGCACCGGTGTTATTGGGTGAGATGCCCATCATGAACTCTCCTTTCGAGAGGGTAGCCATCGATATCGTGGGTCCACTTCCCAGGACTAGGAAGAGGAACATGTATATACTCACAATGGTGGATTGCTGTACAATGTGGGGTGAGGCTATACCGTTGACCACGATTGACTCGAAAAGAGTGGCGGACGCACTGATGGAGGCCTTTACCAGATTAGGCTTTCCGGATCAAATTCTGACGGACAATGGATCTCAGTTTTGTGGAAAACTCATGGAGGAGGTATTTAGGGTGTTTCACTCTAACCATATACATACCAGCCCTTACCACCCTCAAGCCAATGGACAAGTAGAGCGTTTCAACGGCACGTTGATGACAATGCTCAGGAAACTAGCGCAGGAAAAACCTGATAGGTGGGATGAATATATCCCAGCAGCACTCTTTGCCTATCGGGAAGTTCCTCATGGCTCAACAGGACTACCACCCGCTACGTTGCTGTTTGGTCGTCCAATCAAAGGACCGTTGGAAGCCATGTTGAGGAGTTGGACTGAAGAGGGGACGTCAGAAGAAGTGATCTCATCCTACAAATACGTGGAGGAACTGAAAGAAAAACTCCACAAGGGATGGACTCTGGCAAATCAAAACTTGAAAAAGGCCAGGAAAAGACATGCGGCTTACTACAACCGTAGGTCTAAAGAAAGATCTCTAGAGGTGGGAGATAAAGTCTTGTTGCTACTCCCAACGGGAAACAACAAACTGGAGATAGGTTGGCAAGGACCATTTCCCGTGGAAAGGGTGATATCCAGAACCAACTATCAGATCCGGATCCGGGGAAAGTCGAAGATTTTCCATATCAATCTCTTGCGGAAATATGAAGAGAGACCCGGAGACAAGGCAGCGCACCTCATGGCAATGGCAGTTGCAGTGGAGACAGAAGTGGGAACCAGCGAGGGCAGGGAATATCCCTTGGAACACCAGGAAACCTATAGGGATGTGCAAGTGAACCCTGATCTGACCTCCCAGGAGAGGGAAAGGATAACCCAGGTTCTCAAGTCTCATAAGGAGATACTGACTGATAAACCAGGACGAACGAGGTTGGTTGAGTTCGAGATGACTTTGACCACACAGGAGCCTGTTCGCCAAAAGGTTTACCCAGTGCCATTCTCTAAAGAAAAGGCCCTGGAGGAGGAAATACAAAAACTGTTGGAGGATGACGTGATTGCACCATCCACATCCCCATACAATGCGGGGGTAGTTTTGTTACGCAAACCAAGTGGAGAACACCGGTTATGTATAGATTACCGACTTCTGAACAGTCACACACAATTTCAGGTGGAACCTTTGCCGAATCCAACTCAGTTATTCGCTAGGCTCCATAAGGCTCGGTACTTTTCAAAGGTGGATCTGAGTCGGGGGTACTATCAGATACCAGTCAAACCGGAGATTCGACCACTGTTAGCTTTCAGTACACCCAGTGGACACTACGAATTCAAGGTCATGCCCTTTGGACTCAGCAATGCACCTAGTGTGTTTACACGCATGATGAGGACTTTACTAGATCCGTTACAGGATCCGTCCATCATCTCATTCATGGATGATATTCTGATTTCCAGTGACAGCTTGGATGACCACTTACAATCCTTGGAGAGAGTGTTTAATAGGCTCAAGGAAGCAGGGCTTACTGCTCGTCCAACCAAGTGCATGATTGGTTACCAGACTCTGGAATTTCTAGGTCACACCATCACTCCAGGACACATTGTCCCAGAAGAGAAGAACCTGGAGAACATCAGAAATGCACCAAGGCCAAAAACGAAGAAGGATGTGCGATCTTTTCTCTCGTTGTGTGGGTTCTACCACAAATTTATCCCACATTTCACGGAACTGGGAGCTCCGTTGACGGAAACCTTGAAAAAGGGATTCCCGGACCAAATCATTTGGACACCAGAATGTGAGAATGCCTATAGTCAGTTAAAGGAGGCCTTGGTCAGCAAACCTGTATTACAGCTCCCTGACCTTTCCAAACCATTTGTGTTGAGAACGGATGCGAGTGCGATTGAAATTGGAGCCGCTTTGTTACAGGAAGGAAAAGACGATGCTTCGGTTTTGAAACCTGTGGCATACGCAAGTAAGAAACTTCTACAGGCGGAGAGGAATTATTCAACCGTCGAGAGAGAGTGCTTGTCCCTCGTATGGGCAGTGCAAAAATTTCAGCCATATTTGTATGGAGTTAAGTTTCGGGTTCAGTCGGATCATCAGCCCCTGATGTTCCTGGCTACTTCTCAGAAGCTCAACGCCCGTTTGATGCGGTGGTCGTTGTTACTTCAACCATATAATTTCACAGTAGAGTACATTCCTGGGAAGGAAAATGTTGGAGCGGACTTCTTGTCAAGACACCCAGCTCCTGAAGAAGAAGAATGAATCATCTGGATTAAACTCACGGTGGAGAAGAGTGAGATGGACTACTCTCTTAAGAGGGGGCCTATGTCACAAAATAAAACCGTGTGTTTAACAGGTTGATTATTATAGAGGATTTTCGGATTAAGCGGACGATCTGCCAGCGACAACTAATTTTACTAACAGAGTAAACACAGCTGCACAGGTTACATCGGGGCAGCACATATACACATTTGGTGGTGATGGAGACAGATCCCGGCAGCGCCGTGGCAGTTTGTCAACATTTGAATACAAATGGAAGCAGTGGGGTCAGCCCATATACACATTTGGTGGTGAGTGAGAAGGAAGTGAGTGCGCTGAATCATACATCGTTTTGACAAGTCGGATGGAAAACGGAAGTACTCAGCAAGGAAGTAAACAGTCCATATGTCATATAGTTTCCGGACATCACTCAGAGGGGCAGATTGCTACTGACAGCTTGTTGAGGAAAACTCTTTGTTGGAACTCGACAGCAACTCGCTGGCTTGTTTTGAGAATCTAAACCTGTGATGAAAAATCTAACATGGAGGGAGCCAGAGGGAGGATGGATCCCTGACAGGGGATGATCTGCACCTGTGTGGGGGCATAAAGGATAACGTCACGTGGCCAACTTTGGTAGTTTGCCATATAAACCCGAGTTCGGACCAACTAGGGGGACTTGAAAAATACTTTAGTCGGAGTGCCAGGGCACTGCAGTGCTTAGTGGAAATAATATCTACCGTGTGTTAATTAGTGACTTAATTTTACACGTGCCTATAATGGCAGATGTAGATATGATTGATAGGACTGCAGTAGTGCCATTTAAGGTATAACCTATTATAATATTAGTTCTAATTAATATAGACTGTGGCCTTGTTAAACTATAGTGTGATGATTAGCACTGTTAGTGGAAACTAGTTAGAGTAGAATAGTGATATTAACTCTGCTAGTTAAGAATAGATTAGTGAAGTGTTGATAAGCTTTACTAGTTGAGAATTGAGTAATGAGGGATAATTGGGATCTTCCCGTAGGTGTCCCTGGTGGGCGGGGTTCCGCATTCTGTTTGCTGATTTTTTCTTTGTCATAGCCTGATTCGGCTCTAGGTGGTTAGCTAATCTGCTCTATGACTAAGTCTAGTTAGCTTAAGATCATTAAGCAAGGTGATAGGCTTACACTCAGCCGAAAGGATCAGTGACTAGTACTATCACCAGATGTGTTGTTTCTATCCTAGGTTCCCTACCAGATCCAAGGAAACTCAACAAGTTTTTGGGAAAGATACAAATCCCATTCGGAAGAACACCAGTTAAACAATCAATAACGTTGCATACAGAAGGAAGTTTATTCACCAAAGAGAGTGATGCGTACTGATGCACCACACGGCATCAGACAGAAGTAACTAAATGAGAACAGTCTAATAGTTACCTAGTGTTATATAATCTCGTGTAATAGAACACAAGACTTGATACTTGAGGCTAGATAGACACGAGTGAGGATCCAGTACAGTAACAATTAACATTAATCTGTGTACACACTACAAAGGACTTGTGCCTTTTTTTATGAACGTTAGGAACGGACATTGTGTAGAGTGCAACCGGTCCATGATTAACTGTTAATACCACCGGTGTCTATTTCGGATGTTCATGAAATTGGATTACCAGAGGTCTACAGAGGCAAAGCAGTATCCGGCAAGATGGTTTCGGCAACGGATGAGAAGTACATGTTCTGACGTAACGTGCTGTGGTCTATCTTTGCTGGGATCAGCTGACTGGGTTGCTGTCTGAGAGTCAGAGTCTACACACTTTATAGAACACGTCACACATTTTCTTCACATACACGTCTCATATACGTTACACTTTTATTTTAATAAATTACTCTTTATTAATTTCTAGAAGCAAGAGTTGTTGAGTATGTTGCGTTGGGGAAGTATGAGAAGGGGGCATAGTACGACAGTGTGAGAGTGATAGGAAGAGGTGTCCATAGGCTGATGGAGTGTGTTGGACGGAAGCTGGTGGATTCTCCAGAATATTGAGAAGGGAAAAAAAAATATTATAATGTGAGTGTCGGATGTCCTCACTCCAGGGACGACACTTTAAAGGAGGACACGACACCAGGGCCATAATCTATATCTCCTAGACATACTTAATAGAACGAGGCCTGCAGATAACTCAAGGTTCATATTCTGGGGTTATTGAAGATAGAAGAGGATGGGGCTCTACTTCTTTTGTTAGAGATGGGGCATGCACTACAGTGATCTCCCACTCCCTTCAAAAATATATGACACCAGACTAAGAGAGACACAACCTGCTTGCTCTGCAGGTAGACTGAGGATAACAGTCTAAATCAGGCGAACGATGCCAATAATCTGATTGGACACAACCACTAAGGCTCTCTGTCGAGTGGTTGGCTGAACATCTCTAAGCCATAAACCCTCGGATGTGAGAGCCTGGCCGACACATACCTACATCAAAATTGAGGTGAGGTGCTGTGCACGCTACATGCTTGGTGCAGATACTCGTTCGAAGGCTCTTAGCTTGGGGATGTGAGGGATGCCAGGATGAGAGGGCCTGGCCGTTTCTCGCCCACAGACGCACGGCGGTAAGGTGCTGAGCCGGCAGCACATGTAGCCTACCTCGTGAGCGAGTACTCAAGGTGAAAAAACACCTCGGTCGCAGTTCCGATGAAAATCTGTACGTACGCATGGAGTTCAAAGGTGAAAAATTGCCTCGTTGACACTAAATGGAACGCTTGCGAATCCATTACGTGGTAGCCCGAAGCAAAAGTTTGCTGTGTGGAAGTCGAAATAAGAGTATAACTTGTCTCGAAACCCGAGGAAGGTTAACCTCATTAAAAAATGCCCGCTGAAGTCGGAAGTGCCAGCCTACGAGCGGCAAAATAAAAATGGCGCTACGCAATTACGTCCGAGTGAAATGTCTTTCGTGACCGGAACATCTCTAACTGATCTTCCTTCGTGCTAGGAAGATCTACCTCGTTTCCGAATGCCGCTCTTGTTCGGAACAGCTCTGACTAGGTAGTTTTCCGAATGTCCGTCGTGCCTGGAACAGCTCTGACAGGCGCTGAGTGGATATCGTCTGCAGACCTGTCTGATTTGTGTGGGAAGGGCCCGGGGCGAACGAAATGCCCAATATATTGAAGTGAGGAATTAAAGCAGCCACGAGCAGGACGTGACGATTCCCTCGGTGAGCCCAGCTGTGTGAAGCGATGTATCGGCTATGCAATTATGGAAGCCACCCTGGATGGCGGAAAATGCTATGGACTGTCCCTGCCTTCCTTTGAGGGTTGATCGAAGTCTTCGACAGTTCCACCTTGACCAGCTGGCATGTGGATGGTACCACAAAAGGGAGAGTCTCCCAGAAATGCTAACCTGGTCAAAACAGCATGCTAAAAGTCGGATGTGTTGACCTGAGGGTTTCGATCCAAGGGTGCATAACGAGACACACCGCAATCACATCTGAAAAAAAAAACACTCCGGATGAACGCAAAGAAGAAGAAGAAGACATATGAGTGGTTTTGATATAAATTACAATAACCATGCCATTATCTTGTTACCTGTCAATATTGTGTTAAGGATGTCAAAAGTGTTAAGCACGTGACATCACCGTGCAGACAGTTTAAAGGTGGCCTGCCCCATTTTTGACATATACCAACCGTTTGCTTTGTTTGTCAAATCAGTGAAATTGTGAAGCCTATAGAAATTCATCAGACAATGAAGGTCCTGCATGGTGATGCATGCCTGTCAGTCCAGCGAGTGTATGAGTGGAGTAGGAAGTTTCAAAACGGCGTGACTTCAGTGACACAGTAGGTGTTGCATGAGTGGTTACATACACGACCAAGATAATATATTTCTTAATTAAGCAATACAAACACTTCATCGGCTCTGGAGGTCTTGCATTTCATGCAGCGGTGACTACATCGGAAAATGATATATTTGTTCCCTACTTTTTCGTAATATATTCACCTAAGTAACAAACAAACATTTAAGGATTTCATTTAAAGCGCCCTCGTACATTCATAACCAGCTGTCCCCGGTGTTCTCCAATACGTTCCCTGCTAACTGTCTTCAGTGCTACACTGTCAACCCATCCAGCATGTCCTCCCTCCTTTGGAGCCACGACAGCGCTGTGGCTAGCACACGTATCTGCCGGACCTGTGATCAAATGTTTGAATCCCCATCGAAGCCAAGCTTGTTAAACATTGACTTGGATATTCAGGACCACCCAGCTTACACTGGGTATCAGGAAATTATAATCGAAGTCAAGAAGGCCGGCGTGATGTTGACAACCTCATCCATCGAGTGTTGATTGGTCAATAATAAAATGAACCTGGCACGATGCACCCAATACGCCTCAAGACAGGGAAAACAACATGAACAAGTCCAGAACCAGGAGCCTGCCTGGCGTTTGTGTTGTGACAGGATCAGTCTTGTCCTCTGACGAACAAAGACGAACACGGGCATCGAACATTCGTTCGGCCGCGTTCATGGCACTATCAGCTCATGACACTCTCAGCGTGTACGGAAGAATAAGTGCCCAGTCTTTCCCTCTCGTAGTGAACGGCACGATTACGCCATTGTCACCATAACGTCTTAACCGTTACACAAACGCACCCTCTGAAAGACATGCGTATGCGATTATTAATTTATTGAATAGATCAGAAGTGGAAGATGGTGATGATGATGATGATGATGATGAATAGATCAGTCTGTCCGGAGACTGACGCTGAAGTCGTCTGATCATGCTCCTCCATTGTCTTTGACTCTGAACAAATGTCTTCAACTCAGCATATGCCTGTGCATCAAGGTTCTTGCATGCTAGTGGGTATTGATTGGCTCATAGAAGATACGATGGCATATGCAAATATCAGAGAACTCATTAGACAGCAAAAACAAACTGAAAGCAACTGCCATGTGGCCAAGCCATCAAGGCATTTACTTCTCTGCTTTCCCCTTGTTTTCTTTCTCTCGATCTTGGCAGATGCCGGATTACGAATTGCAACTGATTTTCTTATCAATTAGACAGTCTTTGGATTTCTAGACATCGCTTAAATTATTATATATGCGGAAGTCACGAACGTTGAATGGCTATGATCAGGAGGAAATTATTGGTCATTTAGAAGTTGCTTGCTAAGAGAATAACGATAATCACATGGACGACTTAAGATATTAATACCCAAGTGCTAAGTGAGGCAAGTTTATAAAACGGATCCACGGCATGACAAGAAAATCCCACTTTTTGTATCACATTATGAGAAGAAATAGCATGGGGAACAATGTAATAACCAGAATGACAGAGTGTTAGAAAGTGTGAATGACGAAGGAAGACAATACTGATACACAGACGATAAACAGATGATGAACGTATACATAACATAGAAAGGATATTGTTGTGGAAGAAGATGATAATTTGTGCTGTCGGTTAAAGTACAAGTAATGATGGTCTTACGCCACATAACAACACATCATGCATCAACGTTTTTCTGAAAGCCACATTAAAGATACACATACAGTATCTACATCAGTGAAGTTAGTCATCATTTTCTGTAATGAGAGACATATGTCCTTTACGATTAATCTTTATACAATAAGCGATTGATTGATGTAAGAATCGACATCATAGCATTCTGGGCACCCCGTCAGATGTCTCTAGAGCAAATGTCAGGTAGAAATGCCGATCGTTCAATTACCACACTGGACATGCACTAACTCTCTGTTCAAGGTATTAATTTATTTGAAGTAGTAAATGCCTCGGTCAGAAAGAGTTAATAACTTTATGTCGCACTGGGAACACAAGTAACAGCTTCGCTCGAATTGGTTAACTCCTTCTTCTCATGCACCCCCACCATGTCTTATTTTATAGAATCTTATTCCCCATTGCAGCAAAAGCCCTCAACTTATTATAGTACGTTCACAAATGTTTACCACCATTCGCGTTAATTGTTTAAACAAAAAATGTATCTGTTGCATTGCTATTAAATGTTTTATACCGTTTTATATTTACTCCGATCCAAAGAATATGCCTTTTATAGATCCAAAGGCAACTGAAATCACGGAAAGCGAAGACATTTCTTTGATGTTTTGTCGAAATTGTATTGAATTCAAGCTAACACACTTGTTTTAAAGTAATACACGCCAATTCGGGTGACGACATAAGCAACATCTGAACACTTTCGGATCATTATGTTCCACTATGTGACGTGCTTCTCATAAAGTAATTCCCGTGCACCACGGAGTACACTTATTATTGAACACTGATGATTCCATGCGAAGATGTAATACATTTCATAATATACAATTCACGTCTGACCCGTAAATTAAATACCGCTCTTATAAACAAACATTGAGATCTGATGTACAATCTCCAGTACCAACATTTTGTGTGGGGTGTTTATATGCTAAGTCTCATTATTTTCCCTCAGTTGGTTACTGAGCAATGGATTTTTACATCCGGGGTGGAGGTGGGGGGTGGGGGTGGGTGGGGGGGGGGTAGCATTTGTGAACGCTCTATAAGATCAAGCCGTCCTATCTTTTGTAATCTCACGCAGCTCCATCTACGTTTTCGCTATATTTATCTCTGTCTCTAATTCTTTTCTCTGTGTGTTTTTAGGTCTCCCTTTCTTTCATTTGCCCCAATGGGTTTCAGAGAAATGGCTTTCTTGATATACTGTTATCAGGGGTTCTCAACACGTGTCCTATCCTACGGAGGAAACATTACTAAGAAGAGGTACAAGTTGACCTGCAAGAAGATGGACACGGAAGGCTTAGGAGACATTTTGGGACAAAAATACTTGATTATGTGGTTGTTTCGGGATTTGAAATTTAAATATTGAGCACAACCCACTACTGGCAACGCCGATCGCATTCCGGTATGAACCTAAGGCCTATCCACGTCAATATGGAAGCACTATACTCGAGTTTCGCCCTTGTTTGAGCTCGTCAGTAGTGCATATCCCTGACCGGATCCGGAAACAGTCCCGGATCACGCGTGTGAAGCGGGTGTGTAACCACGCGGCACACACTGGACACACCAAATTATCACAACAGAACACCACAACGCTACCCATCGTAGGCTATGCTCAAGATTGCCCAATCGCCGCGACCGACGTCCGTCAATCGATGGGACCCGAACGATCAGGACTTCTCACTGGCAAGGAACACCAGGCCTCCTAAATCCAGTGAGCAATAATCAATTGATTATGTGGTTGTTTCGGGATTTGAAATTTAAATATTGAGCACAACCCACTACTGGCAACGCCGATCGCATTCCGGTATGAACCTAAGGCCTATCCACGTCAATATGGAAGCACTATACTCGAGTTTCGCCCTTGTTTGAGCTCGTCAGTAGTGCATATCCCTGACCGGATCCGGAAACAGTCCCGGATCACGCGTGTGAAGCGGGTGTGTAACCACGCGGCACACACTGGACACACCAAATTATCACAACAGAACACCACAACGCTACCCATCGTAGGCTATGCTCAAGATTGCCCAATCGCCGCGACCGACGTCCGTCAATCGATGGGACCCGAACGATCAGGACTTCTCACTGGCAAGGAACACCAGGCCTCCTAAATCCAGTGAGCAATAATCAATTGATTATGTGGTTGTTTCGGGATTTGAAATTTAAATATTGAGCACAACCCACTACTGGCAACGCCGATCGCATTCCGGTATGAACCTAAGGCCTATCCACGTCAATATGGAAGCACTATACTCGAGTTTCGCCCTTGTTTGAGCTCGTCAGTAGTGCATATCCCTGACCGGATCCGGAAACAGTCCCGGATCACGCGTGTGAAGCGGGTGTGTAACCACGCGGCACACACTGGACACACCAAATTATCACAACAGAACACCACAACGCTACCCATCGTAGGCTATGCTCAAGATTGCCCAATCGCCGCGACCGACGTCCGTCAATCGATGGGACCCGAACGATCAGGACTTCTCACTGGCAAGGAACACCAGGCCTCCTAAATCCAGTGAGCAATAATCAATTGATTATGTGGTTGTTTCGGGATTTGAAATTTAAATATTGAGCACAACCCACTACTGGCAACGCCGATCGCATTCCGGTATGAACCTAAGGCCTATCCACGTCAATATGGAAGCACTATACTCGAGTTTCGCCCTTGTTTGAGCTCGTCAGTAGTGCATATCCCTGACCGGATCCGGAAACAGTCCCGGATCACGCGTGTGAAGCGGGTGTGTAACCACGCGGCACACACTGGACACACCAAATTATCACAACAGAACACCACAACGCTACCCATCGTAGGCTATGCTCAAGATTGCCCAATCGCCGCGACCGACGTCCGTCAATCGATGGGACCCGAACGATCAGGACTTCTCACTGGCAAGGAACACCAGGCCTCCTAAATCCAGTGAGCAATAATCAATTGATTATGTGGTTGTTTCGGGATTTGAAATTTAAATATTGAGCACAACCCACTACTGGCAACGCCGATCGCATTCCGGTATGAACCTAAGGCCTATCCACGTCAATATGGAAGCACTATACTCGAGTTTCGCCCTTGTTTGAGCTCGTCAGTAGTGCATATCCCTGACCGGATCCGGAAACAGTCCCGGATCACGCGTGTGAAGCGGGTGTGTAACCACGCGGCACACACTGGACACACCAAATTATCACAACAGAACACCACAACGCTACCCATCGTAGGCTATGCTCAAGATTGCCCAATCGCCGCGACCGACGTCCGTCAATCGATGGGACCCGAACGATCAGGACTTCTCACTGGCAAGGAACACCAGGCCTCCTAAATCCAGTGAGCAATAATCAATTGATTATGTGGTTGTTTCGGGATTTGAAATTTAAATATTGAGCACAACCCACTACTGGCAACGCCGATCGCATTCCGGTATGAACCTAAGGCCTATCCACGTCAATATGGAAGCACTATACTCGAGTTTCGCCCTTGTTTGAGCTCGTCAGTAGTGCATATCCCTGACCGGATCCGGAAACAGTCCCGGATCACGCGTGTGAAGCGGGTGTGTAACCACGCGGCACACACTGGACACACCAAATTATCACAACAGAACACCACAACGCTACCCATCGTAGGCTATGCTCAAGATTGCCCAATCGCCGCGACCGACGTCCGTCAATCGATGGGACCCGAACGATCAGGACTTCTCACTGGCAAGGAACACCAGGCCTCCTAAATCCAGTGAGCAATAATCAATTGATTATGTGGTTGTTTCGGGATTTGAAATTTAAATATTGAGCACAACCCACTACTGGCAACGCCGATCGCATTCCGGTATGAACCTAAGGCCTATCCACGTCAATATGGAAGCACTATACTCGAGTTTCGCCCTTGTTTGAGCTCGTCAGTAGTGCATATCCCTGACCGGATCCGGAAACAGTCCCGGATCACGCGTGTGAAGCGGGTGTGTAACCACGCGGCACACACTGGACACACCAAATTATCACAACAGAACACCACAACGCTACCCATCGTAGGCTATGCTCAAGATTGCCCAATCGCCGCGACCGACGTCCGTCAATCGATGGGACCCGAACGATCAGGACTTCTCACTGGCAAGGAACACCAGGCCTCCTAAATCCAGTGAGCAATAATCAATTGATTATGTGGTTGTTTCGGGATTTGAAATTTAAATATTGAGCACAACCCACTACTGGCAACGCCGATCGCATTCCGGTATGAACCTAAGGCCTATCCACGTCAATATGGAAGCACTATACTCGAGTTTCGCCCTTGTTTGAGCTCGTCAGTAGTGCATATCCCTGACCGGATCCGGAAACAGTCCCGGATCACGCGTGTGAAGCGGGTGTGTAACCACGCGGCACACACTGGACACACCAAATTATCACAACAGAACACCACAACGCTACCCATCGTAGGCTATGCTCAAGATTGCCCAATCGCCGCGACCGACGTCCGTCAATCGATGGGACCCGAACGATCAGGACTTCTCACTGGCAAGGAACACCAGGCCTCCTAAATCCAGTGAGCAATAATCAATTGATTATGTGGTTGTTTCGGGATTTGAAATTTAAATATTGAGCACAACCCACTACTGGCAACGCCGATCGCATTCCGGTATGAACCTAAGGCCTATCCACGTCAATATGGAAGCACTATACTCGAGTTTCGCCCTTGTTTGAGCTCGTCAGTAGTGCATATCCCTGACCGGATCCGGAAACAGTCCCGGATCACGCGTGTGAAGCGGGTGTGTAACCACGCGGCACACACTGGACACACCAAATTATCACAACAGAACACCACAACGCTACCCATCGTAGGCTATGCTCAAGCCTGATTGACGGACGTCGGTTTAAATTTCAAATCCCGAAACAACCACATAATCAATTGATTATTGCTCACTGGATTTAGGAGGCCTGGTGTTCCTTGCCAGTGAGAAGTCCTGATCGTTCGGGTCCCATCGATTGACGGACGTCGGTCGCGGCGATTGGGCAATCTTGAGCATAGCCTACGATGGGTAGCGTTGTGGTGTTCTGTTGTGATAATTTGGTGTGTCCAGTGTGTGCCGCGTGGTTACACACCCGCTTCACACGCGTGATCCGGGACTGTTTCCGGATCCGGTCAGGGATATGCACTACTGACGAGCTCAAACAAGGGCGAAACTCGAGTATAGTGCTTCCATATTGACGTGGATAGGCCTTAGGTTCATACCGGAATGCGATCGGCGTTGCCAGTAGTGGGTTGTGCTCAATATTTAAAAATACTTGAAGCAGGAGAGTTGGCCAGGGATCGAAAATCCTTTCGGGGGTCCGAGATGAGAGCGATGTTCTGTAAAACACCTAGTTCGTGATTATAATTATGAGAAAGTTATTACCACTGTAATTACTCACGAAAGATCACCCTTGTTTCATTAGATAGGTACAGCTGGATGTTGGCCCGTCTTATACTTACTTGTTTTCTTTGTGACTATATATGTCTCCATCGTACTCTTATTATCTTCACCATCACTAGCATGTACCTCTATAACAGAGTACCTCTGTTCAAGGGGTTTAGTTGGCATGGCGTGCAAAGGGAAAACGGATCTATTAGCTGATGCACGCGTGAGCACCCAGTAGTTAGGTATCTAGGGAGGCTCACGCGTTGACGTAGAAGCAGGATAGAGATTAGTTAATAACTCGAAGCCATGTTGGCAGGACGTCTTTTATCATTCAGACTTATATGTCGAAATTATGCCTTTTGAAATATCTCGAATAAAGCAAGACATATATCAATAACTGCCGGGCTTCGTGTCATTCAGTTCAGTTGCAACTCTCCTCTACAGCACTGTGAAAGATACAGAAATGGTGCCGTAGACCCAAGGATCTCCAGCGTATGGGTCGTCGCGGAATACGCAAAGTACTAAGCTCAGTGGGAACTTCCCGGAGGATGTCGTGAAAAAAAGTGCGGCTACAATTAAAGAACATTGCTGAACGCGTTTGTCAAACATGGTGGCTTCTACAACTTCTGCGAGAGCCACGGCGTAAACCGTTTTCAAGGGGCTACAAGAGCCGTTGTCCTGCAGTATCAATTTCAAGGAGGCTGCTGCCTCACATCGCCGTTTTCAAAGGGCTACAAGAGCCGTTGTCCTGCAGTATCAATTTCAAGGAGGCTGCTGTCTCACATCGCTGTTTTCAAAGGGCTACAAGAGCCGCTGTCCTGCATTCTCAATTTCAAGGGGCCTACTATGGCCGTTGCCTGAACATTCTCAATTTCAAGGGGCCTACCATGGCCGTTGCCTGAACATTATCAATTTGGAGGGGCTTACCATAGCCTGAATTTTGCCATTTTCAAGAAGCTTGTCCAAGCCGTCACCTGTATTATCGTTTGTCTCAACGGGTACTAGAGCCGCTGCCTGCACTGTCGTTTTTAGAGCCTAACCAGGGCCGCTGATCACTCTCGTGCATTGCTGACTTCGAGGGGCCTTACCATAACCACAGTCGTGCATTACTGATCCTCGAGAGACCTGCCGTCGAAGAAGGGCCGCGCTCTGATCCGTGGGAGACCTGCTGTCAAGACACCTACGATCTAGACTGAACAGTTAACATAGCAATTTCCCAAAGAAAGTATCAAACAATAATTAATTAATTAATTAATTAAATTAAGTCCTGTAGAGGTAGAGTTAAACATTTTAAATGTGATTTTGATATAATTATTGATTACTATTATTTATTAGAAGTTACAGATATACTATTAATTAATATTATTGGTTAGAGGGTAAATTATCCTAATTTTCAGATATAAGAAAATAGCACAAGATGAAGCTTCTTTGACGCAGATTCTGGGTGGAGTAGGTAGAGCCATATATAAGTTGGACACAGCCTTGAAACAGCAGAGCATAGGTATTTATATTGAGAAATTCAGTGGGCTATAACAGTAAGGGATTTAGCTTAGTAGTTAGAGAGTTAATGAATGCTGCGCATTCATTAACTAATGGGGAAATAAACTTGGTGAACGTGTGATCACTAATGGGTTTAGGTATCCAGGGGTTGCTCACACGTCACTGGGGATTCGGCCATGAGAAAAACAACAAACATGTCTGTATTTACTTCGGCAGCATGAAAATGTAATTGATTGACTCAATAAACCTTTTATATAATACAACGCGGAGTTTGTCATCCATATTGATGTCAGCCACTAACGATCCACAGCCAGGCCACGTTCACACTGTGATATGACCTGATTTGGCGCCGAGTATACCAGGATTTCGGAATCGTGCTGTCGCGGCCACCACTGATCACAGAGGTCCTCATAAAATAAATCAAAATTGGAATATAGAAGTCAACAGAAGTCATGGAAGGTTGTGTTGAAATACTGCACTCTGGAGGAACAACTTATGTCGTATTTTCAAGTCTTTGTGATGGGGTTGATGGTTGTTAGAACCGCCACACAACACATAATGTTCCGAGTGGTGAAACAGAGCAGCCATCGTCAATCTTGAATCCTGTGTTGACCTGCTCGTTTTTTTCGAAACGTATGGATGTTCCAGATATGCTGCCGTGAAATCTAGTCTTGCTGGAACTGTCGATTTAACCGTTATCGTCTGAAGTACAATGAAGGTGACCTTGGTAGTCGGAAGATAAGGTCCGGTGTTGTTGGTCAACGATTATAGCGAGCCGAATCAATCAATCAATCAATCAATCAATCAATCAATCAATCAATTGATTATTGTCTCGATCGTTGTAATTTCAAATCCAGACGAGCACAATCAGCGGCATGAAGACGACTAGAAGGCACCGACTTCGATTGAAGTGAGGAATCCAGAGGCTCTTCTTTTTCTGTTTCTGCGAGAGAAGAAGACAACCTTCAAGTTTGTCGATTGGGCGTCATACTCTTTCAAGTTTGTCGATTGGGCATTACACTCCTTCAAGTTTGTCGATTGGGCGTCATACTCTTTCAAGTTTGTCGATTGGGCATTACACTTCTTCAGGTTTGTCGATTGGGCGTCATACTCTTTCAAGTTTGTCGATTGGGCATTACACTCCGTCACTTTGTCGATTGGAACATCTTCCGTCACTTTGTCGATTGGAACATCTTCCGTCACTTTGTCGATTGGAACATCTTCCGTCATTTTGTCGATTGGAACATCTTCCGTCACTTTGTCGATTGGATCATCTTCCATCACTTTGTCGATTGGACCATACTTCATTTCTACCCATAGACATAGGACAGGCAGCGTCAGTTGGTAAACCCAGAACAAACAACAGAGCAGTATAGGTAATGAAGGATCTATAGCAGGTATAATCATAAATTTTTATTAATAATAATTTCAGATTAATTAACAACATACTCAATTGAACAGAATATTTCTTGCTGCTTGCTTTAAGATAATATTGTCTTAAAATATTAGTATATTATATTGGTTGGTACTTCCCATTACAGACTTTTTAGAATGGAAGCCCAAGATTTTTCTCAAGTACTTATTGGAGTTGGTGGGGCAATATCAAAGTTGGACGCGGTGTTAAGACAGCAAAGTGTAGTCAGTGATGTCGAGAGATTTAATGGACAGGCGAATCAATTTAAGAAATGGATTATATCTATTGAGAAACATGCATATCTAGTGAACGCTACGGATGACGAGAAAAACAATTTGGCTTATAGAACTAGTGCAAGTCCGGTTTCTGATCATATAAGAAGAAAACTAGAAGCTGGAGGAGGTGAAACCTGGGAACAATTCAAAGACGACCTGGCTCATAAATAAGCAGAGATTACTGACCCTCAACACGCATTCTCAGTGTTGCGACAGACGAGACAAAATACTACAGAAAGTGTACAGCTATACAGTGATAGGTTGATCAATTTAGCCGAAGAGTCATTTTTGGGTCAGAATGTCCGAGCTGAGGAAGTGGTACGGATGATGGTGGGGATTTTTGTTGATGGGATTAGGTCAGATGGACTGAAATTTAAATTAATGAGAGAGAATCCTGCAAGGTTGTCACAAGCTGTAGATATCGCTATACAAGAGGAAAGCTTGAGAAGAAGGTTTAGATTGATTGTAGGACGAGTGTTAGGTAGTAGTTCAGAGGATAGAATTGAAGAACCTATGGAAATAGGACAGTATAGATATGGATGGAGAGGAAGAAGGGGAGAAATACAGATGTTACAAAGAAACAGTAACGTATATAATCAAGGTAGAGAAAGACAAGTGAGAAATACTGTAAGAGACATGGTAGGTAACACAAATAACACAAATGTGGTTTGTTGGGGGTGCCACCAACGGGGACACATTTTTCGCTTCTGTGGTAACAGACGTGTCCAGTCAAATACACAAAATAATAGATGTGCTCAGACTAGTACACAGAATAGAACTGTAAATGGTAGATCATCAAATGGGAATTATGGAGAAGTGCAGAGAAATTGTATAAGGTCAGGAGATCAGGGAAATTGGCATCCCGCTTACTGAACAGGATCGGCAGTAGGGAGGAAGATAGTAAGGTCCAAAAGATGAATAAATATATTAAAAACCCAAATGATGAGTATAATAGGACATTTAGAAATAAAAAACATAAGAAGTGGCCTCAACTTGGGGAGATAAAACAGTTGTCACTAAATATGATTGATCCTAGTTCATGTATAATAGAAATAGGGAAATATAAAATTAGAACATTAGTTGACTCGGGAGCGCAAGTTAGTGTGATTAAAGAAACATTTTTATATCGAATATTAAAATTTTAAAAAATATTTAGAATTCAGGAGAGTCTTCATTCGGTAACTGGACAAAAATTAGAAGTGCTTGGCCAAACGATGATAAATTTTAAATTAGGAGGGATAAATGTTAGACATATGTTCCATGTAGTCAAGGAGTTAAATAGAAATATGATATTGGGTAGAGATTTTTTATTGAAAAATGGGGTGAGACTTTTTTTTGATTTACATAAATTAAAATTCCAAGATGTTTACGTAGATTTAGAAGAGGATATGCATGTGTCGACACTAGTTAGAGTCAAAACGACCATGAATTTGAAACCACAAACGGTTAATTTAATACAGGCAAAAATGAAAAAAAATCCGTACTTTTCGGTTGGACAAACAGTTAAAATAACGGAATTAGAGAAAGAAATAATAGATGAACCTGGCTTGGAAGTCACCGATGGGTTAATAATATTAGATAAACACCTCAGCTTTCCAGTGATGCTCCTAAACAATACAGGAAAAAATATTAAATTATATAGAGGCTGTGTAATCGCTAAAGTAGCGTATAATAATGATAACATGTTAACTATAGAAAAAGAAAACATGTTGGGAAATGATTATTCAGAAACTCCCATGGTCAGAAATAATGTCAGAAATAATTATAAAAGAAGCTGGAAAAGACGGAATGATGAATTGATCCATACATTCAAAAAATATCCATCTCAAATAGATACAGTTGACAAAAGGACAAGAGAACAAGAATTGTTATCACAGTTAAAAGCCCCACCGGAGAATAAAGAAATATTAGAACAATTGGTGAAAGAAAATCAAGACGTTTTTGCAATTAATGATTTAGAATTGGGAAAAACTAGTACAGTTACAATGGAAATAGACACTGGAAATCATCCACCAATTAGTTTAAAACCATATAGAACTCCTTTAAGAAACAGAGAGATTGTGGAGAAGGCAATTGAAGATATGTTAAAAGCGGGAATAATAACAAGATCGAAGTCTGAGTGGTCATCTCCGATTGTAATTGTGACAAAGGTCGATGGTACACATCGATTCTGTTGTGATTATCGGGCGTTAAACAAAATCACTAAGAATGTAGCGTACCCATTGCCAGTAATTGATGATATTTTGGGTTTATTTAATGGCTCTACATTCTTCACTACACTAGACGCAAGATCAGGATTCTGGTGTATCCCGATGTCGGAGGATGCTCAAAAGAAAAGTGCTTTCTGTACTCATATGGGTTCTTACGAATTTTTACGAATGCCATTCGGAGTTCGTACAGCTCCATCTCACTATATGTTATTAATGAATGAAGTATTACGTGGGTTTCAAAAGTTTGCGTTGGCATATATAGATGCTATTTTAATATATACATCAGGAGACGTACAAGATCATCTAAAACAGGTAAAATTGGTATTTGATAGGCTAAGAATACACGATGTTAAGTTGAAATTGAGTAAGTGTGAATTCTTAAAAACAGAAACCAAATATTTAGGGTACATTATTAATAGAGAGGGAATTAAGCCTGATCAAAATAAAATTAAAGTGATTAGAGATTTATCGTCTCCGACCAACGTGAGAGAAGTTCGAGCTTTTATAGGTATGACCGGGTATTATAGACGTTTCGTTCCAAATTTTGCACAGATAGCAGAACCTATTATAAAATTGACCTGTAAATATGCAAGGTTTAAGTGGACTGAAGATTGTCAGAAGGCGTTCGATTTTTTAAAAAATAGCTTAACAACAGTTCCACTATTGGCACATCCAGATTTAAATAAACAATTAGTTTTGTATACAGATGCTTCAGATAATGCCATAGGAGCATGTTTAACACAACCGTATGAAGGAGAAGACTCAGGAATACCAGGAGTTAAAAATGAAAGACCAATATATTTCTTGTCACATAGGCTTAGCACATCTCAGAGGAAATGGACGACTATTGAGAAGGAGGCCTACGCTATACACTATGCTCTCCAAAAACTAAATTACTACCTACATAACGCCAATTTCATTATTAAAACTGATCACATGCCATTAAAGTCTATATTAGAAGCACCAATACAAAATAGGAAAATACAAAGATGGGCACTAAATTTACAGGGATACAATGCTAAAGTAGAGTATATTTCAGGAAAACATAATACATGCGCTGATTTATTGTCTAGAATTCCACATACAACAATATCTGAAACCACTACTCAAGATGAGGGAGAACCAGAAATTGACGACAGGAATTGGCAAGTAAATATATTAGATTCTGCTAAAATAAATTATAAAAGCTCACAGACAGAACAAGATTCTGAATCGATAGAGGAAGATACACAGTTGATGCATTTTGATATGAAAAATGAACAGGAATTAGATCCAAAAATAATACAGATTAAACAAAAATTGAAAGAAACAGGGGAAAACAGTTTTAAAAGAAAATTCTTAGAGCTGCAAGAAGACAATCAATTATATTATGTCGGTGAAAAAGGTGAGGGATTAAGAAAATATATTCCGAAACATTTAGAACGGGAAGTTTTAAAGGCATATCATGATAATAATGGTCATTTTGGACGAGATAAGTTAGTTAAGGCTATTAGCAGTAAATATTACTGGCCTAATTTATTTAAAAGCGTATATGAATATGTTGATGCATGTGAAAAGTGTAGGTTTAGAAACATGAAGATAATTAAATGTCCCTTACAAGATACAGATATTCCTCAATTTCCAATGCAGAAAGTGAGTTTGGATATTTCAGGTCCTCATCCAAAAACATTATCGGGAAATGTATATCTACTACATATCGTAGATTCATATAGTCTCTGGTCAGAAGTTTATCCAATTCCAGACAAAAGTTCTGATTCTGTTTTAAATATGTTTTTACAAGAATTTATACCAAGGTTTGGGTGTCCACAGACAATACTTACAGACAATGGGAAAGAATTTGTAAATAGAAAGTTTGAAAAATTGTTAAAAGATTTGAATATAAAGCACATTAAAACTTCATACTACAGACCATCTTCGAATGCCAAAAATGAGAGACAACATAGAACATTGTACAATATACTGGCGAAAAATGTAGAAGAACACGATATGGATTGGGATCTTTATTTGGGAATAGCATTGGGGGCGATCCGTACACACCAAAATGAAGGAACAGGTTTCTCACCATTTTACCTAGTACATGGAAGAGAACCAATATTACCGAATCACAATTTATTAAAGCCTAGGAGAAAATATATGGGGGAGGATTTTCAGGAAATAAGGTTGCAAGAAATGCACAAAGCACATATACATTTAAGAAATAATATAATTAAGGCTCGAGAAAGACAGAAGAAATACACAAATAAAAATGCACACTTACAAGAGTTTAACATAGGTGATAGAGTTTATTACAAAAAACATAGGAAAAACTCTAAGTTTGATGCTCATTGGGTCCCGGGATATTATATTTTAGAAAAAAAGGGTCCAGTATCATATACTATTAAAAATCAAATTACAGGGCATGTTGCACGTTCACATGTAGAACACTTAAGACGGGATAATGAGGAAAAAGATGCAGAGGATAATAATAATAATTATTATTCAGAAGAATTATTTTCAGATGGACAGATTATCAGACAAACGGAATATCCAATACCTATAGAAAATGGGAGAGAATTGGTACAAAAACAAATAATAACAGCATCTACTACTGGTGAACAAGAAGAAACAATACCAAAAACAATCGTGACAGAGGAAAACAACACGTATGACGGTTATAATAGTGAAGAATCCATCAAAGAAAAAATAGACGCTCCATTTATGAATACTAGACAGGCAGTAAAAAGAAAGTTAGATAGACAGAAAGAAAGAGAAATTAAGAGGCAAAGGAAATTTAGAGAAAATTCCACAAGTGATGAAGATATGCCACTATTTGAAAAGTCATTAAGACATCAAGGTAGAAAGATTAGATTGGATTTAGAAAGGAAAAGATTAGCGGTTGCTAGTAATGGGTATACAGATGCGGAACAAGAGATGGATGAAGAGTCAGAAACTGATGAGGATGGTGATATGAAAGAAGATAATTCTCCTCGGGAAGATGACGACATTGATGTATATATTGCACTTATAGAAAAAAATTTGGAGTTATTAAGAAAATGGAGAAGTGATAAATAGCTTGGTAGAATATTCTGCAGATTGCAGATAGAAGAAGAAGTTGGACACGGTAATTGTGAATTTCAAATGAAGAAAGTTAGCAAATAACTTAATCAAGAGTTGTTGAGAGTTGTCGTGATGAGTAGACATAATATTGTAGTAAGTTAGGAGTGATTGATATATGCTTTATTATCATTTTGATTTTTAAGTTTGAAGTGTTGAGTTTTTATTAGACGGAAAATGATTGATTAGTAGTCATAATATATTATGGTGTATGTATATATATGATTTTTTCATTTCATCACATATGTTTATTTTGAATAATGTGTGGGGATAAAAATGATGTCAAAGAATGAGGGGGTTGATATTGTTTGCTCTATTGTTTTGACTTCAATTGTTCTTTATAAAATGTGATGATAAGTTACCTTAGCTGTTTATTTTTACAAAACTTTGGTTTTATTTTTTTTGAGTTACCCTGGGTGTGTTTAAAATAATTTTAAGCTTGACGTTCAGTTATGGGGAAAAATGAAAATATGAAACATAGAGTAAGGGCCATGCTTCGTTTTACGAATTTTGTGAATTGAAGTTGAGTTGCTTAACGTGTATAACGTTTATAAATAGAAATTGAGGGTGAAACATGATTGAGTTAAGGGGGAAGTTGTGGTGATTAGCGAAGTAACTCAGTATATAGTAGAGAAAGTAATGGAGGAGTATATTTAAAAGTGCCTGGGGTTGTCAGCAACAATTGATAATTACATATGGGTTGGAAAGAGTTAAACCGTTAAAAATGGTTTGGGGGATTGAATTAGGGACTGCATTAGACGGTTCGTAGTGTAAATACATGGATTTAAAGCCATGGATGAGGGGAATGATGGGCGATACTGGATAAATGGGGGTTGAAATAGGAGCTGGGTTGAACAGCGTTTAATGGGAGAATATGGGGAGAATGCCAGGTGGAATTTTGGCATTCAAATAAGTGGATAACAGAAATTATTATTGACGGCAATGAAGATAAATTTTGAGAACTTTATTTTATAAAGTTTTGAGAATGCATGGGAAGAGAAATGTGATTACTTCTTACTATTTTCTTACTTTCTAACTTTCTTCGGTGCGCACCAAACCAATCTAAACTAAACTTTTTTTTCTGTCTATCCTGTAATAGTGAGAATGTGATTAAGTGAGAAAAAGATAAGGAAAATATCTTTAATTTTTGTCAATCATAATTTAGATGGACACTTTAAAAGCGGTTCGCTTATAGAGAGTTTTGTAGAGAGTTTTGTAGAGAGTTTTGTAGAGAGTTTTGTAGAGAGTTTATAGTAGGGTTTTGTATTACTAACATTGTATAAAGTATGTCTCTGGTTAGCGTTTGGCTATGATGAGATAGGAGGATGAGATTTGAATTATGAATTATGTGTTGAGGGATTGTTGGGCAGATGTGGTATAGAAGAAGACATATTTCAGTAGAGTTAAGTGTTTAAGGGTTGGGGTTGAGACTTTTCCAGAGAAAAAGTCTTCTTGAAGAAGGGGAGGTATATAACAGTAAGGGATTTAGCTTAGTAGTTAGAGAGTTAATGAATGCTACGCATTCATTAACTAATGGGGAAATAAACTTGGTGAACGTGTGAGCACTAATGGGTTTAGGTATCCAGGGGTTGCTCACACGTCACTGGGGATTCGGTCATGAGAAGAACAACAAACATGTCTGTATTTACTTCGGCAGCATGAAAATGTAATTGGTTGACTCAATAAACCTTTTATATAATACAACGCGGAGTTTGTCATCCATATTGATGTCAGCCACTAACGATCCACAGCCAGGCCACGTTCACACTGTGCTAGGGCAGGCCAGATGTTTAAAAAAATGGATTGTAGCTATAGAGAAGCATGCATTTTTGGTAGGAGCCACAGATGAGGAGAAGAAAATATTTGCTTACCAGACAAGTGTAACGCCAGTGTCGGCCCATATTAGGAGAAAATTGGAAGCCGGAATAGATGAGACTTGGGAACATTTTAAAGATAATTTAGCACATAAATAAGCAGAGATCACAGATCCCCAACACGCATTCTCAGTATTGAGACAGTCTAGACAAGACAATGGTGAAAGTGTTCAGCTGTATAGTGATAGGCTAATTAATCTAGCTGAAGAGGCGTTTCTAGGACAGAATGTACAAGGGGAAGAGGTAGAAAGGATGCTGGTTGGAATTTTCGTGGATGGAATAAAGTCGTATGGACTGAAATTCAAGTTAATGAGGGAAAACCCAGCTAGGTTGTCGCAGGCTGTGGATATAGCCATACAAGAAGAAAGTTTGAGAAGGCGATTTAAATTAAGGATAGGAAGAGAAATAGGAAGCAATAGAGAAGACAGAATAGAGGAACCTATGGAAATAGGACAATCAAGGTATGGATGGAGAAGACGGGGAGAAATACAGACACTGCAGGGAAATAATGAAAGTACTCACGATAGAGGAATAAATAAGGAGAACCGTTGAGGCCACTAAGACGATTACATAAATGGACACACATAGTATTATTTGGCACTCACAGAAGAAGAAGGAAATATTTTGATCGTGCGTCGAAGTACACTTGTTCCTGCAGCGAGCCGCCGTCGTCATTTGGAGGCGACAGGTTCGATCCCGGTTGGTAACTATTATAGCTTTTAAATTTTATGTTGTCTAGTGCGTCTTCTAATCACGATAGAGGAAGACAAATGAGAAACCCTATAAGAGAGACAGTAGGTAGTACAAATATGATATGTTGGAATTGTGGACAGAAGGGACACAGTTATAGATTTTGTAGCAACCGACGTGCTCCGGTTAGTACACATAATAGAAATGTTAATAGTAGACCAAATAGAAATTTTGGAGAAATGCAGAGGAATTTTGCAAGGCCAGGAACGCAGGGAAACTGGCATCCCACTTACTGAGTAGGACCTGCGGTAGGAGGGAAAATAAAGAGGTCCTAAGAATTAAGGAATATGTCGGATTACCCGAATGACAAGTATAGGAGGACAAGTAGAAATAGAGGATATAGAAGCTGGTCTCAACTTGGAGAGATAAAACAGTTCTCAGTGAATATGACTGATCCCAGTTCATGCATAATAGAAATAGGAAAATTTAGAATTAGAATATTGATTGATTCTGGAGCCCAAGTCAGCGTGATCAAGGAAAAAATTCTTATATAGCATATTAAAAAATTTCAGAATATTCAGGAATCAAGACACCCTTCACTCTGTTACCGGACAAAATTTAGAGGTGGTCGGTCAAACAATGATAAACTTTAAATTAGGAGGGATAAATGTAAGACACCTTTTCCATGTGGTCAAAGATTTAAATAGGAACATGATCCTAGGTAGAGATTTTTTACTGAAAAATGGTGTCAGACTTTATTTTGATTTACATAAGTTGAGATTTCAAGATGTTTATGTGGATTTAGAGGAGGATATGCACGTATCGGCACTGGTCAGAGTAAAAACACCCATGACCTTAAAATCACAGACGGTCAATCTGATACAGGCAAAAATGAAAAAAAAAATCCTTATTTTTTCGATAGGACAAACAGTGACAATAACAGAGTTGGTAAAAGACGTAATAGACGAACCTGATTATGTTTAAATTGATGATTACTATTAAAATGAGCGCCATTGCATTCAGGCCTTTAAGTGCTGAGTGCACAAGTACAGTTATAAGTACTGAGTCCAGAAGTACACATATAAGTACTGAGTCCAGAAGTACACATATAAGTGATTAGTTCAGTAGTACACCTATAAGTTCTTAGTCAAGTAGTACACCTATAAGTGCTTAGTCCAGAAGTACACATATAAGTGCTGAGTTCAGAAGTAAACATATAAGTGCTTAGTCAAGTAGTACACTTGTAAGTGCTTAATCCAGAAGTACACATATAAGTGCTTAGTCCAGAAGTACACATATAAGTGCTAAGTTCAGAAGTACACCTATAAATGCTTAGTTCAGAAGTACACCTATAAGTGCTTAGTTCAGAAGTACACATGTAAGTGCTTGGTCCAAAAGTACATACAAGTGCTTTGTCCAGAAATAAACATATAAGTGCTAAATCCAGAAGTCCACCTATAAGTGCTTAGTCCAGTAGTACACCTATGCGTGTTTAGTCTAGTAGTACACTTATAAGTGCTTAGTCCAGAAGTACACATATAAGCACTTAGTCCAGACGAACACATATAATTGCTAATTCCAGTCGTACACATATAAGTGCTAATTCCAGAAGAACACCTATAAGTGCTAACTCCAGAAGTACACATAAAAGTGCTGAATCCAGAAGTACATTTATAAATGCTTAGTCCAGAAGCACAAGGGTGTGGACGAGGATTATCCCAGCAGCTTGCCGATTAACTAGACTAGCTAACCCAGCCTGCGATCATTGCGATTTGCTTCATATGCAATTTCGTTTCCCATTTCTTCTAACCCCCTCCCGACCCATTATCGTGTCTCCACATTGAAGTGGTAGAAAGTCTTGCAAATTCCATTGGCTCCAAGAATTTTGCCGGCGGTAGCGCAGCTTCTGGTAGGGTGTCCCACAGGTCAAGGGATAGGAACTAGACGAAGGGAGGCACAAATGTGATGCCTTGTATGTATTCTGTGGACAGTCAAGGGCTAGAGAAAGAAAGGCCGAAAAAATGCATGTTGTACTGAGCCACAGACTTGACAAAACAATGCAACGAAATTGACTTGATGGTGTCTTACTCAGCGTCCACTATATTAGCAATAATTGAGAAGATGTATCGACATCTGTGTCACCACGCATCAAGCTGTCCTTTGTTGTCCACAATGTGTCCTGTCTGTCTATCTGCAATGTCCCAGTGACAAGAGTATTGAAATAGCAAATGACATATCTCATTGTTTTCTTATGGTCCATGACAGTAAACCATTGGAACACACTGTAGGTCAGTTTTACAAAATCGCAATTACAAACCAACAGAGGACTTTCGGGCGACATGCTTTCATCGGGAAACGACGAGAAACAAACCACACCCACACCCACCCACCCACACACACACACCCGCACCCGCACGCGTACGTACGCACACACACACACACAGCCACACGCACACGCACACGGAAATGACATTAAAGCAACTACAATAAGGTATAATGTTTATGGAATAAAAATAAGCAGGCAGAATGAAATAAAATTTGCGATACTTAATTCAGAGGCGCCGATTGTAACCAGAATATAGGACCATGATGGAACTGTGCAAGTTCCCGAAGATTTCAGGTCTCTGCCCGTGGCACCTACGCAAGCCTAATCTTCGTATTGGGAACTTTCCGAAGAACTAACTGAGAGTCAGAGACAATATCACTTTGATTACTGAAGGTTTGGAATGTCATCTCAGAGACAATATCACTTTGATTACTGACGTTTTGGAATGCCATCTCAGAAACAATATCACTTTGATTACTGAAGGTTTGGAATGTCAACCCAGAGACAATATCATATGATTACTGACGTTTTGGAATGCCACCTCAGAGACAATATTGCTTTGATTACTGAAGGTTTGGAATTTCAACTCATCAGGAAGTGGTGGCCTCAACTTCTTTTCTCACACTGAAGGATGTTAGATATGTTTCAAGAAGTGCTACGTACTGTTCTATGGCTAAAACTACCTGAAGAATCTCATCCTTTTTCTTGGCCTTCCAGTCAGTGTACACTCATGTTAATTCATATCCTATAAACGTTAAAGTAACTGGAAATGTTTACTAACAACACAATTGTCATGAAAATATCTTGTGCATTTGCTGGCATATTGCTGGGGAATTTCTGTTGAATGCGAAGGTTAAAAGTTTACTTTTCAAGTAAGAAAGAGAAAATCACTATTATACACAATACGAGAGTACTTGAGTATTTGGTGCTTTCCCCATAGTTTTATAGAGCAATCGGCACTTGATCAATGAATATCACACCGGTCATGTTCACTTCCTAGAACATTTCCTTCTACCCAATGTAGACCGGGTCAACTTCTTAACAGGGTCAATTTAAAAACAAAAAAATCAGCATGAAATGGGATTCGAATACAAGACCATCGGGCCAAAAGGTAACAGTTCTAGTCCCTGCGGTAACTGCAGACTACCTGCTTTCCAAGTAATCATCAGCAGATCCTTTGGTAGAGCATCGCTCTCACCACGGCCTTCCGAAACGTTTCTCGGTGTCTTGCTAGTTGCCCTGCTTCATTCGTCTTCATGCCCCGGGTGTCCGCAATGTCCTGTGTCCGTCTCCGTGATGGTTCACCCTTGCTTCTACTTCCAGGAACTTTGATTTCCATCACTGTTGTTTCTAAGCCACTGTCACTTTTAAGTGATTCAGTGCCCAGCAAAAAGTAGGCTTAGACCAAACATGATACACAAACTAATGTAATTCTAATGTAAATTTCCGTTAATTAAGTATTGAAACTACGGAAGATACCATGAAACAAAAGAAATAACACAGTGACCCTAGTATAACTACATATCGTCCTCTGTACAAATTGGAGGTCCTATTTGGAGGTATACCCTTCGGCACTGAATCATTTAATTTGTGCAAAGTATTTCCATTTCAGAGACATGCTGCTTCTTATGTTTCAGTATTCTTCGTCAGTGGCCGCGTTAACTGAACGGTTAAGAATTTCCGATGACAACGGCATGATCGAGGTCGTAGAATGGTCCATAAGTGCGCTCGCCGCTTGCTATGAGAGGACAAACTGACCACTTGTTCCTCCCTGAACTCAGGCGTACAAAAGGTCACACACCATAGACTCGGACAGGTTAACATATTGAAGTTTTCAATGACTGTATATTACCTTTCAATGATACAACTTATCTGTTTTATCTGTGGTTGTATCTCGTATACACAGACAGCATATGGAGACTGTTTTGCTAACTCGTTTGTTTACCCCTGATATGAACAATACATGGGAAGTAGAGATGGCATAGAAAACATCACATAAATACAGGAAACGTGATGAATAGGTTTGGATCTCCCAAAATACTAGATGTTTTAGCACATACTGTTACCAAACATATCAGTCACGTTTTAAAATATACTTTAATAAAAAAAAAATGACACTGATGTTCTATGCATATTCTTTTTTAAAACCATAAATACAGTTCTAAAATAATCGTTCATGAGAAAATGTCAATGAAGCAATAGAGTATATTGTTGCCAGAAATGCAAATCGAGCTGTTCAGGATACATTTACAAGAAACGCCAATCTATAGCGTATATGTTTATCAGAAATGTCAGTCTATATCCTATACAAATACTAGAAGTGTTAGATAAAGCTCCTGGGCATATTTGTTGCCAGAATTGTCAATCAAGATGCAGACATTACATTTACCAGAAATGCTAATTAAATTGTAGAGTATACATTTACCTTAATTGTCAATCAAATTTTAGAGTATACATTTACCTGAAATGTCACTCAACTCAATCACGCTGTAAGGCATACATTTACCAGATATGCCAATCGCATTGTAAAGCATACATTTACCAGAAAAATCAGTCATGTTGTAAAACATACATTTACCAGAAATTTCAATCAAGTTTCAGAGTATGCATTTAATAGACATGTCTATCAAATTCTAAAGTATACAATAACCAGAAAGACCTGTCCAGCTCTAGACCGGGTTTTACATATTTATATTTTCATTCTAATAAAGCTTCCTAAAATCTTAAGCAGTTTAATAAAGGATCTACAACACTGTTCCTTTATGTAGTGATACAACCTTCCAGCCTTCAAAACATTGCATTTTCGATTATTCACACAGTTCTCATTCACACATATCCTTTTATATACGTAGTCTGTGTGTTCTGTGAAAAGCTAGAAAATTCTTAAAGACTGGCCAGTTATATTTAGGAGTTTCGTCCTCTTAGAAAGGTAAGCATGTAATTTGTCATCATAGACGGTTATCCAAATGTTTCCTATGCATGAACAAATAAATGAAAATGCTGTAATTTCATTTCTGCTCTGGCAGGTCAACAGTTAGTAGGCCGGGTGGAATCAAATCGCTAGAGATCTTTCAACATTCTGTTTTATTAGTTTTCTTGAGCTCTTTCGGATCCTGAAGCTTGTAAGCGGTAGACCATCGCAAGAACTCTCTTGAAATCTAACTCAGCAGGGGATTAGAAATCGATTGACTCCTTTCTCGGGGAGTTTAGTGAAATTCATCTTCTTATCAGCCTGTGGCGTGCCGTAACACGGGACTGTCTTTATACTCAGTTTCCTTGAGTTACTTTGGTATCAATTGTACGTATTCGGGTATAACAAACTAAGAGGACTGGTTCAGAGAGGAGGATTAATTTGTTTCACTGTTTCGATTCTAGGTAGAATTCGTATTGAAGGCCAATGATTCTTTGCCTTGGATCATTCTGGGAAAACCATCTCCTGTCAGGAAGTGGAGACCTACACGTTGACTCTGTTTTCAGTTACTGCAGAGCTCAAACACCTACACATATTAGCTGACAACATTCGGCTTGATCCATCCCCTAGTGATGACATTTACAGCCAAACAACATCAATTCTAAATCTGACATATTCTTCGCAGGGACCAGTTAATTTATGCTCTTCACAGTTCTTCCAACACACGTCTAGTTATTCTTAATTAAAATTGTATCGTTATAATTTTAACATACTCTTTTGTTAATTTACTGAATAAGTATGTATTTGTCTATCATAATTTTTTGCCTAAACCATCTTCCTATTCCATACTTCTCTAATCAATGTGCCCCTAGGCGTTGACATTGTGTAATCGTCTGTCTGAGAGTGTGACGAATAGTTTGGTGTAATTATCTTGTAATCTATGTATATGAAATCGTAAACTATCCGGGATTAGATCATAGGATCCCCTGGTATCCCGTGACAGATAGTACTAGAAGTACTACATGCACTCGTAACAAAAGTTTCAAACACATTATGTTACAGTTCATCCTGTCGCAAATCATCAAGATCATGTGCCATGCCGATAAACGTGGACGGTCATGGTTTGCCATCTCACACAATCACCGGAGTCTTTTATTAGGTCAGTGTTCTTGCCTCGATCACACCATGAGACTAAGCCATCTAGATATTTATCTGTCTGCCTCTCCCTTTATCTGTTCCCATAAATCTTGCCAGCTGTCACTAAGCTGTATAGTTGATTTCTCCTTATATCCTTATAACGTGCCAAAAACATCTTGACCATTTACCTCTAATTTCTTGAATCAATTTACGGTTTTTATTGTTTTTTTTGTTTGTCATTAGTATTTTTAGGCATTTTCCTCAGAAACCATATTCCCACTGCCATTAGATGTTTCTTATCTTGTCTGCTTATTATCGAATATTGTATGTTGTAATATTTACCTTCTCAAGTGATATCACTTTGTAAACCATTGTTACTATACATTTTCCACAAAAACTTTCAAGTTTTTTTTATTTATTTCCTTCATTTAGTCATGCCTCAAACATTCTGTGATATACTTTCTACAAATATGTTATGGTACATATAGCAGACATTATGTTTCATACTTCCTTACAATATATTGTGACACATATATCGAACCTTCTGTTGTATACTTCTTTCGAACAGTTTATAGCACAAATATCAAACAATCTGCTATATACTTTCTCTCAATTTGTTATGCCACATATATAAAAAAAATATGTTATGTACTTCCTTCCAATGTGTTATGTCACATATATCATACAATCTGTTATATACTTCCTTCCAGTATGTTATGTCACATATCAAACATTCTGTTTAGTACTTATATCCAATGTGTTATGCCACATATATCATACAATCTGTTATATACTTCCTTCCAGTATGTTATGTCACATATATCATACAATCTGTTATATATTTCCTTCCAGTATGTTGTGTTCTTCCTTCCAATATGTTATGTCACATTTATCACACATTCAATAGAATAACCCCATCTTTTCAAAATTGTTAGAGGCATATTTGTCGGAAATGTTTTCACTTGCATCCTGCATATTATGGCAAATATAACAAATGTTTTAGTATACACCAATTTGATTTGTCGGGAGCATATCACACAAGGTCCATTATATTTCCTACACTACACTGTAGTACTTATTTAATAATACTTATATACTTCCTATATTATATTATGTCATATTCCTATACTACATTTTGCAACTTATTACATAACATATTAAATGACTCCACATTAATTATATAAGTTCTTCACATTTTAAAATCTCCTATTATAACTGTTATTTCTAAAGTATACTTCATCCAGTAATTGTTATTTCCAAAACGGACTAAAATATATGTTCTTTGTCCACGACACACAAACGTCCCTCTGGCATATTCTCCCCAGCTGTGATATCCAATAGGGATTTAGCAAACACTCTCCCCAGCTGTGATATCCAATAGGGATTTAGCAAACACTCTCCCCAGCTGTGATATCCAATAGGGATTTAGCAAACACTCTCCCCAGCTGTGATATCCAATAGGGATTTAGCAAACACTCTCCCCAGCTGTGATATCCAATAGGGATTTAGCAAACACTCTCCCCAGCTGTGATATACAATAGGGATTTAGCAAACACTCTCCCCAGCTGTGATATCAAATAGGGATTTAGCAAACACTCTCCCCGGCTGTGATATTCAATAGGGATTTAGCAAACACTCTCCCCGGCTGTGATATCCAATAGGGATTTAGCAAACACTCTCCCCGGCTGTGATATCCAATAGGGATTTAGCAAACACTCTCCCCAGCTGTGATATCAAATAGGGATTTAGCAAACACTCTCCCCGGCTGTGATATACAATAGGGATTTAGCAAACACTCTCCCCGGCTGTGATATACAATAGGGATTTAGCAAACACTCTCCCCGGCTGTGATATACAATAGGGATTTAGCAAACACTCTCCCCGGCTGTGATATTCAATAGGGACTTAGCAAACACTCTCCCCGGCTGTGATATTCAATAGGGATTTAGCAAACACTCTCCCCGGCTGTGATATTCAATAGGGGTTTAGCAAACACTCTCCCCGGCTGTGTCACCAAGGTAGCCACTTTTCTTTCGCATCTGGACATTCATGATCCAAGCCACATAAGACATCAGTAGGTCGTCCATGTTATGACCCTGCAAACAGAAGGAATGAGACATTTAATTCTTTCTACGTCAAACGATATTGAAGCACATAAAAAAAAAATAAAAATCAAATCGCGAAACAGAAACCTGTTATTGATACATGAAGTATTAGCACCATCACATGCTGTAGGCTTGAATGCACGTAGGGGCTGTAATTCCCTCTCTTAGCGAACGCTCGTCCCACCGCTCTCATTATATTAACAGCTTAACCTCCTTATAATTATAACAACACAACCTCTAGTACATTAGAAAGGCTGGCAATAAGTACAAAGTAACATACACATGTGATGAATTTGTGTTGAAAGTTCAAAATATCTAATGTAACATATGAACAAGTAAACTACTCCTGTTCACAGCTCCCAAATACTGTATACACGCAACACTTTTCTATGGACGGAAACATGGACAATGAAAAGACAGGCAGAAAGTGAGTTGAGGCGCTGGAATTAAAGACAAATAGGCCATATTTCATGGAAACAAACACAAACAATTATAGAAGACGTGGCAATGTGGGCACGACATGAGAGTTGCGAAAAGATATAACAATGAGACAACTGAATTTACCTATTTCTGACATAATGTTTAAGGTATTTACTTCCTGTCTTATGATTATATTAAACATACTATTTTTTTATGTATAATAAACAATACAAATTTGTTGTTATTTATTTTCTTTTTAATTTTAAATGTTTCTCACGTTACACAGAAATCCACACCCGCCTCCTCCCCCAACCCCAAATGTGCATTTCAGATGTGTGGTGACGAGAAACCAGCGTGAGAACCACTGCAGTCTAGACTCCATGTGCACTTACCACAGTGGTTTCCATGAGAAGTTTTGTTGTTTTCCCAGACTCAATCACAATAAGCGTGAAGGAATAGTCATCATACGCCCAGTTTGGGATGCTTTCAAACTTGTAAGTTTTGATGATTGTCTGCGGAAAAAAAATGACAGTTTACAATCATTTCTTTGTGTCGCGAGAGCTTGAAATGTCAGCAAAGAATAGTAACTTTGAAATCCATTAAATGTGTTATCACTTAATGAACCAAGTACCGTTTCTATAATGAAAAGGAAATTCAAGACAAGAGCGCACAAGGCCAACGACAATCAATCATACTGGATTTCTCTGGATTCAGGACAAGGTTCAGACAGAAGACACAAAAAGAAATATCGTATAGTCTTAGCCGTTTTCGGCAAAGAACGGTGCACAAATCGGACAGAGAAGCTTAGACATTTGGAAGACATCGCCATGTTGAATTCTGGTTTTGACAAATTTTGACATGTTGAAGAATTTAAGATAAAGTTACAATTACTGCCATGTAAGGCCAGCCGAGCTGGCGAGGTGTATACATTAATTGCACGGTTAATAGTTTTTGGAGGAGAAAATGAAATATTATGATTTGTGAATACTCAAATAGAGATATTTACAATCGATAGAAAGACCTGTAATTTCATAATTGCTACAAGTTAATTATGATCAAGATAGAAGGAGAGATAGGATATTAATAAAATAATCGCTGATATGTGTCAGAGGTATAAAATTGGCCAAGAGACGGACTTATGTTCAACTGATCATTCAATGTCAGGTCTTAGTTAGATATGACTAAGCTACTACTGTAAGACAGTAGTCGCACTACCTGCTTCTGTTAGCGCCGAATGTTGGGCGACGCTGACCAAACCCGACACCCCACATTGTGCCAACGGCTTCAGGCGGAGGAGCGCAATTGGGAGGGTGAGAGGAAATGCAAACTAAAGACTAAATCTCATGGCAGGGCAGACCAGACCCTAAGCCTTGGTTGGCAACTGGTCTAGGGTCGAAGCTCCGATAGGCGGGCAGTTAGAGCATTGCTTTATTGATCCGACAGCTTCTGCAGCTTGTCTTGTTCCAGACGTATTGGTGTTACCTTTCCTCTGGAGTACACTAGACATGTCGAGAGAGGGATCATGCTGCATGGACAACATATGGTCTCTAAATTCAGCCCAGGCTTTGTGTTGTGAAGGGGTATAACTCCAGTTTACAAACTATCGTCTATCAAGACGGCAAGGTGCCAGTCAGTCATTCATTCATTTTCATTGGCACTATTACCGTCTTGACAGACGATAGATTGTTATGTTGTGCTTCAAAAAGGCATAACAATAACCCATGGAATATGACTGATCAGATCTATTCGCTCTGTAAATGTTGGTCCACAATTGATGCATGTGAACACATGGTCATTTTCACCATCAAGCACCATCTTACGTCTTACGCGCTCAGTGTGTAACTTATCTGCAATCATTTTCTCCTTTGTCTTTATTCCATTTCTGATATTTGCCCTCCATGCAACACGTTCGGCGGCGACTTGCTCCCAAAATCATTTCCTGTATCAATCATGTCCCGCTTACACACATCTTTGTATCGTAGTAGAGGCCGACCCCGAGATCTCTTACCAATCTGTAATTCACCACACAAAAAAGATGGCCTTTGGTATTCTACCATCATCCATCCTCCTAACATGTCCTATCCATCTAAGTCTACGAAGACTGAGAATGGAACAACCCGTTACACAACTTGATCTTTCATATACTTCAGTATTTGTGATTTTGTCTGGCCACTTAATACGAAGTATTATTCGCAGACACCGCATATGAAAGCTGTTTAAACGTTTCTCTTGGTGTAAGTAGGCTGACCAGGCTTCACTGAAATTAAGAACAGCACTAAGGACACAGGCTTGATAGACAAGGACCTTTGTTTTGGCAGTAAACCTTCTATTCTCCGAGACTCTTTTTGTTAACCTGTTCATTGTTGTTGCTGCCTTACCAATACGGATGTTGATTTCCTGATCTAGGGATAATTTGCTATTTACCACTGATCCTAAAAATGTAAAATGGTCTACGATCTCCAGTTCGGTGTCGTCAATAAAGATTGATGGTACCCCAAGTTCACCTTGAGACATAACTGTGTCTTCTTTTTGCTAATTGTTAAACCAAATTCAGAACAAACATTAGAGAATGCAGATAGTAGACGTTGTAATTCTTTCTCAGAGTGGGTCGTAATTGCAGCATCATCTACAAACAGCAACGCTCTGATCAGTACTCTCCTAATTTTGGCCTTGACCTTCAATCTCGTAGCATTGTAGAGGCCGCCATCTGAGCGTGAGTGAATGTAATGTCTGTCAAGACTGCAAGGTGCCAATGAATACATAGGTCGTTTCTGGTGCAATGCTTCAGCAGCCTTTTCCCTTTGTCATTCATGTGACCGATGTTGCACACTGAACATGAACTCGAGTCCTCATATTCATATAGTCAGAGTTTGGTACTGTCTTGATCACAGACTCTAACTTCTCATAGAATGAATCCTTCACAACATCAGCAGAATCGAGTGTCGGTGCATACGCAGTAACAATGGTGGCAAAACCATAAGTGGTTGCCAAGCGCAGGGATAACAATTTTTCATTTCCGCCAGCTGGAATTTCAGTCATTCCCAGGAGTGATTTCTTCACCTCTACTTTGTCTGTTTACATCCTGCCTTCTACCTTTCCAAAAAAGCTTTAGTAGTTTACCCTGTGTGACCCCTCCTCAGCGAGGTTAGTCTCCTGCAGGCCAGCAATATCAATGTTGAGACGACTGAGTTCGGCATCAATCACAGCCGTTTTTCTCACATCGTCAATATTCGTCAGGTCAGTGGAAAACCCTGGATACATGGTTCTTACGTTCCATGATGCAAGCCGCAGCTTGAGGTTTCTATTTTTCTTGTTAGTAGTACCTGATGCAAATTGTTTGACAGCCTGCGATTTTGATTTTGTCCTAGCCTCAAGCACCTATTAAAGCAGGCAGGCTGTGACGGATCAGCACCCAATTGGCCAGGAGATGCCCAGCTTGAGGCTGGCGGTGACACCTGTAGGTACATCCCACCGTCAGAGGCAACCCGTGGCGCCCCATGTCTACGCCAATTGACAAGGACTCACAACCCGTTACTGCTACATCTCGCTTTGATCCCGAGATCATTTAAGACCAGAGGTAGAGTTATACCTTTCAATAGCACAAAGTCTGGGCTGAAATATAGAGACTGAGTTGCCCATGCAGCAGGATCCCTCTCTCGGCCTGCCTAGTTCACCCCAGAGGAAATGTATGTGCCGGATCAGCAAAGCAATGCTCTAACTGTCCTAGACCAGCTGCCAACCAAGAAGACTTAGGGCCTGGTCTGCACTGTCATGACATTTTGTCTTTAGATTGCAATTCCTCGCAACAGGATAAGGCTTGTACCCTCCCAACTGCGCTCCTCTGCCCGAAGCCGTTGGCACAATGTGGGGTGTCGGGTTTAGTGAGCCGCCACCCAACATTCGGCGCTAACAGAAAGCAAGTCTACTGTCATACGGTAGCTCAGTCATATCTGACTAAGACTTGATAGACAACTAGCTCTTAACTAAAACGTTTTTTTTTTTTAAATAGAGGGAGTATAACTGATTCAGCGCCGAATGACTATAAAGCGCCAAATGTGACCTCCCATTTGGACAGAAGGATGATATATCATAAAACTAGGGTCATCGTGTGATTTGTTTTGTTTCGTGGTACCTTCAGCAATTTCAATTCCCTTGACATAAAGTAAACCTCCTTAAAACTGCTGATGCATTTGCTACAACCACTTTCACCAATAAAAGCCTGTATATGTCAAAAGAATGAAATGGGCCAAGACACGGACTTTACCACTATTATTGATACTACCAATTGTTCATAATTAATATGTTTAGACGTATGTCCTTTAAAGGACGTCGCAATCAACCTCTACGATTTTGGTTGCTATTGTTTTACTAGGTAAGCCATTGATTTATGAACGGCTGACACACATATCAATGTTAAAAGTCAATATAAGGTGGTCTGCTTCCATACCACCTGCAGCTTATTTCAAACTTGGTATGCAGGAATCCGAATAGCGTTCGTAACTCCATAGCCACATACTCCGACAATCTGTATGTAGAATGAAAATAATTAGTTCAACATGTATTTCACATACTCTTTTACTTTTTGGATTCTTTTCCGTTAATTCCGCTGTTCCAAACATTCAATCTCTTTCCACTTACTCTCTACAATTACTCTTCAATAATTCCAGAGCGTATACCGAATGAAGCTATGCAGGTGATCCTGGCACGCACAATGAGCATTCCGATAGTGTGTATGAAGTACATTCTGGTTTAGCCTACCTACTCCGGTACCCAACATGGCGGATAGGCATTTGAACCGTTAAGGCCTCTGGAGTGTTTACGCTTGTGGCTACAGTTTGCGTTCGCACTTTCCTTATGTTGGACTGGTAGTGCATAGTTTCGTCGCCCTGCTACTGAGTGAATGCGTGACGCGACACTGCGAGCTGTGAATTTCGTGTAGAATGCTTTACATCTGTCCGCGATTGTTTGTAGTGTGAACTGCATGTTCGGAACGATGGCTGCCGGTTGTTGCTGAATCGACTAGTTTGCCCTTTCGGTTCACAAGTGCATTTATCAGTAGACTCCAGGGAGTTCGTGCTTTGTGCGGCGCTTTGGCGGGTCGCCCTATGGAAAGATACCGAGCCATATGAGATAAAATCCAGGTCAATGAAGTCTTTCTGGTGACTGCTGTTTCCATCGTCGATGAACTGTATTTTTTCGTGGAGGACTTTTTTGTTGGGATTCTGGCGGCGGCATTATGCACAGTGTACCTGTGAGGGCTGTTGGCTTGCCGAGACTTCTCTCTTTTCCACTTGTCACATTGGGCAGTGAGGAGCATTTTGTCTGATATTCACTGTCACAGGAACGAGGCATAATAGGAACGATCCGTTGCCGTAAGGTTGAAACATCAACGAAATAACTACCTAACATTAGCCAACGATTTCGGAGAGACTCACAATGCAATAGGAGTGAGGTCACATACCATGAGCACCTCGTACATGAAAACATGGACACAGATAATGATCATCGGCTGATAAGAGAAAAATCGTGGATGGCTCAGACAGAAGACACAATTAAAGAAGTGTATATCCTCGAAAATACAGGGAGATGATTGAAATGGATCAGAGTGCCATAAGACATGATATACTTGGATCTGAATTGTAGGAACTGGCCACCAGGCAGCGCTGAATGGGAGGTGCAATAACTGATACACGATAACTCGCTCCGTGCGTTGCCGGGGCCCATACGGGGGAGCAAAGAATAGTAACACTGTTGCCTACCATGCATGTCGTAAGAGGCGACTAAGGAGGATATAGTTCCGTCGCCCTGCTACTGGGTGAGTGCGTGGCGCGACCCTGTGAGCTGTGAGTTTCGCGTGGAATGCTTTTACATCTGCCTGCGGTTGTTTATAGCGTGAACTGCATGTTCGGAACGATGGCGGCCGGCTGTTGCTGGATTGACTCGTTTGCCTTTTCGGCTCACGAGTGCATTTTCAGGAGACTCCTGGGAGTCGCCGCTGGAGCTACGAAGTTCGTGCTTTGTGCGGCGCTTTCGGCGGGTCGTCCTGCGGAAAGAGACCGAGACATATGGGATAAAACCCGGGTCAATGGAGTCTTTCTGGTGACTGCCGTTTCCATCGACAATGAACTGTATTTCTCGTGGAGGACTTTTGTATTGGCACTCTGGCGATGAGACATTATGCACAATGTACCTGTGTGGGCTGTTGACTTACCGATACTCCTGTCTATTCCATTGTTCACAATAGGCAGTGAGGAGCATTTTATGTAATATTCACTGGCACAGGAACGAGCAATATGGGGACGACCCGTTGCTGTGAAGTTGGAACCATGACTAACTAACTAACTAACTAACTAACTAACTAACTAACTAACTAACTAACTAACTAACTAACTAACTAACTAACTAACTAACTAATTCGCGCCAAGGTTATGTAATAATCTATACAGATGCCTCTATGCTAAAAGGCACAAATAGTGCTGGGGGTTTACAGCGAACACTAATAGACGGTGTTTAGTGGAGAAGAGCTTGGCGTATGATACCACAACATTTAGTCTCACGATGGGAGTGGAGGCAGCCATTGCGGCGTTCTGCCGCGTGGAACATAAACAGCACAAACATGTGAAGGTAACGGACTCAAAGAATATCCTGAAAAGGGTAAAGACACGTATGCTTCGTGCAGAGTGCTATTTTTCAACTAAAAATTCAAAAGATATAGAGTGCCTGTTGAATCATTGCTACTCTGTTTCTGTCTATCTATTATCTTGCTCTAACCTTTGTCTTTGCATGAATGATGTGAATTCCAGAATAGTTGATAGCCATCAAACAGTTCGTTGGCAGTGACTTCACTTGGCTTTGCTGTAGGCAGAATCAACACATCTTTTTAAGAGAATGTAAATATTGAGTTTCGCTCAGTGAAACAAAATCAATACACATTATTTGATCGTACACATAGCTGTAAAGATATGAGGTGTAAAAATGTCACACATTATGAAATATATATATATATATATATATATATATATATATATATATATATATATATATATATATATATATATATATATATATATATATATAATGAGGTTAGCCTTCCTCGGGTTTCGAGGCACGTTAGACTTATTTTTGTGATGTCGCCAACATCTCAGCTGGTCAAGATAGAACGAGACATCACGGTCGACCCTCAAGGGAAGGCAGAGGCAGACCATGGGCATTCCCTCGCTATCCAAGGAGACTTCCATAATTGCAGAGCCGGCACATATTGCTCTGAGACTGGGCTCACCCGAGGAGTTGCCTCGTCCTGCTCATGGCTGCTTTAGTTCCTCACTTCCATGTGTTGGGCATCTCGCTTGCCACTGGTCTCTCAAGCACACACCAGGTCAGTCTGCAGGCGACATTCACCAGGTAAGCTTTAGCTTCGGACTTCGGACTACGCAATGGATTCGCTAGCCGTGCGTTCCATTTCGTGTTATTGAGACGTTTTCCACCCTTGTCTACTCTCTACGAGTTAGATACAGACAGTTTTTGTAACCATTTCATTCGACTGGGGCACTTCTTCAACCTTTTTGTACTCGCTCACGAGGTAGGCTACATGTGCTGCCGGCTCAGCACCTTACCTCCGTACAGCAGTGAGCGAGAAACGGCCAGGCCCTCTCATCCGGGGATCCCTCATATTCCCCCAGCTGGGAGCCTTCGGACAGGTATCTGAACTGGGCATGTAGTGTGCTCAGTATTTCACCTCCATTTTTCGGTAGGTGAGTATCGGCCCGGCTCTCTCATCCAAGGGTAGTAGCTTAGCGTTCAGCTACATCTCTCAGATGGAGGCCTTTGTGTAAGTGTCTGGACCAAGTTTGTGGCTTCGTGCGCCTGAGTTACAATTTTGACTGCTATCCTCAGTCTACCTGCAGAGCAGCAGATTGTGTCTCTCTTAGTCTGGCCCCTATCCCAAGAGCTGTCCAAAATGTAGTTTATATCCATTGGCACAGCGCTTGGGGTCAGTGGGACACTCAAGCTCCCCCACCGCGGCAAGGAGGAGATTTGTGAGAATAAATATTTCTGTAAAGATCTAAAGTGTAGAATTGATGTGGTAATACATATTACTTCTTGGATATAAGGTGTAAGAAAATAATATTCTAAAAATATCATTATTATTATATCCCCTCACAAGGTCTGCTGTAATGAATATCCAATATCATCTGTGCTGCGTTTCCAAGATGCACCTCCCGTGAGGATTTCTGCCTGCATGTAGTATTGTCTTCTGTTTGTACGCTTCCTCCAAGAATCCATGAAGGAGCGTCACCCTTTAATTCTACTATACAACCTATGTTTATTAACTAATATATCATTCCGTAATGTTTTCTATAATCCCAGTTTTGGTAATATATGCAAGGTTTTAAAAATTCTGGAATGATATTCTTCCTATTTATCTCTGTATTATAAAAACTTCAATTAAACCCTCGTATTAATGATTTATTATTCATATTTCTGCACCAAATGATAACCGAGAGTGGTGTAAATAAACATAAATGAAAGAGTACCTAAATACCAGACCTGATGAGTTGTAATACACCTTTAAATAAAAGACTGTCTGCAGTGGATCTCCAAGCTTTTACTCTCTTCCCGCTGTGGTACAATATGAAATATTATGTTTTGTCTTTAACACATTTATTCTATATATCGTTTCTTTGCTATGTACACCCAAATGGGATACTACGTGTGGTCCACATTTGCAATTAAGCTTAAAAAGGCAGCGGTGCTGAAGCTGGTTTAATTTTTGGTAAACCATGACTGCTCACGCTTATATGATGAGTATATCAATTTCATTTGATTCGTGATGTGAAGAAGAAGAGAAGAAGAAGAAGGAGAAGAAGAAGAAGAAGAAGAAAAAGAAGAAGAAGAAGAAGAAGAAGAAGAAGAAGAACAAGAAGAAGAAGAACAAGAACAACAAGAACAAGAAGAACAAGAACAAGAAGAACAAGAAGAAGAAGAACAAGAAGAACAAGAACAAGAACAAGAAGAAGAAGAAGAAGAAGAAGAAGAAGAAGAAGAAGAAGAACAAGAACAAGAACAAGAAGAACAAGAAGAAGAAGAAGAAGAAGAAGCAGTAACAGCAGCTGCAGCAGCAGCAGAAGAAGAAGAAAAATAATAATAATAATGATAATAATAATAATAATAATAATAATAATAATAATAATAATAATAATAATAATAATAATAATAATAAGAAGAAGAAGAAGAAGAAGAAGAAGAAGAAGAAGAAGTTGAATAAGTAGAAGCACCAGCAGCAGCAGAAGAAGCAGATTCTATGTACCTTGATTTCACAGAAGACAGCACCATATGTGGCCAATCGAGATAACTCTCTTATGAACACTGTCTTAGCCTCCATTGCTGTTAAAGCTGTGTCTTGTTGAATCTCCTTGAGGAGAGCCTGAAGAAGAATTCAGTGTTTTAGACACAACCCTCGCATTAACTCATTATCAACGTTATGGTCTTATCGTGTTTTGTTTTCTCTCTTTAAATGTTCCCATAAAGTAAAAATTGGAAGGTCAATTCTTGTGGAAGCAGTAATCGTGTTACCCGTGGATAAAAAAGAAGTGTTTAACATGCATAATCAAGTTAAATGAAATAAAGTTCAATTTACCAATCACGAGCACTGGCTGTCTCATAAAACATTGGCCTCATATAAAGCCCTATATAATTTAATTCTTAAGGAGTTAATATCAGATTACACAAGTTTCAAAGTTTTCCAATACTGACGAGAATACCAGTGTCCCTTAGTTCTCCTTGCTGATCTTATTAAACGTGTCTATGTCTACGTGATAGCACAACAGTTATGTCCGCATGCACTACAGCTGTTATAGATGAACAACATCCAACATATGATGCGCCTACACAAAAAGATGTACCCCAACACGTCCTCAGTCTAGAACACTCGTGTTAACACTGGTCTACGGGTTAGAAATTCACCCAAAGATAGAATAACTAAAGGGATCTGTTTATGTATTTTCGTGCATGAAAGACAACAATAATGCGTCTCCGAGATGTATATCACACACTGGAAAGTCTACTTCTCAAAACCAGCCACCAAATAACTATTTATAGACTTCTGACACTGGTTTCCTTGGAGAAAAACTTCTATATCAATACATGAGTCTGTCATTGTGATAGTATATGATTTAGTAACAACACTGGATTACTAAGCTACATAAATCAACACAATATTGAGACATAATACAAATTATGGATCATCCTTGAAGACTATGGGATACAAGGGAAACTGCTAGAAAACATCATAGCCATGTACCACTTGAGCCGAAGTGCAGTAAGAACACAAGACGGTATATCAGATATGTTCACAGTCAATACAGGAGTGAGACAGGGATGTGTGCTCTCTCCCCTGCTATTTAATATCTACATGGACAGAATTTCGAAAGAAGCAAGTTTCGACAGAACAGATTAAGAAAATTTAGAACTCTTTACTCCAGATGAAACAACTGATCCACAGGAAATAAATGAACTTTTATTTGCAGACGATGAGTGCCTGTTTTATAGCGACGAGGACAGACTGCAAAATCATATTAATAATCTGAGTTCAACATGCAGGAGTTACAATATGAGCATAAATACAGCCAAAACCGAAGTAATGCAAGTTAGCAGATAGCCGGGCCCACTAAGTATACAGTTAAATAGCACAACCCTGAAACAAGTTAAAGAATTCAAATTTCTTGGAAGTATGATCATAGATTAGACAGAGAAATTGAAATCAGATGTCAAAAAGCTAGTGCACTTACATATCAACTATCATCCTTACTGAAAGATCCAAATATACACATGCCCGCAAAACGACAGATGATAAACAGCATATTCATACCAACCCTTTGCTACCAATCTCAAACCTGGACTTTATCAAAATTACACCTTCACAAAATCAACACCTGCGAAATGAGATGCCTGAGGAGAGCTGCCAACTTAACAATCCGAGACCGAGTAAGAAATGCTATTATCAGACAGACTGTGGGATCAACACCTTGTGCCACATTTATTGAAAGACAGAAGATCAAGTTGTTCGGCCATGTTGTTAGAATGCAACACCAGCAACTACCATCACTGGCCTTACATCAAAGATCATCTGCGATGAGACCAAGAGGACGTCCAAGAAGAAAATGAATTGACGACATCAAAGACATTGTAAAGCCACACGGAATGACACTATCCAGTGCCGCCCACCGGGCGCTGGAACGCAAATTATTCCTCCCCACGACGCTTGACGACAGAATGGAAGAAGATGATGATGATGATTGAGACATATCATTCCATGCACAGACATTCGTTTACTGACAAGGTATGTGTGGTCATGGATTTTTTTATGGATATGAATGCTGGGAAATGAGTAAAAATCGGACGGAAAACTGGAAGCAGTGGAGATGGGGCATTCTTTACAAGAATGTTTAGCATATCTTGGACAGGGGAGAACATGACATTTTGAGGTATTGACAGCTATACGTGTTACCAAACCACTTTTCAAAACAGCAAGGACAAGGCAAATGAACATGATGGAGCATAGAGACAGAAGAAGTGGAACAGACGAATCCGCCTTATGCGGAACAATACAAGCCAAGAGAGGTAAAGGATGACAGAGTAAAATGCATTTGGAAAGCTTGAACAGCCGGGTAACAAATTCTAATGAAACAGCATAAACGTCTTTAAACTGTCAGAGAGAAATAGGACTTCAGAGTGGTTTTAGTAAATGTCTGCGCCAGACTAGACGCCAGAAGAAGAAGAAGACTACGACGACGAAGGAGGTGGAGGAGGAGGAAGAGGAGGAGGAGAAGAAGAAGAAGGAGAAGAAGAAGAAGAAGAAGAAGAAGAAGAAGAAGAAGAAGAAGAAGGAAGAGGAGGTATGCTAAACATGGCATGTTTTCAGCTGAATAAGTCACAAACAGAGAGATCGTGTTTCTATGTGATTTTTATTAATGAAGATGTGGATAGACATATTTTTAAAATATTGCTGACATTTTGTTTCATTAAATGTGACTATGTACACCATATGTATATGAATTGACTATTGTCTGACACTGGCAAAGACAGTGTTCTAATGAAACTTCAAATTCGAATGAACCAGCGTAAAAATGAAACTATTCTAATGAAATAGAGCGGTCTCGGTCGGCAAAGATGTTTTATTTTCGTGCCAGGGCATGCGGGTATACAAGAAAATGAGCGGCTGACAAGCTCGTAGGTAAGGCTACTGTGGAAGATGGACGCGTCATGGACCAAGCTGACATTACGAATGCTTTACGAGAAGTAAATCGTTCTGAAGAACCAAGTGATAACTGAATCTATAACCATGGTCAGGATGTGAGAACAGCAAATTAAAAGAGCTGGGGCCAAACAAGAACACTACGCAGGAAGTCAAAGAAGACTGATAAACCAACACAGAACTGGTGTCGTTAGCCGCTACACGCTGCGGGATTCACCGAGGAAGGGATCCGAGCACTTATGGACTGAATGGTTCGATGTGCAATGAGGATGATCTGTTGACTGACTGACTGACTGACTGACTGACTGACTGACTGACCGACTGACCGACTGATTGACTAACCGAATAATCAACTAACTAACTAACTAACTAACTAACTAACTAACTATCTAACTAACTAACTAACTCACTCACTCACTCACTCACTCACTCACTCACTCACTCACTCACCCACCCACCCACCCACCCACACACCTACCTAACAACCAACCAACTAACCAACCAACCAACCAACCAACCAACCAACCAACCATCTAGCTAACTAGCTAACTAACTAACTAACTAACTAACCAACCATCTAACTAACTAGCTAACTAACTAACTAACTAACTAACTAACTAACTAACTAACTAACTAATTAACTGACAAGGACACCCGTCATATCAGTTACTGTCCTGTCTTCTACTACTGAGGTAAATATACAGAATTTACCTTCTCAATCTCAGAAACCTTCTTGCCGTCCATGTAACCTTTAGGCACAATCAGGGGAATCACATCCCTGACAAATACAAACAGTTGGGAAGAAACAACTTATTTCGAACTGTGTCCGTACAAAATCATATTATCATTAATACATTAATTCTAACAGAGCTGTAGTCACGCAAATGAAACAGTGTCAACACACAATCATTAGTTTCATATTCTTTATCTAAACTATTCACATGCATCTATTAATTACTATCCTTACCAACTTTTATCACTTGTTGATATTTCATTAATACATTCTGGTAAGGTAATTACTTTATTCAACTCTATATCATTAGTTACTTTATTCAATTCTATATCAGTACTTACTTTTATCAACTCTATATAAGTACTTACTTCAATAACCTTTGTAGCATTACTTACTTTAATCACCTTTGTAGCAGTACTTACTTTAATCAGCTCTGTAGCAGTGCTTACTTTCATCAACTCTACATTAGTGGTTACTTTAATCAACGCTATATCAGTAGTAGTCACTTTAATCAATTACATATCAATAGCTACTTTAGTCAACCTAATATTAGTAATTACTTTAACCAAATCTATATCAGTATTTACTTTAATCAACTATAAGTCGTTAGTTACTTTAATCAACTCTGTGTAAGTAGTTACATTAATCAGCTCTACATAATTAGTTACTTTAACTCATCCTGTCCCAAATAGTTGCAACTTTTACCTACGGTCTCTTTTTTGTGTTACATTAATTCATCCTGCCTAATATAGTTAAAACTTTAGCCAATGGTCTCTTATTTGTTAAATTAACTCATCCTGTCCTAAATAGATGCAACTTTAACCAACGGTCTCTTTTTTGTTTGTTATTTTAACTCATCCTGTCCCAGACAGTTGCAACTTTAACCAACTTTTATCTTATGGTTACGTTAACTCATACTGTATCTGACATTTTTCTTTAACTAACTCTCTCTCGTTTGTTGCTTTAACTCGTTCTGTCATAGAGTGTTGCTTCTTTAGCCAGTTCTTACTTATTCGTTACTTTAACCCATTACATCCTAGATAGTTGTTACATTAATCAACTGCTTTGTTACTTTTACTCACTTTGTCGCATACAGTAATCAACTCCATCTCATTAGTTACTTTAGCGCATTATGTTCCAGATAGTTGCAACTTTAACTAACACTATCGCATTTGTTACTTTAACTCATTTTATCATGCCTGTTCCAGATACTTATCACAGTGTAGAATTTTTAAGATCAATAAAATCTACCTTCGAGTAGACAGAGCCCGTTACTTTGGATGGAATCTGTCTAGAGGGCGTGAGCCTGACACAAATGCATACAGAAGTCGGATACACTGACCTTTGAGGTTGATAACTCGGCGTGACGCACTTCCCTCGAAAAAGGAACGTCCACAAGTCAAGGACGATAGGTCAACATTTTAGTCCAACTGTCCGGTATAGGGCTAAACCCCTTACCTCGGATTCAGCACACCGGATGTTTAAGAACACGCGTTATTATCCCTTCGGCCATGCTGACTTACTGTAGGTCGAATAATCGTTGACTAAACAACTAACAGACAGTACATACACATATTATTCCCTACATAGAACATTTCAGGATTAACATAAAAAAAAAAAAAAAAAAAAAAAAAAAAAAAAACATACAAATTAATTTGGGCTCACAGGTCGAAACGGTCTAAAATGGTTACCAGGAAATGTTCAAGGTAGTAAAGGCGACAGGGTGATATTAACAACATCACTCAGCGAGTGCGGATTGGTCTGTAAAATATAGGACTGGCACCATATACTCAATCTGTGAAAACAGGTCCTTTACATTGTTTACCATACGACGCGAAAATGAGTGCTGTAAATGGGTGTTTTACTTTATAACTCATCTAATCAATACGCCTCAAAGTATGTAAAATTTTTACTTTTTAACTTGATACCTAGTTAATTACACAGATTCATAGCCGTGACATAACTGTTTGGCTCTCTCACTTTATAAAAATCTGTGCACAATATTGATCAGGCAATACTGCCTACATGATGGGATCAAATGCTAACCTGAGCCTGTTGACGGGCTTCTCACCGCCAGCAAACTGAGCAATGTAAACCAGGGCAGCCAGCTTCATGACTAGTGCATCTGGTATCTGGTGGTAGCCACGTAGGTAGTTTGGCATCTCCTTAAAGATAAAAGACCATAGTCCATTAATTACCGTCGACAGAATGCCTTGGTGTTAGATGTATATTTAGAGTTTCAGACAAACATGCGAAGAAACACCACATTTTAAATGATGAGTTAAATTCCACCAAAAAAATTAAAAAATATTGTTTTTCTTGTGTGCATGTGTGTGTGTGTGTGTGTGTGTGTGTGTGTGTGTGTGTGTGTGTGTGTGTGTGTGGGCTGACAAAGGCTTTCTAGCCACAGCATCCAGTCTTGTGATTGTTAGTTAGTTAGTTAGTCGCAGTTCCAACATCACAGCAACGGATCGTCCCCATTATGCTCCGTTCCTGTGCCAGTGAATATCACACAAAACGCTCCCCACTGCCCAATGTGATAAGTGGAAAAGACAGGAGTCTCGACAAACAACAGCCCGCACAGATACACTGTGCATAATGCCGCCACCAGAATATCAACACACCAGTCCCCCACGAAACACCCAGTTCATCTCTGATGGGATCGACAGTCATTTTCCTATCTGGATGTTTCCTAGATGTTCACCTACACAGTCTTGTGATTGTGTTCTTGTCAAGCTGACCAAGTTCAGTTTCCGTTGTTGTTGATTTACCCAATGTATGTCGGGAGGTAAGCACAATGCCCACTTGGCTACCCCAGTTTTGTTGCAATACCACGTCAATGTAATCGCAAGCAGATGATGCTGTAGAGGTGGGACATGTGGAAACATTTCACTGATGCCGGATCATCCCATTGTGAAGCATGATCATTTGTCCCTCTTCAGTTACCTGTATTTGCTTCTCCAACACTGGGTTAATCCGGCACTTAGTTTGCGATAACACACACTGATACCATGCTAACAGCTGGTTTATAACTGGTCCCACAAGCTAGAAATGTCCAACCCCACACCCACCGAAGGATCCAGATATTCAAACAACATAAATTACTCCTCCAGCAAGTATATGACCTGAGACTGACCAGATAAATTGTCCCAACAATTAAGTTAGTTGCATCTCCTTTACAGGACGTCGCAGTCAACCCCAGCATTTTTTGGTTCTTTGTGATTTCTTGGAAAGTTTACGTTCAGTAGTTTCCCATTGCTTTCAGAACGACCGGCACTCATAGCATTCAATGAAAATCAGCGCAAGACTGTCTGCTTCCAAATCTCTCGCAGCTCTGCTTCGAACGCGGTATTCGGAATTGTGAACTGCGCTCGTAACCTCCTCTCTACAGCAAGCAACATTATCGACGTGTATTACTCGTTCTATACTAAACCAGAGATATTGCATTCTCTTTACTCGTTCTATACTAAACCAGAGATATTGCATTCTCTTTACTCGTTCTATACTAAGCCAGAGATATTGCATTCTCTTAACTCGTTCTATACGAAGCCAGAGATATTGCATTCTCTTTACTCGTTCTATACGAAGCCAGAGATATTGCATTCTCTTTACTCGTTCTATACTAAGCCAGAGATATTGCATTCTCTTTACTCGTTCTATACTAAGCCAGAGATATTGCATTCTCTTTACTCGCTCTATACTAAACCAGAGATATTGCATTCTCTTTACTCGTTCTATACTAAACCAGAGATATTGCATTCTCTTTACTCGTTCCATACTAAACCAGAGATATTGCATTCTCTTTACTCGTTCTATACTAAACCATAGATATTGCATTCTCTTTACTCGTTCTATACTAAACCAGAGATATTGCATTATCTTTACTCGTTCTATACTAAACCAGAGATATTGCATTCTCTTTACTCGTTCTATACTAAACCAGAGATATTGCATTCTCTTTACTCGTTCTATACTAAACCAGAGACATTGCATTCTCTTTACTCGTTCTATACTAAACCAGAGACATTGCATTCTCTTTACTCTTCTATACTAAACCAGAGATATTGCATTCTCTTTACTCGTTCTATACTAAGCCAGAGATATTGCATTCTCTTTACTCGTTCTATACTAAACCAGAGATATTGCATTCTCTTTACTCGTTCTATACTAAACCAGAGATATTGCATTCTCTTTACTCGTTCTATAATAAACCAGAAATATTGCATTCTCTTTACTCGTTCTATACTAAACCAGAGATATTGCATTCTCTTTACTCGTTCTATACTAAACCAGAGATATTGCATTCTCTTTACTCGTTCTATACTAAACCAGAGATATTGCATTCTCTTTACTCGTTCTATACTAAACCAGAGATATTGCATTCTCTTTACTCGTTCTATACTAAACCAGAGATATTGCATTCTCTTTACTCGTTCTATACTAACCAGAGATATTGCATTATCTTTACTCGTTCTATACTAAACCAGAGATATTGCATTCTCTTTACTCGTTCTATACTAAACCAGAGATATTGCATTCTCTTTACTCGTTCTATACTAAACCAGAGATATTGCATTCTCTTTACTCGTTCTATACTAAACCAGAGATATTGCATTCTCTTTACTCGTTCTATACTAAACCAGAGATATTGCATTCTCTTTAATCGTTCTATACTAAACCAGAGATATTGCATTCTCTTTACTCGTTCTATACTAAACCAGAGATATTGCATTCTCTTTACTCGTTCTATACTAAACCAGAGATATTGCATTCTCTTTACTCGTTCTATACCAAACCAGAGATATTGCATTCTCTTTACTCGTTCTATACTAAGCCAGAGATATTGCATTCTCTTTACTCGTTCTATACTAAACCAGAGATATTGCATTATGTTTACTCGTTCTATACTAAACCAGAGATATTGCATTCTCTTTACTCGTTCTATACTAAACCAGAGATATTGCATTCTCTTTAATCGTTCTATACTAAACCAGAGATATTGCATTCTCTTTACTCGTTCTATACTAAACCAGAGATATTGCATTCTCTTTACTCGTTCTATACTAAACCAGAGATATTGCATTCTCTTTACTCGTTGTATACCAAACCAGAGATATTGCATTCTCTTTACTCGTTCTATACTAAGTTAGAGATATTGCATTCTCTTTACTCGTTCTATACTAAACCAGAGATATTGCATTCTCTTTACTCATTCTATACCAAACCAGAGATATTGCATTCTCTTTACTCGTTCTATTTTAAACCAGAGATATCGCATTCTCTTTACTCGTTCTATACTAAACCAGAGATATTGAATTCTCTTTACTCGTTCTATACTAAACCAGAGATATTGCATTCTCTTTACACGTTCTATACGAAGCCAGAGATATTGCATTCTCTTTACTCGTTCTATACGAAGCCAGAGATATTGCATTCTCTTTACTCGTTCTATACTAAGCCAGAGATATTGCATTCTCTTTACTCGCTCTATACTAAACCAGAGATATTGCATTCTCTTTACTCGCTCTATACTAAACCAGAGATATTGCATTCTCTTTACTCGTTCTATACTAAACCAGAGATATTGCATTCTCTTTACTCGTTCTATACTAAACCAGAGATATTGCATTCTCTTTACTCGTTCTATACTAAACCAGAGATATTGCATTCTCTTTACTCGTTCTATACTAAACCAGAGATATTGCATTCTCTTTACTCGTTCTATACCAAACCAGAGATATTGCATTCTCTTTACTCGTTCTATACCAAACCAGAGATATTGCATTCTCTTTACTCGTTCTATACTAAACGAGAGATATTGCATTCTCTTTACTCATTCTATACTAAACGAGAGATATTGCATTCTCTTTACTCATTCTATACTAAACCAGAGATATTGCATTCTCTTTACTCATTCTATACTAAACGAGAGATATTGCAATCTCTTTACTCGTTCTATACTAAACCAGATATATTGCATTCTCTTTACTCGTTCTATACTAAACCAGAGATATTGCATTCTCTTTACTCGTTCTATACTAAACCAGAGATATTGCATTCTCTTTACTCGTTCTATACTAAACCAGAGATATTGCATTCTCTTTACTCGTTCTATACTAAACCAGAGATATTGCATTCTCTTTACTCGTTCTATACTAACCAGAAATATTGCATTCTCTTTACTCGTTCTATACTAAACCAGAGATATTGCATTCTCTTCACTCGTTCTATACTAAACCAGAGATATTGCATTCTCTTTACTCGTTCTATACTAAACCAGAGATATTGCATTCTCTTTACTCGTTCTATACCAAACCAGAGATATTGCAATCCCTTTACTCGTTCTATACCAAACCAGAGATATTGCATTCTCTTTACTCGTTCTATACTAAACCAGAGATATCGCATTCTCGTTACTCGTTCTATACTAAACCAGAGATATCGCATTCTCTTTACTCGTTCCATACTAAACCAGAGATATTGCATTCTCTTTACTCGTTCTATACGAAGCCAGAGATATTGCATTCTCTTTACTCGTTCTATACTAAGCCAGAGATATTGCATTCTCTTTACTCGTTCTATACTAAACCAGAGATATTGCATTCTCTTTACTCGTTCTATACTAAACCAGAGATATTGCATTCTCTTTACTCGTTCTATACTAAACCAGAGATATTGCATTCTCTTTACTCGTTCTATACTAAACCAGAGATATTGCATTCTCTTTACTCGTTTTATACTAAACCAGAGATATTGCATTCTCTTTACTCGTTCTATACTAAACCAGAGATATTGCATTCTCTTTACTCGTTCTATACTAAACCAGAGATATTGCATTCTCTTTACTCGTTCTATACTAAACCAGAGATATTGCATTCTCTTTACTCGTTCTATACTAAACCAGAGATATTGCATTCTCTTTACTCGTTCTATACTAAACCAGAGATATTGCATTCTCTTTACTCGTTCTATACTAAACCAGAGATATTGCATTCTCTTTACTCGTTCTATACTAAGCCAGAGATATTGCATTCTCTTAACTCGTTCTATACGAAGCCAGAGATATTGCATTCTCTTTACTCGTTCTATACTAAGCCAGAGATATTGCATTCTCTTTACTCGTTCTATACTAAGCCAGAGATATTGCATTCTCTTTACTCGTTCTATACTAAGCCAGAGATATTGCATTCTCTTTACTCGCTCTATACTAAACCAGAGATATTGCATTCTCTTTACTCGTTCTATACTAAACAAGAGATATTGCATTCTCTTTACTCGTTCTATACTAAACAAGAGATATTGCATTCTCTTTACTCGTTCTATACTAAGCCAGAGATATTGCATTCTCTTTACTCGTTCTATACTAAGCCAGAGATATTGCATTCTCTTTACTCGCTCTATACTAAACCAGAGATATTGCATTCTCTTTACTCGTTCTATACTAAACAAGAGATATTGCATTCTCTTTACTCGTTCTATACTAAACCAGAGATATTGCATTCTCTTTACTCGTTCTATACTAAACCAGAGATATTGCATTCTCTTTACTCGTTCTATACTAAACCAGAGATATTGCATTCTCTTTACTCGTTCTATACTAAACCAGAGACATTGCATTCTCTTTACTCGTTCTATACTAAACCAGAGATATTGCATTCTCTTTACTCGTTCTATACCAAACCAGAGATATTGCATTCTCTTTACTCGTTCTATACTAAACCAGAGACATTGCATTCTCTTTACTCGTTCTATACTAACCAGAGATATTGCATTCTCTTTACTCGTTCTATACTAAACCAGAGATATTGCATTCTCTTTACTCGTTCTATACTACACCAGAGATATTGCATTCTCTTTAATCGTTCTATACTAAACCAGAGATATTGCATTCTCTTTACTCGTTCTATACCAAACCAGAGATATTGCATTCTCTTTACTCGTTCTATACCAAACCAGAGATATTGCATTCTCTTTACTCGTTCTATACCAAACTAGAGATATTGCATTCTCTTTACTCGTTCTATACTAAGCCAGAGATATTGCATTCTCTTTACTCGTTCTATACTAAACCAGAGATATTGCATTCTCTTTACTCGTTCTATACTAAACCAGAGATATTGCATTCTCTTTACTCGTTCTATAATAAACCAGAGATATTGCATTCTCTTTACTCGTTCTATATTAAACCAGAGATATTGCATTCTCTTTACTCGTTCTATACTAAACCAGAGATATTGCATTCTCTTTACTCGTTCTATACTAAACCAGAGATATTACATTCTCTTTACTCATTCTATACTAAACAAGAGACATTGCATTCTCTTTACTCGTTCTATACTAAACCAGAGACATTGCATTCTCTTTACTCGTTCTATACTAAACCAGAGATATTGCATTCTCTTTACTCGTTCTATACTAAACCAGAGATATTGCATTCTCTTTACTCGTTCTATACTAAACCAGAGATATTGCATTCTCTTTACTCGTTCTATACTAACCAGAGATATTGCATTATCTTTACTCGTTCTATACTAAACCAGAGATATTGCATTCTCTTTACTCGTTCTATACTAAGCCAGAGATATTGCATTCTCTTTACTCGTTCTATACTAAACCAGAGATATTGCATTCTCTTTACTCGTTCTATACTAAACCAGAGATATTGCATTCTCTTTACTCGTTCTATAATAAACCAGAGATATTGCATTCTCTTTACTCGTTCTATACTAAACCAGAGATATTGCATTCTCTTTACTCGTTCTATACTAAACCAGAGATATTGCATTCTCTTTACTCGTTCTATACTAAACCAGAGATATTGCATTCTCTTTACTCGTTCTATAATAAACCAGAGATATTGCATTCTCTTTACTCGTTCTATATTAAACCAGAGATATTGCATTATCTTTACTCGTTCTATACTAAACCAGAGATATTGCATTCTCTTTACTCGTTCTATACTAAACCAGAGATATTGCATTCTCTTTACTCGTTCTATACTAAACCAGAGATATTGCATTCTCTTTACTCGTTCTATACTAAACCAGAGACATTGCATTCTCTTTACTCGTTCTATACTAACCAGGGATATTGCATTCTCTTTACTCGTTCTATACTAAACCAGAGATATTGCATTCTCTTTACTCGTTCTATACTAAACCAGAGATATTGCATTCTCTTTAATCGTTCTATACTAAACCAGAGATATTGCATTCTCTTTACTCGTTCTATACCAAACCAGAGATATTGCATTCTCTTTACTCGTTCTATACCAAACCAGAGATATTGCATTCTCTTTACTCGTTCTATACCAAACTAGAGATATTGCATTCTCTTTACTCGTTCTATACTAAGCCAGAGATATTGCATTCTCTTTACTCGTTCTATACTAAACCAGAGATATTGCATTCTCTTTACTCGTTCTATACTAAACCAGAGATATTGCATTCTCTTTACTCGTTCTATAATAAACCAGAGATATTGCATTCTCTTTACTCGTTCTATACTAAACCAGAGATATTGCATTCTCTTTACTCGTTCTATACTAAACCAGAGATATTGCATTCTCTTTACTCGTTCTATACTAACCAGAGATATTGCATTATCTTTACTCGTTCTATACTAAACCAGAGATATTGCATTCTCTTTACTCGTTCTATACTAACCAGAGATATTGCATTCTCTTTACTCGTTCTATACTAAACCAGAGATATTGCATTCTCTTCACTCGTTCTATACTAAACCAGAGATATTGCATTCTCTTTACTCGTTCTATACTAAACCAGAGATATTGCATTCTCTTTACTCGTTCTATACCAAACCAGAGATATTGCATTCCCTTTACTCGTTCTATACCAAACCAGAGATATTGCATTCTCTTTACTCGTTCTATACTAAACCAGAGATATCGCATTCTCTTTACTCGTTCTATACTAAACCAGAGATATTGCATTCTATTTACTCGTTCTATACTAAACCAGAGATATTGCATTCTCTTTACTTGTTCTATACTAAACCAGAGATATTGCATTCTCTTTACTCGTTCTATACTAAACCAGAGATATTGCATTCTCTTTACTCGTTCTATACTAAACCAGAGATATTGCATTCTCTTTACTCGTTCTATACTAAACCAGAGATTTTGCATTCTCTTTACTCGTTCTATACTAAACCAGAGATATTGCATTCTCTTTACTCGTTCTATACTAACCAGATATATTGCATTCTCTTTACTCGTTCTATACTAAACCAGAGATATTGCATTCTCTTTACTCGTTCTATACTAAACCAGAGATATTGCATTCTCTTTACTCGTTCTATACTAAACCAGAGATATTGCATTCTCTTTTCTCGTTCTATACCAAACCAGAGATATTGCATTCTCTTTACTCGTTCTATACCAAACCAGAGATATTGCATTCTCTTTACTCGTTCTATACTAAACCAGAGATATCGCATTCTCTTTACTCGTTCTATACTAAACCAGAGATATTGCATTCTCTTTACTCGTTCTATACTAAACCAGAGATATTGCATTCTCTTTACTCGTTCTATACGAAGCCAGAGATATTGCATTCTCTTTACTCGTTCTATACGAAGCCAGAGATATTGCATTCTCTATACTCGTTCTATACGAAGCCAGAGATATTGCATTCTCTTTACTCGTTCTATACTAAGCCAGAGATATTGCATTCTCTTTACTCGCTCTATACTAAACCAGAGATATTGCATTCTCTTTACTCGCTCTATACTAAACCAGAGATATTGCATTCTCTTTACTCGTTCTATACCAAACCAGAGATATTGCATTCTCTTTACTCGTTCTATACCAAACCAGAGATATTGCATTCTCTTTACTCGTTCTATACTAAACCAGAGATATTGCATTCTCTTTACTCGTTCTATACTAAACCAGAGATATTGCATTCTCTTTACTCGTTCTATACTAAACCAGAGATATTGCATTCTCTTTACTCGTTCTATACTAAACCAGAGATATTGCATTCTCTTTACTCGTTCTATACTAAACCAGAGACATTGCATTCTCTTTACTCGTTCTATACTAAACCAGAGACATTGCATTCTCTTTACTCGTTCTATACTAAACCAGAGATATTGCATTCTCTTTACTCGTTCTATACTAAACCATAGATATTGCATTCTCTTTACTCGTTCTATACTAAACCAGAGATATTGCATTCTCTTTACTCGTTCTATACTAACCAGAGATATTGCATTATCTTTACTCGTTCTATACTAAACCAGAGATATTGCATTCTCTTTACTCGTTCTATACTAACCAGAGATATTGCATTCTCTTTACTCGTTCTATACTAAACCAGAGATATTGCATTCTCTTTACTCGTTCTATACTAAGCCAGAGATATTGCATTCTCTTTACTCGCTCTATACTAAACCAGAGATATTGCATTCTCTTTACTCGCTCTATACTAAACCAGAGATATTGCATTCTCTTTACTCGTTCTATACCAAACCAGAGATATTGCATTCTCTTTACTCGTTCTATACCAAACCAGAGATATTGCATTCTCTTTACTCGTTCTATACTAAGCCAGAGATATTGCATTCTCTTTACTCGTTCTATACTAAACCAGAGATATTGCATTCTCTGTACTCGTTCTATACTAAGCCAGAGATATTGCATTCTCTTTACTCTTTCTATACTAAGCCAGAGATATTGCATTTTCTTTACTCGTTCTATACTAAGCCAGAGATATTGCATTCTCTTTACTCGTTCTATACTAAGCCAGAGATATTGCATTCTCTTTACTCGTTCTATACTAAACCAGAGATATTGCATTCTCTTTACTCGTTCTATACTAAACCAGAGATATTGCATTCTCTTTACTCGTTCTATACTAAACCAGAGATATTGCATTCTCTTTACTCATTCTATACTAAACCAGAGACATTGCATTCTCTTTACTCGTTCTATACTAAACCAGAGATATTGCATTCTCTTTACTCGTTTTATACTAAACCAGAGATATTGCATTCTCTTTACTCGTTCTATACTAAACCAGAGATATTGCATTCTCTTTACTCGTTCTATACTAAACCAGAGATATTGCATTCTCTTTACCCGTTCTATACTAAACCAGAGATATTGCATTCTCTTTACTCGTTCTATACTAAACCAGAGATATTGCATTCTCTTTATTCGTTCTATACTAAACCAGAGATATTGCATTCTCTTTACTCGTTCTATACTAAACCAGAGATATTGCATTCTCTTTACTCGTTCTATACTAAACAGAGATATTGCATTCTCTTTACTCGTTCTATACTAAACCAGAGATATTGCATTCTCTTTACTCGTTCTATACTAAACCAGAGATATTGCATTCTCTTTACTCGTTCTATACTAAACCAGAGATATTGCATTCTCTTTACTCGTTCTATACTAAACCAGAGATATTGCATTCTCTTTACTCGTTCTATACTAACCAGAGATATTGCATTCTCTTTACTCGATCTATACTAAACCAGAGATATTGCATTCTCTTTACTCGTTCTATACTAAACCAGAGATATTGCATTCTCTTTACTCGTTCTATACTAAACCAGAGATATTGCATTCTCTTTACTCGTTCTATACTAAACCAGAGATATTGCATTCTCTTTACTCATTCTATACCAAACCAGAGATATTGCATTCTCTTTACTCGTTCTATTTTAAACCAGAGATATCGCATTCTCTTTACTCGTTCTATACTAAACCAGAGATATTGCATTCTCTTTACTCGTTCTATACTAAACCAGAGATATTGCATTCTCTTTACTCGTTCTATACGAAGCCAGAGATATTGCATTCTCTTTACTCGTTCTATACGAAGCCAGAGATATTGCATTCTCTTTACTCGCTCTATACTAAACCAGAGATATTGCATTCTCTTTACTCGCTCTATACTAAACCAGAGATATTGCATTCTATTTACTCGTTCTATACTAAACCAGAGATATTGCATTCTCTTTACTCGTTCTATACTAAACCAGAGATATTGCATTCTCTTTACTCGTTCTATATTAAACCAGAGATATTGCATTCTCTTTACTCGTTCTATACTAAACCAGAGATATTGCATTCTCTTTACTCGTTCTATACCAAACCAGAGATATTGCATTCTCTTTACTCGTTCTATACCAAACCAGAGATATTGCATTCTCTTTACTCGTTCTATATTAAACCAGAGATATTGCATTCTCTTTACTCGTTCTATACTAAACGAGAGATATTGCATTCTCTTTACTCATTCTATACTAAACGAGAGATATTGCATTCTCTTTACCCGTTCTATACTAAACCAGAGATATTGCATTCTCTTTACTCGTTCTATACTAAACCAGAGATATTGCATTCTCTTTACTCGTTCTATACTAAACCAGAGATATTGCATTCTCTTTACTCGTTCTATACTAAACCAGAGATATTGCATTCTCTTTACTCGTTCTATACTAAACCAGAGATATTGCATTCTCTTTACTCGTTCTATACTAAACCAGAGATATTGCATTCTCTTTACTCGTTCTATACTAAGCCAGAGATATTGCATTCTCTTTACTCGTTCTATACTAAACCAGAGATATTGCATTCTCTTTACTCGTTCTATACTAAACCAGAGATATTGCATTCTCTTTACTCGTTCTATACTAAACCAGAGATATTGCATTCTCTTTACTCGTTCTATACCAAACCAGAGATATTGCATTCTCTTTACTCGTTCTATACCAAACCAGAGATATTGCATTCTCTTTACTCGTTCTATACTAAACCAGAGATATTGCATTCTCTTTACTCGTTCTATACTAAACGAGAGATATTGCATTCTCTTTACTCATTCTATACTAAACGAGAGATATTGCATTCTCTTTACTCGTTCTATACTAAACCAGAGATATTGCATTCTCTTTACTCGTTCTATACTAAACCAGAGATATTGCATTCTCTTTACTCGTTCTATACTAAACCAGAGATATTGCATTCTCTTTACTCGTTCTATACTAAACCAGAGATATTGCATTCTCTTTACTCGTTCTATACTAAACCAGAGATATTGCATTCTCTTTACTCGTTCTATACTAAACCAGAGATATTGCATTCTCTTTACTCGTTCTATACTAAACCAGAGATATTGCATTCTCTTTACTCGTTCTATACTAAACAAGAGATATTGCATTCTCTTTACTCGTTTTATACTAAACCAGAGATATTGCATTCTCTTTACTCGTTCTATACTAAACCAGAGATATTGCATTCTCTTTACTCGTTCTATACTAAACCAGAGATATTGCATTCTCTTTACTCGTTCTATACTAAACCAGAGATATTGCATTCTCTTTACTCGTTCTATACTAAACCAGAGATATTGCATTCTCTTTATTCGTTCTATACTAAACCAGAGATATTGCATTCTCTTTACTCGTTCTATACTAAACCAGAGATATTGCATTCTCTTTACTCGTTCTATACTAAACAGAGATATTGCATTCTCTTTACTCGTTCTATACTAAACCAGAGATATTGCATTCTCTTTACTCGTTCTATACTAAACCAGAGATATTGCATTCTCTTTACTCGTTCTATACTAAACCAGAGATATTGTATTCTCTTTACTCGTTCTATACTAAACCAGAGATATTGCATTCTCTTTACTCGTTCTATACTAACCAGAGATATTGCATTCTCTTTACTCGTTCTATACTAAACCAGACATATTGCATTCTCTTTACTCGTTCTATACTAAACCAGAGATATTGCATTCTCTTTACTCGTTCTATACTAAACCAGAGATATTGCATTCTCTTTACTCGTTCTATACTAAACCAGAGATATTGCATTCTCTTTACTCGTTCTATACCAAACCAGAGATATTGCATTCTCTTTACTCGTTCTATTTTAAACCAGAGATATCGCATTCTCTTTACTCGTTCTATACTAAACCAGAGATATTGCATTCTCTTTACTCGTTCTATACTAAACCAGAGATATTGCATTCTCTTTACTCGTTCTATACGAAGCCAGAGATATTGCATTCTCTTTACTCGTTCTATACGAAGCCAGAGATATTGCATTCTCTTTACTTGCTCTATACTAAACCAGAGATATTGCATTCTCTTTACTCGCTCTATACTAAACCAGAGATATTGCATTCTCTTTACTCGTTCTATACTAAACCAGAGATATTGCATTCTCTTTACTCGTTCTATACTAAACCAGAGATATTGCATTCTCTTTACTCGTTCTATATTAAACCAGAGATATTGCATTCTCTTTACTCGTTCTATACTAAACCAGAGATATTGCATTCTCTTTACTCGTTCTATACCAAACCAGAGATATTGCATTCTCTTTACTCGTTCTATACCAAACCAGAGATATTGCATTCTCTTTACTCGTTCTATATTAAACCAGAGATATTGCATTCTCTTTACTCGTTCTATACTAAACGAGAGATATTGCATTCTCTTTACTCATTCTATACTAAACGAGAGATATTGCATTCTCTTTACCCGTTCTATACTAAACCAGAGATATTGCATTCTCTTTACTCGTTCTATACTAAACCAGAGATATTGCATTCTCTTTACTCGTTCTATACTAAACCAGAGATATTGCATTCTCTTTACTCGTTCTATACTAAACCAGAGATATTGCATTCTCTTTACTCGTTCTATACTAAACCAGAGATATTGCATTCTCTTTACTCGTTCTATACTAAACCAGAGATATTGCATTCTCTTTACTCGTTCTATACTAAACCAGAGATATTGCATTCTCTTTACTCGTTCTATAATAAACCAGAGATATTGCATTCTCTTTACTCGTTCTATACTAAACCAGAGATATTGCATTCTCTTTACTCGTTCTATACTAAACCAGAGATATTGCATTCTCTTTACTCGTTCTATACTAACCAGAGATATTGCATTATCTTTACTCGTTCTATACTAAACCAGAGATATTGCATTCTCTTTACTCGTTCTATACTAACCAGAGATATTGCATTCTCTTTACTCGTTCTATACTAAACCAGAGATATTGCATTCTCTTCACTCGTTCTATACTAAACCAGAGATATTGCATTCTCTTTACTCGTTCTATACTAAACCAGAGATATTGCATTCTCTTTACTCGTTCTATACCAAACCAGAGATATTGCATTCCCTTTACTCGTTCTATACCAAACCAGAGATATTGCATTCTCTTTACTCGTTCTATACTAAACCAGAGATATCGCATTCTCTTTACTCGTTCTATACTAAACCAGAGATATTGCATTCTATTTACTCGTTCTATACTAAACCAGAGATATTGCATTCTCTTTACTTGTTCTATACTAAACCAGAGATATTGCATTCTCTTTACTCGTTCTATACTAAACCAGAGATATTGCATTCTCTTTACTCGTTCTATACTAAACCAGAGATATTGCATTCTCTTTACTCGTTCTATACTAAACCAGAGATTTTGCATTCTCTTTACTCGTTCTATACTAAACCAGAGATATTGCATTCTCTTTACTCGTTCTATACTAACCAGATATATTGCATTCTCTTTACTCGTTCTATACTAAACCAGAGATATTGCATTCTCTTTACTCGTTCTATACTAAACCAGAGATATTGCATTCTCTTTACTCGTTCTATACTAAACCAGAGATATTGCATTCTCTTTTCTCGTTCTATACCAAACCAGAGATATTGCATTCTCTTTACTCGTTCTATACCAAACCAGAGATATTGCATTCTCTTTACTCGTTCTATACTAAACCAGAGATATCGCATTCTCTTTACTCGTTCTATACTAAACCAGAGATATTGCATTCTCTTTACTCGTTCTATACTAAACCAGAGATATTGCATTCTCTTTACTCGTTCTATACGAAGCCAGAGATATTGCATTCTCTTTACTCGTTCTATACGAAGCCAGAGATATTGCATTCTCTATACTCGTTCTATACGAAGCCAGAGATATTGCATTCTCTTTACTCGTTCTATACTAAGCCAGAGATATTGCATTCTCTTTACTCGCTCTATACTAAACCAGAGATATTGCATTCTCTTTACTCGCTCTATACTAAACCAGAGATATTGCATTCTCTTTACTCGTTCTATACCAAACCAGAGATATTGCATTCTCTTTACTCGTTCTATACCAAACCAGAGATATTGCATTCTCTTTACTCGTTCTATACTAAACCAGAGATATTGCATTCTCTTTACTCGTTCTATACTAAACCAGAGATATTGCATTCTCTTTACTCGTTCTATACTAAACCAGAGATATTGCATTCTCTTTACTCGTTCTATACTAAACCAGAGATATTGCATTCTCTTTACTCGTTCTATACTAAACCAGAGACATTGCATTCTCTTTACTCGTTCTATACTAAACCAGAGACATTGCATTCTCTTTACTCGTTCTATACTAAACCAGAGATATTGCATTCTCTTTACTCGTTCTATACTAAACCATAGATATTGCATTCTCTTTACTCGTTCTATACTAAACCAGAGATATTGCATTCTCTTTACTCGTTCTATACTAACCAGAGATATTGCATTATCTTTACTCGTTCTATACTAAACCAGAGATATTGCATTCTCTTTACTCGTTCTATACTAACCAGAGATATTGCATTCTCTTTACTCGTTCTATACTAAACCAGAGATATTGCATTCTCTTTACTCGTTCTATACTAAGCCAGAGATATTGCATTCTCTTTACTCGCTCTATACTAAACCAGAGATATTGCATTCTCTTTACTCGCTCTATACTAAACCAGAGATATTGCATTCTCTTTACTCGTTCTATACCAAACCAGAGATATTGCATTCTCTTTACTCGTTCTATACCAAACCAGAGATATTGCATTCTCTTTACTCGTTCTATACTAAGCCAGAGATATTGCATTCTCTTTACTCGTTCTATACTAAACCAGAGATATTGCATTCTCTGTACTCGTTCTATACTAAGCCAGAGATATTGCATTCTCTTTACTCTTTCTATACTAAGCCAGAGATATTGCATTTTCTTTACTCGTTCTATACTAAGCCAGAGATATTGCATTCTCTTTACTCGTTCTATACTAAGCCAGAGATATTGCATTCTCTTTACTCGTTCTATACTAAACCAGAGATATTGCATTCTCTTTACTCGTTCTATACTAAACCAGAGATATTGCATTCTCTTTACTCGTTCTATACTAAACCAGAGTTATTGCATTCTCTTTACTCATTCTATACTAAACCAGAGACATTGCATTCTCTTTACTCGTTCTATACTAAACCAGAGATATTGCATTCTCTTTACTCGTTTTATACTAAACCAGAGATATTGCATTCTCTTTACTCGTTCTATACTAAACCAGAGATATTGCATTCTCTTTACTCGTTCTATACTAAACCAGAGATATTGCATTCTCTTTACCCGTTCTATACTAAACCAGAGATATTGCATTCTCTTTACTCGTTCTATACTAAACCAGAGATATTGCATTCTCTTTATTCGTTCTATACTAAACCAGAGATATTGCATTCTCTTTACTCGTTCTATACTAAACCAGAGATATTGCATTCTCTTTACTCGTTCTATACTAAACAGAGATATTGCATTCTCTTTACTCGTTCTATACTAAACCAGAGATATTGCATTCTCTTTACTCGTTCTATACTAAACCAGAGATATTGCATTCTCTTTACTCGTTCTATACTAAACCAGAGATATTGCATTCTCTTTACTCGTTCTATACTAAACCAGAGATATTGCATTCTCTTTACTCGTTCTATACTAACCAGAGATATTGCATTCTCTTTACTCGATCTATACTAAACCAGAGATATTGCATTCTCTTTACTCGTTCTATACTAAACCAGAGATATTGCATTCTCTTTACTCGTTCTATACTAAACCAGAGATATTGCATTCTCTTTACTCGTTCTATACTAAACCAGAGATATTGCATTCTCTTTACTCATTCTATACCAAACCAGAGATATTGCATTCTCTTTACTCGTTCTATTTTAAACCAGAGATATCGCATTCTCTTTACTCGTTCTATACTAAACCAGAGATATTGCATTCTCTTTACTCGTTCTATACTAAACCAGAGATATTGCATTCTCTTTACTCGTTCTATACGAAGCCAGAGATATTGCATTCTCTTTACTCGTTCTATACGAAGCCAGAGATATTGCATTCTCTTTACTCGCTCTATACTAAACCAGAGATATTGCATTCTCTTTACTCGCTCTATACTAAACCAGAGATATTGCATTCTATTTACTCGTTCTATACTAAACCAGAGATATTGCATTCTCTTTACTCGTTCTATACTAAACCAGAGATATTGCATTCTCTTTACTCGTTCTATATTAAACCAGAGATATTGCATTCTCTTTACTCGTTCTATACTAAACCAGAGATATTGCATTCTCTTTACTCGTTCTATACCAAACCAGAGATATTGCATTCTCTTTACTCGTTCTATACCAAACCAGAGATATTGCATTCTCTTTACTCGTTCTATATTAAACCAGAGATATTGCATTCTCTTTACTCGTTCTATACTAAACGAGAGATATTGCATTCTCTTTACTCATTCTATACTAAACGAGAGATATTGCATTCTCTTTACCCGTTCTATACTAAACCAGAGATATTGCATTCTCTTTACTCGTTCTATACTAAACCAGAGATATTGCATTCTCTTTACTCGTTCTATACTAAACCAGAGATATTGCATTCTCTTTACTCGTTCTATACTAAACCAGAGATATTGCATTCTCTTTACTCGTTCTATACTAAACCAGAGATATTGCATTCTCTTTACTCGTTCTATACTAAACCAGAGATATTGCATTCTCTTTACTCGTTCTATACTAAGCCAGAGATATTGCATTCTCTTTACTCGTTCTATACTAAACCAGAGATATTGCATTCTCTTTACTCGTTCTATACTAAACCAGAGATATTGCATTCTCTTTACTCGTTCTATACTAAACCAGAGATATTGCATTCTCTTTACTCGTTCTATACCAAACCAGAGATATTGCATTCTCTTTACTCGTTCTATACCAAACCAGAGATATTGCATTCTCTTTACTCGTTCTATACTAAACCAGAGATATTGCATTCTCTTTACTCGTTCTATACTAAACGAGAGATATTGCATTCTCTTTACTCATTCTATACTAAACGAGAGATATTGCATTCTCTTTACTCGTTCTATACTAAACCAGAGATATTGCATTCTCTTTACTCGTTCTATACTAAACCAGAGATATTGCATTCTCTTTACTCGTTCTATACTAAACCAGAGATATTGCATTCTCTTTACTCGTTCTATACTAAACCAGAGATATTGCATTCTCTTTACTCGTTCTATACTAAACAAGAGATATTGCATTCTCTTTACTCGTTTTATACTAAACCAGAGATATTGCATTCTCTTTACTCGTTCTATACTAAACCAGAGATATTGCATTCTCTTTACTCGTTCTATACTAAACCAGAGATATTGCATTCTCTTTACTCGTTCTATACTAAACCAGAGATATTGCATTCTCTTTACTCGTTCTATACTAAACCAGAGATATTGCATTCTCTTTATTCGTTCTATACTAAACCAGAGATATTGCATTCTCTTTACTCGTTCTATACTAAACCAGAGATATTGCATTCTCTTTACTCGTTCTATACTAAACAGAGATATTGCATTCTCTTTACTCGTTCTATACTAAACCAGAGATATTGCATTCTCTTTACTCGTTCTATACTAAACCAGAGATATTGCATTCTCTTTACTCGTTCTATACTAAACCAGAGATATTGTATTCTCTTTACTCGTTCTATACTAAACCAGAGATATTGCATTCTCTTTACTCGTTCTATACTAACCAGAGATATTGCATTCTCTTTACTCGTTCTATACTAAACCAGACATATTGCATTCTCTTTACTCGTTCTATACTAAACCAGAGATATTGCATTCTCTTTACTCGTTCTATACTAAACCAGAGATATTGCATTCTCTTTACTCGTTCTATACTAAACCAGAGATATTGCATTCTCTTTACTCGTTCTATACCAAACCAGAGATATTGCATTCTCTTTACTCGTTCTATTTTAAACCAGAGATATCGCATTCTCTTTACTCGTTCTATACTAAACCAGAGATATTGCATTCTCTTTACTCGTTCTATACTAAACCAGAGATATTGCATTCTCTTTACTCGTTCTATACGAAGCCAGAGATATTGCATTCTCTTTACTCGTTCTATACGAAGCCAGAGATATTGCATTCTCTTTACTTGCTCTATACTAAACCAGAGATATTGCATTCTCTTTACTCGCTCTATACTAAACCAGAGATATTGCATTCTCTTTACTCGTTCTATACTAAACCAGAGATATTGCATTCTCTTTACTCGTTCTATACTAAACCAGAGATATTGCATTCTCTTTACTCGTTCTATATTAAACCAGAGATATTGCATTCTCTTTACTCGTTCTATACTAAACCAGAGATATTGCATTCTCTTTACTCGTTCTATACCAAACCAGAGATATTGCATTCTCTTTACTCGTTCTATACCAAACCAGAGATATTGCATTCTCTTTACTCGTTCTATATTAAACCAGAGATATTGCATTCTCTTTACTCGTTCTATACTAAACGAGAGATATTGCATTCTCTTTACTCATTCTATACTAAACGAGAGATATTGCATTCTCTTTACCCGTTCTATACTAAACCAGAGATATTGCATTCTCTTTACTCGTTCTATACTAAACCAGAGATATTGCATTCTCTTTACTCGTTCTATACTAAACCAGAGATATTGCATTCTCTTTACTCGTTCTATACTAAACCAGAGATATTGCATTCTCTTTACTCGTTCTATACTAAACCAGAGATATTGCATTCTCTTTACTCGTTCTATACTAAACCAGAGATATTGCATTCTCTTTACTCGTTCTATACTAAACCAGAGATATTGCATTCTCTTTACTCGTTCTATACTAAACCAGAGATATTGCATTCTCTTTACTCGTTCTATACTAAACCAGAGATATTGCATTCTCTTTACTCGTTCTATACTAAACCAGAGATATTGCATTCTCTTTACTCGTTCTATACCAAACCAGAGATATTGCATTCTCTTTACTCGTTCTATACCAAACCAGAGATATTGCATTCTCTTTACTCGTTCTATACTAAACCAGAGATATTGCATTCTCTTTACTCGTTCTATACTAAACGAGAGATATTGCATTCTCTTTACTCATTCTATACTAAACGAGAGATATTGCATTCTCTTTACTCGTTCTATACTAAACCAGAGATATTGCATTCTCTTTACTCGTTCTGTACTAAACCAGAGATATTGCATTCTCTTTACTCGTTCTATACTAAACCAGAGATATTGCATTCTCTTTACTCGTTCTATACTAAACCAGAGATATTGCATTCTCTTTACTCGTTCTATACTAAACCAGAGATATTGTATTCTCTTTACTCGTTCTATACTAAACCAGAGATATTGCATTCTCTTTACTCGTTCTATACTAAACCAGAGATATTGCATTCTCTTTATTCGTTCTATACTAAACCAGAGATATTGCATTCTCTTTACTCGTTCTATACTAAACCAGAGATATTGCATTCTCTTTACTCGTTCTATACTAAACCAGAGATATTGTATTCTATTAACTGTTGCTATACTATTACTAAACTACTGAGCGTAATCTTGCCAAGAGATCAACAGACAGCTGAAAGATGCTGCTGTTGACAGCTAAGTCCTGTAAAAGGATACGCAAAACATACTATTACTGCTATATATTATTGCTAACCTCTTCGCCAAATCCATGGCGAAGATGTTACGGACGCAGTTTGTACTTGTGCATACGAGTTCAAAACACAGCTGTGGGCGATTTGGCAGCAGACCACCTTGGGTTAGGTATTTTATAAAAAGGTAAGGGTGTCAGTCGTGCAGAAAGAATGGCAAACTATTGAACGTAAACTTGCCAAGAAATCGCAAACAGCCAAAATTTCCTGGGGTTGATTGCGACGTCCTCTAAAGGATATGCAACTAACATTTAATAATACTAAACAAGCGATTTAGTATTCCCTTATCTCCCGCCAAAGTCGGATGTGGTGGCCTAAGGGCGCATAACCAGAAACACCGCAATTACGTATTCCCTTATCTTATTCTATACTAAATACGTGATCTGTCATTAATTAGTAAAATGCTACACAACCGAAACACGTTTAATTCTCTTGACTCATTCTATAATAAATAAATACATATAATTCATAAATAATATAAAAAAATAATTAATATATAATTCATAAACAATATATATATATATATATATATATATATATATATATATATATATATATATATATATATATATATATATATATATATATATAATCCAATGATCAGTTCTATCCTATGATCAGTTTACTTCTATATGGGGACATCTATGTTATATAAATTCAACTACAATACATAAAATCAAAGCACAATAAAGCTATCACAGCTTTAAAAAAAAAGGCGAGAGAATCGATTTCATTACACCGAGTTGTATCCCATATGGCTCGGTCTCTTCCATCAGGGCGGTCTGCGGAAAGCGTTGTACGAAAGATGAACTCTGTGGTCCCAACGATATCCCCCAGAGCCTTCCGAGGTACTGAACTTGTGAACCGAACGTCATAGCCTGGAATCGAATCCACAACCTTCGGAGCGCTGGTCAGGCTCTGTAACCACTCGCAGCTAACAAAGCTAAGAAAGCTTTGTTTACTGGAACATCGTGACACGTGTGGCCTGTGCTTTTGTGTAGGTGTGTTTCTATTTTTTCAATACACATGGTGATTGTTTTAATTAATAAAGAGCAAGCCCGGGACAAAGCTACCTGTGAAAAGTGAAATATTCTGTCTGCGACTGGATCTGCACAGGGCTGTCCGTTGACCCAGATCTTCTTCAACATGACAAGAACGCCTGGAGACATTGTCGGCGCCTTCGTACTAGAATCTAAATTGGAACAATATTGAGATATAAGTCACAATCTAGTGTATAGTCGCGATAAATGTAAACATAATAATAGTAGTGAATACAGCAGGACAAGAAAGAAAAAGAAAGAAGATATAGAAATATAAAGACTATATTCATTAATTCTCTGCAGGATCTCAGCATGGCCTATGTATTACTTGTATCAGTGTAAAGATATTCTAACTTTATCACACACACGACATCATATACAAGAGAAACCTTTAGAATATGACATCATAATCTTCATCATTATGTTTCAATAACTTGTCTGGTGGAGAACTTTCCCTCAACTGCCTTTCGAAATGTCATAATTGCTTTCTTTGGCTGCTCTAGTTGTCCAGGCATCTGTAAAGTAGGTTACTTCACATTGCTTTCCCACTAGGCAGCAACATTACTGGTCGATGGCTATAGCCGTTGCCTCTATACGGTTTTCCACGGCAACGAAATAAATATAAACTATGTATAAACTATCATAATTATAGGAAAGCAACATTTAATTGAAATGTACTTTAAAAAATGGAAAAAAAGGTGGGGGGGGGGAGTGGGGGAGGGGAGTGAGGACATTATTATGCGGTGGGAGATTCAGTGTAAACAATTATCATAGATGTAATAAAGTAAATTTACTGTTACAAACAACATCGTCAATACTATATAAATATATATGAGAACGAGACAAACAACAAACTGTGTTCTTTGGCCATACGAGACGATGGACTTTGGAAATCGCAGCAACGACTGGAAAGATCGGGAGTGAAAGAGTCAGAAACAGACAGTTGGAAATGATGGTTGATGGACTAAGACTAAGGAATGGAGGAATGTGTTTAATAGAATTGATTCAGAACACAGTGGCTGCTATCTCTGATGATAATAATATATACTCACCACTCTGTCTCCTGCTCTCCTTAAACCAGTAAATCTCTGCATGGGCTAAGCAGTCAAAATAGTACGATCGGTCCGATAGACAATGAACTGTAAACACGCACACAGTAATACATTAATGGTTGACTATTAGTCTCTATTATTGAGTTTAACTCTTAAACTATCATCATCATCATCATCATCATCATCATCATCATCATCATCATCATCATCATCATCATCATCATCATCATCATCATCATCATCATCATCATCATCATCATCATCATCATCATCATCATCATCATCATCATCATCATCATCCAGTGCCTTGTCGGCTGGCGTGGGCGATCAGGCCTCTCCACAAATTGCTATCTTTACGGAGTGGATCAATTCGTGCTTCGACTCCCTTCCGTGCCATGGCACAAAACTGTCAAGAATCTTCTCACGCTGTTGCCCTCTATCTCTCTTTCCGCAAATCTTTCCGGTTGTCACGACATATTCCAGTTTCTGTCTTCTCATAATGTGCGCCCCCCCCCCCCAAAAAAAAAAAACAACAACCAAAATACCCAAAAAGAACCCTATATAACAAAAACAAAAGCAACCCCCCCCCCCCCCCCCCCAAAAAAAAAAAAAAAAAAAAAAAAAAAAAAAAAAAAAAAAAAAAAAAAAACGATGACTGCCTCTTTCTGATATTCGTGATAAGTTGTCTCTGCAACCCAGCTTTCCTTAACACCTCCCGATTGCTCATTTTTGTTGTCCAATTCATTTTTAGCAATATTATATACTTGGTTGTTTCGGGATTTGAAATTTAAATATTGAGCACAACACACTACTGGCAACACTGATCGTATTCTGGGATGAATCTAAGGCCTATCCACGTCAATATGGAAGCACTAAATGAGATACAACTCGGTGCAATGAAATCGATTCTCTCGCCTTTTAAATTCCCTTTTTAAAGCTAAGTTAGCTTTATTGTGTTTTGATTTTATGTATTGTAGTTGAATTTATAAAACTTAGATGTCCCCATATAGAAGTAAACTGATCCATTGTTTTTGAACGACCGAGACCATTACCCTTATAAATAAAAACCAACGCAAGGCAGTGTGCTGCCAAATCGCCCACAGCTGTGTTTCGAACACGTATGCAGAAGTACAAACTCGTCCGTAACATCTTCGCCACGGAGCGGACGAAGAGGTTAGCAATAATAGTATAGCAGTAATAGTATAGCAGTAATAGTATAGCAGTAATAGTATAGCAGTAATAGTATAGCAGTAATAATATAGCAGTAATAGTATAGCAGTAATAGTATAGCAGTAATAGTATAGCAGTAATAGTATAGCAGTAATAGTATAGCAGTAATAGTATAGAAGTAATAGTATAGCAGTAATAGTATAGCAGTAATAGTATAGCAGTAATAGTATAGCAGTAATAGTATAGCAGTATTAATTTAGCAGTAATAGTATAGCAGTAATAGTATAGCAGTAATAGTATAGCAGTAATAGTATAGCAGTAATAGTATAGCAGTAATAGTATAGCAGTAATAGTATAGCAGTAATAGTATAGCAGTAATAGTATAGCAGTAATAGTATAGCAGTAATAGTATAGCAGTAAAAGTATAGCAGTAATAATATAGCAGTAAAAGTACTTAAAAAGCAGTAAAAGCACTTAGTGCTTCCATATTGACGTGGATAGGCCTTAGGTTCATACCAGAATACGATCAGCGTTGCCAGTAGTGGGTTGTGCTCAATATTTAAATTTTATATAAAACTACACCTCCAAGGCTTCCAGTCACTGTTTCGCCTGTTTACTAATTATCCAGAATGTTGGGACGCAGAGGTGTTTCCAAGGCACCAGGGCCGGGTTATATACTGGCCAAGACCTATTGACGCGTCCTCGCCGAGCGTCCTGGGCAACAGGTCCCTTCGGGGTCCTGGCTGAAGTCAATAGGATCGTTGATTCCTCCGAAGTCGGAGAATGTCTGCCTGTACGGCGAGGAACCACCAGTCTGCACACCAATAAGCCAGACATGGGACAACGGATACTCACGCAAACCTCAGGTCCTGTATGACATCACACTGATGTTGGACAACAAGATGCCTTCATCCGACATACAGGACTTTGCGTTGGAGCTCAAGCCAATGAACACAAGCAAGCAAGCAAGCATCCAGAATGTTAAACAATATTGATGTATTTTGCAAATTATATTGGTGGTTGATTTGGTTTTGACTACACATCACTTTCCTTGCAAATGGATATCATCATAAGTGCCCCAACCCCTTTCCTTAGATAAAACACGGATAATCTCAGCGCAGTGCACAAACTCCATAGTATCAGTGAGGATCCAATCACACCTATACCAGAATACACAAACTGTAACCATGCTTTCTGCTGGTAGATTTTCTAATGTGGAGATCTAGTCTCACCAGTGGCCAATTTATTCTACTATTTTCATTTTCCACGTTTAAGTCCATACCTAGGCTCCTTGTTTTCCCCCTTCCCCAAGAGGTTAGACACATAATCTACTGACCAATTTTAAAACAAATAAAACATCTCCATGTTATTTATTTTGTGCAAATTTACACCCTGACTCTCGAGTGACACTTTGAGGGCAACTCTCCAGGCAACTGTCCTTAAACACATACAATGGGGCTGGCCGTAAGTCTTTACCCTGACCAAGAAGGACATGCCACGGATAACTAAAACTGTGACTATGAAGGAAATGTCGCAGAGAATTCCAGCGCAAAATAGCCAACACGTGAATTGACACGCATGACTCTAAAAGCGAAATGTCCGGCATGCAATGGAAATCTCGGGCTCCCTGCCTTACCTTAAAAAGACCTTGCTAATAGAACACCCTATTTTTCTAGCTAATCCAGTTATCACACGATGACAACTGGCAAGACTGAAGAGAAGTGAACAAGGGGAAAACAGAAAAGTAAATACCTGGATGGCTTGGCCATGTGGTATGGTCGAGACAAGAACACTGAGCTGATCCACGACTTTGGTGATCGCGTGAGATGGTGAAACATGACCGCCTACGCTTATCGGCACGGCATATGCTGATGATGAATTAACACATGCAAGTATGACTACACCACTGTCATAATCATTCTCTTCGAGATGCTTTTTAAGATTTGAGACAAAGCAAAAACATATGATGGAGCCAAATCCGGAGAATAGTTTGTGCATGGAAGATTCTGTGTTCGAAGGCTTGGCTGCTAACTGCGCAAACCGTGGGGGTGTTGTCTTGAAGCAAACGAACGTTTGGAGTGCGTGTCATCTCTCTTTTCTGGTCACAGCCTTTTTTTAATTTGGTAAAAAATTATCCATAGTGCTAGATCCATATTTGTAGAGATCAGTCGGCACTCGGTGGATGTGATGTTGTCAGCATTACACCGGCCGCCTATACTTCCTAAGACATACTAGGTACCCATTGAAAAATGGGTCAACCTGGGAGTACAAGTCAAGTTAAAAAAAAAAAAATCCGCCCAGCTGGGGATCGAACCCATGACGATACGGCTATTCCACATTCTAAAATATCCTTAAGTGCAAACTGTGCATACCCTTGTCTTGTGCAGTCAGAAACAAACTGTATTCATGGAAGGACTTCAATTGGAGTCTGTTGGCGATCTCCTTCTTCAGGTCAAATATCCTAGTGTGGCTTGCGACATCCAGAACCTGTGGGGCATGTCATACATATTTAAACCAGGGCACGCATGCACACAACTAGTATACTAGTATTTGGGACAAGTTGCTCGTACAAGCTTATTATTTACTATTAGTGAGAGGATACTGAGCACCAATGAAAATTCCCAGAGTGCATAGATGTACATTATTTTTGTTGTTGTTAATAATTCATAAAACATGGGAAAAAGGGAATAATGAGTAAAATGACTGGGACATTATTACACTTGTATTGGATACACGATGGCAGGTCTGTATTTTCATACACTAATCATAAATCGATGTTTGATGTGGTCAATATTTTGTCGGCTGCCTTAACTTCCCAGGATATCTCATGGTAATCATTGTAGGCCGGGTTGACAGCTGAGTCCAGGTGAATATAGTAAACCTGCCTTGAACACTGAGGCGGCACGTACATGAAGAAAAAGGTATTGATATCACACGTGAATAACAGTTGTTAAATAATATGACAGCAGAGACTGGTGATGTGACAAACAGATTTAAAGGAAATCGAGGATTTAGAGACATTTGATTGACATTCACGGGGGAAATTCTAAAGTCCAAACATGCATCATTATCACGTGCCTTGCCAGCTAAGGTTGTCGATCCTGTCTATCCACAGATCTCGGTCCTTGGTTCTCAGGATCAACTCTGCTGAAGATATTCCCCCTTGCCAACTCTCAGTCCATGCATCATCACTTCCATTGATCTGCCTCTGCTTCTTTTTCTTCAGGTCTTTCCAGTTGTCGCGATATTTTCTAATGCTTCCCTACTCATAATATGGCCAAAGAATGCCGTTTGCCTCTTTCTTAAAGTTGTATATAATGTTCTACATTCATTAGCTTCTTCCACGCAATCATTGTTAGTTACTCTGGCAGTCCAAGGTATTCGCAATATTCGTCTCAGGAACCACAGCTCCGTTGCTTTCAAGTGTTTTTAAAAATTTGTTCATTCATGTTCGATGAGTCTTTGCAATGAAGCAAAACAGGTTATATCAATCATTTCAACACTCTATTTCTTACAATCACCGATTGTGTAATAGTCTGATAGTTCTCTTCTGAATACATTATCAACCCTAATATTCAAAACGTTCTCTAACAACGACGCATCATCACAAATAGTATGATGGTCGCCTGGTAAAACAGATTTAACACTAATAGTCCAATACAGCGTTAGTACTAGAAGCACAATAATCCCTCGCTAGATGCAACATCAATGCTAACAGTACAATAGTTGTACTAGCAATACCTCACCAACCCTACAAGTACAGTAGTCTTCCTCTCAGTGTAGTTAGTTAAATGCATATTCTTTACATGACGACACAGTCAACCCCAGCATTTACTGTTCGTGATCTCTTGATCAATCAAATTGTGTCGCTTTAATCTTCCATTATCGGGACCTATAAACCTCTGATAATGGAATTCGTCATTTAACTGTTTAGATGTCAGAAGTTGTTTTATGTTGTCGAACGTTTGCTTTAGCCATTCCGATTCTCTTTCTTATTTTACATCTACAATCATCTGCTATTAATAGTCACTGGGAAGGAAAACTATTGAAATCATATAATAATGACGTGTGTGTGTGTGTGTGTGTGTGCGTGCGTGCGTGCGTGCGCGTGTGCGTGTGCGTGTGTGTATGTGTGCATATTTAAAACGTTTAATAGATTGTACAGAAAAAAGGATAAAAGGAAACAGGAAGAAAAAGTGAGTGAATGTTGGAAAGATGAGGTATTTACCTGTGTGGTTTGATCAGGAAGGTAGACGAGAATGTTCACAGTTCGCTGTTGTTTGGAAACCATGTCATGCTCCAGTGGGTGGGAGGGGTAGAGACGATCTCCCCCACGTCTGTATAAAGACCACATGGACAGAAATTAGAATATATATGAAGCCAAAGACGGTTGCATCATTCACACGGATATTTGCTTTGTTATTCTGTTGTAGAGTTTTTCCTCATCTATGGTATGTATGGTATAAAACCCAATGCCATCCACAGAAATTCTCAGCTGTCAAGTCTGTCTCTCTGTCTTCTTGTCTAATGGTCTGTCTATTTGTTTGTTTGCTGGTCTGTCTGTCTATTTGACTGACTGCTGGTCTGTCTGTCTATACCCACAAGAACCATGACTGTTGGTCAATATTTATCATTAAATTTGGAGGACTTGCATTTTCAATTTAGTGTACTTGAATTTTTCCAGTTTAGGGGACTTATATTTTTCAATCTTAAACCAAATGCGTCACTTTGATTCATTGAGTTAGTGTTTGTATAGAATACTCAAGTGTGTCACTTCAACTGTCTTGAGTTAGTATCTGTATAGAGTACTCAAATGTATTAGTTATTTATGATCCGTTTATTTATTGTTTGTCTAAAACACTCAAATCTATCACTTTCATTGCATTGAGGCTATATTTGTATAGATTACTCAATTGTCTCGGTTGGACGCCGCTGAGTTATTGCACGTATAATTTACTCAGATGTGTCACTTAAGCTTATAATAATATGTTATTATTATAGTGTATTCAAAAGTTTCACTTAGTTTGCATTGGGTTGATGTTTGTATAAACAAATGTTCCGGACTCGTATCTAAGGAGTAAGGCCAATTGCATAAACTAAAATGTCAATGAAAGTAGCTCTCTAATGCGATATACAAAACCACTCGTCAACAATGGCTCTCTTTACTGAGATGTAAAAAAATCAAAAGCCAAAAAAGCAATACTCTTATGTGATGGTCTTTGAATAACACCGAAAGTTAACAAATACAACTCTCTACTGTGATGTTGGTAGAACGAAATCAAAAGTGAACAATAGCATCTCTGTTCTGCGATGTTCCTAAAATAGCACCAAAATCCAACAAAAGCAACTCTATATTGTTATGTTGGCAGAACAAAACAAAAAGCCAACAAAAGAAACTCTCTACTGTGATGTTCTTAGAATAACACCGAGACTAACAATATCAAATCTCTATTGCGATGTTAGTAGAACGAAACCAAAAGTCAACAATAATAAGTCTATTCTATGATGTGAAGAAACCAAACGCCAACAATAGCAATTTTCTACTGTGATGTTGGTAGCAGGAAACCAATTGTACCAATATCCACAAACAGCAAAACTCTCCTGTGATGTACAAATACAAATGCCAACATTATCACCTCTGTCATGTGCTGTTGATGGAACCAAACGAAATACCAACAATAAAAACTATCTGTTGTGCTGTTGATGGAATAATACCAAATACCAAAAATAGATACTGTTTAGGTTCATTCCTCTGCCACAGCAGGATATTTTTTTTAAAAGCCATTGCAGCTGTGTTTAACCCAGCTTCAAGAAATAGGTACCTGCTAATTTTTAGAATGATTGTGAAAAAATGTTTTGAAATGAAAAGTGGACAAGTAGGTAACTAATCACCCCGTGGCTGATAATTTTCAGACGTTTTGCGGACATTGTTTTGAGAGGAAAGGTGGGGAAATAGGTTCTTGTCTCCTTATGTCATTATACCATGCCCTAGAATATATGAAGGCCTAACACTTCATATTCTAACGACAGCATCTGCAATCCGACAATCTTTATCTTAACTGCGATGTTATTAAGTAGACAAGTAAAGATCCCTCTTTCAAGGCTTAATGTGCATGTGACATGTGGTGTTAGATCCCTATTATAATCAACCATTCGGTCTTCGGTAGGGGGGTGATCTGGTCAACGGATGCCTTTACTTCCCAAAACATTTTCCGGTAGACATGTTACGCTGGGTTGACCTGGGAGACCAAGTCAATTTTAAAACATTTGAATCCGCCGTGATGCGGATCGAACTCATGAGCTCAGGACTGTCAGATAAGCACATAGCCATTACACTACTGCGGCTCTCAACTGTACTGTTGGTGGTTACGTAGCGAGCTAACAACGAAGAATTCAGCAACCCACGAAAATGACGCATCCTTACAAACCTTCTTTTCATCTTGAGATTCATCTCACAATGCCTGGCCAGTGGGTGAGTCGAGCCCTGTAAGAAGACCAGGATGTGGTCAATAAGTTCGCTGCTGGGTGGGGTCAGCGAGCTCAGCATGGTCAACAAACACCATCCTCGGGCAGCACTTGCTCTGAAAGACAGCAGTAGCAGGAATACTTAAGTTCAGTTATGCATCTGAGGTGGCTTCAAATCAGAACCTTAAAAGTGGGATAAATTACAATAAACACGCCTTGCCTTGTCTTGTTGTTAAGGATGTCAAGAATAATAAGCACGTGACATCACAGTGCAAACGGACACGGTTAGGTCATAAGCACAGTTTAAAGACGGCCGCCCGAATTTTGGCATGCACCACAGATGAGCAGCGTTCTGTTATCCATTTTTTTAAACAGTGAAGGGGTAAATCATACATACATTCATCTGCGAATGAAGGTCCAGTATGCTGATGCTTGCCTGTCAGTCCAGCAAGTGTATGAGTGGAGTAGGAAGTTTTAAAACATGTCGGTCCTATGAAGAGGTACAGCAGGTGGTGCATGAGTGGTTAAACACGCGGCCAAGTGATTTTTTTTTCTCTTTAGGAATATAAGCACATTATTGTCGATGGAGGACTTGCATTGAACGCAGCGGTGAATTTATCGAAAAATTATACATGTGTTATTTACTTGTTCAGAACATATTCTTTCTCTCTCACACACACACACACACAAACACACACACACACACACACACACACACACACATACGCATGCACACACGCACAAAATACTGTTTTCATTTGGAACCCCCTGGTATAGTATGTAAGGGTAGTCACGTGGCAAGGGCAGGCAAAGAGGTAACATCTGGATGGCTTGCCCATATAGCATAAGCATGACAAGAACAGAGACCTGATTCAAAACTGTGGAAATCATGACCAGTCACTCTTTTCGGCGAGCCACATGATGATGGGGATGTTGAGTCACATGGCAGATGCTGACATTTGGGTGTGAACTGTCAGGCCTTGTATAATCTAGGTTATACGATTATGAAGTAGGGTGAATGGTTTCCTTCCTCGCTGCTTTTATTTCTCAGAGAATTCCCAGAGAATTATGAAAATCGTCTGATATCTACTTTAGGAGGCTAAATGAACCCCAGAGTCGTACTGGCCAGAGAAAATAACCCTACCAAGACTGGGGATTCTGGGAACTGAGCCTGGAAAACTGCCTCGGACGGCAAGCATATTAACCATTCTGTCATTGCGAATTTAATATCTCTGTTTTAATATTACCTCCACAACTATACTAGTTCTACTTTACAATATATATATATATATATAACATGCAGAGTAAATTACCATTTTAGTCGCCTTGGGGAGTACTGGGCATGCTGTGATAGTCCCATATTTGTATAGACCAGGTGGCATTAGCTTGGTTAAGTGATCAATAAATATCAAGCGGACCACCTTTACTTTCCATAACATTTTCTGGTAACCATTTTTATGCTAGATCGTCTTGGGAGCCCAGGTCAATTGTAAGAGGATCCGCCTCGATGACGATTCGAACACATGGCCACGAGCCGACAGGCTAGCAGGCTAGCCACCGAGCTACCAGGGCTCCCTAAATATAGGGTATACTGGGTCCTTACCTATTCATTCATTCGTTAGTCTGGACTTATATATGACTGAGCTACCGTATGACAGTAGACCAGTGGTTTTCAACCGGTGGGGAATTCCCCCCCCCCCCCCCCACCCCCTTACTCCCAGGGAGGATTTTAGTGTTTCCAATGGGGGGGGGGAGAGGGGGGATTAAGATTATGTCAAGATCGCGTTAATACAAGACCCGATTACGTGATATTATTTTTTCACCCATACTTAACGGGTCTGTACTTCTCGCTCTTCTGGAATTCGTTTTATGAAGCAAGTAGACCCGCAAATCACGTTTTATGTAGACGACTAGACTAGACTGATCTGCCACAGCCTGCCTGCTTCAATGGGTGCTTGGGGCTAGGACAAAATCTGAATCGCAGGCTGTAAAACCAATGCACCAGGTACAAACAAAAATAAAAATAGAAACCTCAAGCTACGGCTTGCAACCTGGAACGTGAGAACCATGTGTCCAGGATTTTCCACTGACGACCAATATTGACGATGTGAGAAAAACGGCTGTGATTGATGCCGAACTCAATCGTCTTAACATTGATATTGCTGGCCTGCAGGAGACTCGCCTCGCTGAGGAAGGGTCACTCAGGGAAAACAACTACACCTTTTTCTGGAAGGGTAGAGGGCAGGCAGAAAAAAGGCAACACGGTGTGGGCTTTGCAGTGAAGAATTCGCTACTGGGAATTATTGAAATTCCAGCAGGAGGAAATGAAAGACTATTATCCCTGCGCTTGGCAACCTCTTGTGGGTTTGCCACCATTATTACTGCATATGCACCGACACTCGATTCCTCTGATGATGTGAAGGATTTGTTCTATGAGGAGTTAGACTCCGTGATCAAGGCAGTTCCAAAATCCGACTACATTTATATGCTCGGTGATTTCAATGCTCGTGTGGGCAAGGACTCGAGTTCATGGCCAGTGTGCCTTGGAAAATACAACATCGTCGCATGAATGAAAATGGGCAAAGGCTGCTGGAGCATTGCACCAGTAATGACCTATGTATTACAAATTCTTTTTTTAAAACAAAAGAGATGCATAAGGTCACATAGAAACATCCAAGATCCGGCCATTGGCACCAGCTGGACTTCATCATCACACGGAGACAACATCTGAAACATATATCATTGACTCGTAGTTACCACAGTGCTGACTGTGATACGGATCATTCTTTGGTTGTTGCAAGGGTTAGACTGAGACCAAAGAGAATCTACACAGCTAAACACAAATCTAGCCCCAGGATTATTATTATTAACACTCATGATCCTGAAAAGTGCTTTCAGTTTCAACAGCAACTTGAAGACTCTTTCACTGATGCACCAGAAAATTGTACAGTAAATGAAAAGTGGGGTCAAATTAAGGAAACTCTTTATAAAACTGCCGTAGGGGTTTACTGCACTGTGGATCATAAGAGGCAGGACTGGTTTGCGGCCAACAGTGAGACTCTGCAGCCCTTGATTGATAAGAAGAAGAAAGCTCTCTTAAGAAACAAGGAAAGACCAACGCGTAACACTCTGAGTGAGCTAAGGCAAGCTAGGAAGGATGTGCAAAAGGCTGCCAGGCAGTGTGCAAATGATTATTGGATCAAGTTATGTGAGTCCATTCAAATCGCAAGTGATAAGGGAGACATAAGAAGCATGTATGAAGGAATAAAGAAAGCCTGTGGTCCAGTGATCAAAAGAAGTGCACCATTGAAAACCTTGACTGGAGAAGTCATCACTGATAAGAAACAGCAGATGGACAGATGGGTAGAGCACTATTTGAAGCTTTACTCAAGTGAGACCAAACTAGCGGATGATGCCCTCAACGCCATAGAGGCTCTACCAACTCTTGACCACCTGGACACACTTCCCACCATAACAGAAGTTAAGTGTGCTATAAATGAACTTGCATCTGGCAAGGCTCCAGGTAAGGATGGGATTCCAATAGAGGTTATCAGGAGTGGGCAAGACACACTCACTATACAGATCCACCAGCTAATAGAGCTATGCTGGCGTGAAGGACAAGTCCCACAGGATTTCAAAGATTCAAGCATCATAACACTGTACAAGAACAAGGGCGATCGGAGCGACTGCAACAACTATAGGGGTATCTCACTTCTGTGTATTGTTGGAAAAGTATTTGCCAGAATTGTTCTGCGCAGACTTCAAGTCCTAGGAGATCAAGTCTACCCCGAATCACAGTGTGGCTTTCGACAGAACCGGTCTACCACTGATATGATATTCTCATTGCGACAAATGCAAGAAAAATGCCGTGAACAGAATCAACCTCTGTTTATTGCCTTCATCGACCTCACAAAGGCATTTGATTTGGTCAGTCGTGAGGGTCTGTTCAAGGCACTAAAGAAGATTGGCTGCCCACCAACTCTTCTGTCCATTGTGGAATCGTTCCACACAGGCATGAAGGGTATAATCAAGTTTGATGGTGCAACTTCTGAAGAATTTGAAATCAAGAGTGGAGTTAAGCAAGGTTGTGTACTAGCTCCCACCCTCTTTGGAATATACTTTTCACTTCTACTGAAATATGCATTTCGTGATCAGGATGGTGGTATATACATTCACTGACGCTCAGATGGCGGCCTCTACAATGCTCAGAGATTGAAGGCTAAGACCAAAATTAGGAGGGTACTGATCAGAGAGTTGCTTTTTGCAGATGATGCTGCAGTTACGACCCACTCTGAGGAAGAATTGCAATGTCTACTATCTGCATTCTCCAATGCTTGTTCTGAATTTGGTTTAACAATTAGCAAAAAGAAGACACAGATTATGTCACAAGATGCACATGGGGTACCATCAATCTTTATTGACGACGCCGAACTAGAGATAGTAGACCATTTTACATATCTAGGATCAGTGGTAAATAGCAAATTATCCCTAGATCAGGAAATCAACATCCGGATTGGTAAGGCAGCAACAACAATGAACAGGTTCAGAAAAAGAGTCTGGGAGAACAGGAAGCTTACTGCCAAAACAAAAGTCCTTGTCTATCAAGCCTGTGTCCTTAGTACTCTTCTCTATGGCAGTGAAACCTGGACAACTTACTCACACCAAGAGAACAATTTAAACAGCTTCCATATGCGGTGTCTGCGAAGAATTCTTGGTATTAAGTGGCAAGACAAAATCACAAATACTGAAGTATTGGAAAGATCAGGTTGTGTGACAGTTTATTCCATGCTCAGTCTTCGTAGACTTAGATGGATAGGACATCTTAGGAGGATGGATGATGGTAGAATACCAAAGGATATCTTTTTTGGTGAATTACAGATGGGTAAGAGATCTCAGGGTCGGCCTCTACTACGATACAAAGATGTGTGTAAGCGGGACATGATTGATACAGGCATTGATAATGCACATTGGGAGCAAGTCGCCGCTGAACGTGTTGCATGGAGGGCAAATATCAGAAATGGAATAAAGTCAAAGGAGAAAATTATTGCAGAAAAGTCACACACCAAGCGTTTGAGACGTAAGATGGTGCATGATGGTGGAAATGACCACGTGTTCACATGCACCCACTGTGAACGGACATTTACAGCGCAAATTGGCCTTATCAGTCACACTCGCTACCGCCATAGTTAAAAGTTATTATGCCTTTTTAAAGCACAAACTATCGTCTGTCAAGACGGCAAGGTGCCAATGTGTGTAAGGAAGGGGGGAATTTATAGGGGGGAAGTACGAAAGGAGATGCCATTCTGAACATATGGTGAAGGAATGCATGGGCCAAAAAAAAAAAAGTTGACAACGGTACTACCAGCTTTCCGTTAGCTCCGAATGTTGGGCGGCGCTCACCAAACCTCCCGCCCCCACAGTGTGCCAACGGCTTCGGGCGGAGAAGAGCAATTGGGAGTGCACAAGTCTTATTCTGGTGCGAGGACATGCAATCTGAAGACTATATGTTATGGCAGGAAGGACCAAGTTCTAAGCCTTGATCGGCATCTGGTCTAGAATCGAAGCTCCGACAGGTGGACATATAGTTCACTGCTCTGCTGATCCGGCAACTTCTGTAGCTTGACTTGTTCTAGATGCGCTAGTGTTACTTTTTCTCTGGAGTAAACAAAGCATGTGGAGAGAGATATCATGCTGCATGGGCAACACATAGTCTCTACAATCAGGTCCCTGTTGTGAAGATAGGTTATTATGCTTTTTTGAAAAGCACAATGTAATAAAAAAAAAAAAAAAAAAAAAAAAAAAAACAATCGCCTGTCAAGACGGCAAGTTGCCAGTACAGTACTTGTTAATGCTAGTTAACAATTTTTGTATCAGCACACAAACGGTTATTAATATCGACCTGTTCATTTTTTCCGAAAAGCAAAATTATTGTTACAAATCTGTGTTTGTAACGCGAATTGTTCAGACACGCGCCATTTTAACGAATTACTGTAGCTGTTTCTAATTGTCCAGATGTACAATTTCATACAAACAATAGAGATATTCCCAATGTGAAGTGTGGAGAATTTCATATTTCTATTTTTATTATTCACTGAAGAAAAAAAAATCGTGCATGACTTTGTGACCGACCCTCGTACATGTGCAATAGAGTCTCTCAGCTGCAGCTCATTGAAAACACAGTTCTTGGGAAAGTATTTGACCTGATCAAAGCTAATGACACTTATGAATGGAAGCAAGGAATACAGGCAACTAACTATTTAGTTACTTACTTATCAGGATTATTGGTGAGCTGTTTGACAATCTGGCAATAAATTTCCTCCCTCAAGTATTTCTGAAAGAAAAAGCGTAACATATACTGTTTGAAAAAAACATGAAACAGATTTTGGTCAATTCTAAGCATTTACCTGAACTTTATTCATCATCATCATTATCATCATCATGTGGCCCATCCTGTCCAGAAAGTCGCTCTCAACTCGGCCCATAGGAAGGACTCTACATCATTCGCCAGTTCTCCTGCCTCACCCATGTTCATGCCCAATCTGTCCATAATGTCAAGTGTCTACATTCGTGTGGGTCAATCCTGCCTCTTCCCTCGTCACTGTTCTTTCAAAGTTATAATGATGATTAGTATATTTAAATTCCCGAGATATGATGTTTTTTTTTCTTCGAATCTTATAGGTGTCAGTGCTTATTAGTCATCATCTAGTGGCTTGTCTGAAAAAGAATCTGTCAGCCTGCTCATTCCCTAAGCACACTAATATGTCCTGAGGACAAATTCCAATGAACCCCTATCTTTGAATTTTTAATTGAAGCAAACCTTTTTTGCCCGACGCTTGCGCGTCTTTACACTTCATTACATGTTTTGTGAGTCCGTTACATTCACATGTGTCTGCTATTTGTCCTCCAACCAGCGGAAAGTCGCAGTGACTACCTTTACCTCAATTTTCAGACTAAATGATGTGGTAAAAACAAAAATACAAATACACTTACATTTCTTTGCGCTGGACTCAGTATCCACTGGGTACAGAGGCTGTAGATCGCCGAGTCGTCATTTGATACTTGATTGCTCATGTATTTTTGGATTGGTAAACACGTGTTAAGGCAAATCTTAAATGCTGATTATTATGGTGAACAAATCATTACAAATCACAATATATACATTTTGAAATAGTATTTAAAAAATCTCATGGATGTTTGTTTGCTTTCTATACATTTTCCTATTCTTTTAAAAGACAATGATCAGTTACTTAATTGGTGCTTGATAAGATAAATGTATTCAGGCCCTTTTTTTTGGATAATGCGTATAGTGTGGCAGAACAGATACAACCTCATAGCCTGCAGAGAATGGTGCTGCAGGGAGTGACCAGATAATCTGGCTGATGCTCAATATGCAAAGGAAAAGCCAGACTAACACAGAATCTGACTGCAACTGGTACCATTCGTTGTGGGACTCTTCGCAGGTTGACGAAGATGAAGACTCAGCACTATAGGAATGTGTCGAGTAGTGTGATGTCGGTTCTTGACTCACAGTTATTTCAATGTTTTCAAAACTGTTTACATTTACATTAAAAACACAAAGGGCCCTTTTACGCACATTACGGTGCCGTGAGCATGTGCTACACCCCCACATCTATAGCTTGTTCGCCATTCGGTCGGTGATATGGTGTCGTAAGTAAAGAATGTCGTAGTAGTTATTTGTTCTTCTTTACTATTTTAGTGTCGTCCCTGGAGTGAGGGGAATGAACACCCACATTTATTTTAATTCAATATCACTATCCTGGAGATATCCAGCAGACTCCGTCCACAACACTCCCTCAATCTGAAGACACCTTCTTCTCACTCTTACTCACCCATGGATCATGACCCCTCTCATTCTTCCCCAACATAACATACTTGACAACTCTAGCTTCAACAAATAAAAACAAGAAATTTATTAAAGCAAAGAGTATATGTAGGAGAAGTGTGTGTGTGTGTGTGTGTGTGTGTGTGTGTGTGTGTGTGTGTGTGTGTGTGTGTGTGTATAATGTGTAGAATGTGTGACGTATATTCTAAGGTGTATATAGACTCAGATCAGTGTTCAGGAGTATAGTCGTTCTCATCACTGTGCTGAGAACACACTAGCACCATGTATTCCAGACAAACAACCTCACCGAGGTGATGCTTCTCCGGTCACGTGAAGAGTTTCTCCGCTATCTCTCGAGGCGTCCAGATGCTTGGACATCCATGACAAACACTGTCTAATGAGAGTCTTCAATCTAATTCACACTATGAATTTCCTCTGTTATTAACTGTTTGTTACTCAGAGAATTCTAACACTATTGTCACTGTTACTTGGGAAATCTTAATTATCTAGTGTCACTGGTTGTAAAGATTCCCCATATTAACACCACAATCTGAATGTTCCAGGTATTTCAATAAATTTATATGAATGTTCCTGGTATCAGTGTTGTATATATACATAATGTTCTGACTGTTCAGTGATACAACTATCACTTTCTAAACATAAGTATCATCAGCATGTCCTGCTCAGCAGAAGCCAGGTTCCACCAACTTGGGTATAAGCCCAATGTAGAGGCCTCTCAGCAACTTCTGTCTTCAAATCCTGAGCCCTCATCTTCTAAACTGCGTTCTAGCTTCACTGTTGAATATCATAGCACACCTACGTGGAACCTGTTGAATAGAGAATACTATGGTGAGAGCAACTCAATCCTGGCCGGAATTAGGTGAGTGTAGGCCAATAGCAGCACTCAGATCTACAACAGAGATCCGATCTCTGTCATATGGCCAAATAGCTCATCACATGGTCTGAGACATGGCAACACCAGTAAAGAATAGAGGAACGGGTAGAAACCCAGCAGATGCCCTACTGGAAGATCCTACCATTTCACATTCCCCTCCTCCCTCCCAACCATCCTCAATCTCTCTAATTATTATCCCACTACATTGTCCTCAACTCCCTGAGTAAAATGATATATCACACAAGCTAGTTAAAGCCACACAGTAGGATACTAGTGCCGACGCTCCTATGATACCTTCTAGCACCGCACTTATAGAACATTCTATCACCACACCTATAATACATTACATCACCGCACAGTACTGTACTCTATTCCTAATCATACTCTAAGTTAGATATGATTAATAGAATACCATATGCTTATTCCGGTTGCTGATTGAAACTATGCGATCACAGACTGGATCTATGTCCGCCGATAAATATCAACAATTTGACACTATAGTTTCTTTCGAAAACACAACTCGGAAACTGCACCGATCCTTCAAACTTCAGAAATCTTGGTCGACTAACTCCACTTGTTTACCGCAACGGGTTTTATATCGGGCTTGAGTGACGTCACCAAATTGTCTAGACGCTGATCAGTCCAGAGTCTGGTTTTCTCCTCTTGTTTTAGACTAACTGGAGTCAATCCGCCGTCAAGTTTGCTTTCATCTGGGGAAATCCTTTGTCTCGTACAACAATAGTTCTGTCTGTCTGTGAACCATAGAATTCCCCACATCGCAGAATCCTCTCCGCCGTCTGTCCAGACATTCCGTCTACACTTCAAAGGCTAACTACCGCCTTGGCAGACGTCTGGCGTTATTATTCGTTTCTCGAACAACCCACATCATAAAGAATCGCCGACTGTGTGTAGACATTTTGACGCGACGTATTTTTGTTCCTCCGTCTATACACATCAAAGGGTTGCTTGTTTGTGCAGACGAATGTCTCATTTTGTCATCGATCGAAACTAGCAAGTTTATTTTTCGTGACATATGGTCAGTATCACACCGACCGGCTTTACCTTCAAGGACATTTCCTGGTGCTCTGTTTACGCTGCGTTGACCTGGGAGCCTGCCGAAGTGGATTTGAGCCCATGGCTACTGGGCAAGCAGTCGAGCGCCAAGCCACTACGATAGCCCGGCTCTTGAACCAATGATGAATGATGATCATCAGTTAGAAATAACTGAAATCACCATTCACAAATTCTATCCCCCAGTTAAAGACATTTGGTATCATAATCTACAAACACTGACATCCAGTTACAAATACTTGGAATCACCATCTGCAAATTTCTATCTCCAGTTACAAACACTTGGAATCATAATCTATAAATACTGGAATCAGATTAAACATACTTGGAATCGCCATATACAAAACAAAATGTGAATAATACAATAATATAATTAATATTATAATGATACGAATAATGTGAATATAATAATACATTGGCACCTTGCCGTCTTGACAGACGATAGTTTGTGCTTTAAAAAGGCATAATAACTTTTAACTATGGCGGTAGCGAGTGTGACTGATAAGGCCAATTTGCGCTGTAAATGTCCGTTCACAGTGGGTGCATGTGAACACGTGGTCATTTCCACCATCATGCACCATCTTACGTCTCAAACGCTTGGTGTGTGACTTTTCTGCAATAATTTTCTCCTTTGACTTTATTCCATTTCTGATATTTGCCCTCCATGCAACACGTTCAGCGGCGACTTGCTCCCAATGTGCATTATCAATGCCTGTATCAATCATGTCCCGCTTACACACATCTTTGTATCGTAGTAGAGGCCGACCCTGAGATCTCTTACCCATCTGTAATTCACCAAAAAAGATATCCTTTGGTATTCTACCATCATCCATCCGCCTAAGATGTCCTATCCATCTAAGTCTACGAAGACTGAGCATGGAATAAACTGTCACACAACCTGATCTTTCCAATACTTCAGTATTTGTGATTTTGTCTTGCCACTTAATACCAAGAATTCTTCGCAGACACCGCATATGAAAGCTGTTTAAATTGTTCTCTTGGTGTGAGTAAGTTGTCCAGGTTTCACTGCCATAGAGAAGAGTACTAAGGACACAGGCTTGATAGACAAGGACTTTTGTTTTGGCAGTAAGCTTCCTGTTCTCCCAGACTCTTTTTCTTAACCTGTTCATTGTTGTTGCTGCCTTACCAATCCGGATGTTGATTTCCTGATCTAGGGATAATTTGCTATTTACCACCGATCCTAGATATGTAAAATGGTTTACTATCTCTAGTTCGGCGTCGTCAATAAAGATTGATGGTACCCCATGTGCACCTTGTGACATAATCTGTGTCTTCTTTTTGCTAATTGTTAAACCAAATTCAGAACAAGCATTGGAGAATGCAGATAGTAGACATTGCAATTCTTCCTCAGAGTGGGTCGTAACTGCAGCATCATCTGCAAAAAGCAACTCTCTGATCAGTACCCTCCTAATTTTGGTCTTAGCCTTCAATCTCTGAGCATTGTAGAGGCCGCCATCTGAACGTGAGTGAATGTATATACCACCATCCTGATCACGAAATGCATATTTCAGTAGAAGTGAAAAGTATATTCCAAAGAGGGTGGGAGCTAGTACACAACCTTGCTTAACTCCACTCTTGATTTCAAATTCTTCAGAAGTTGCACCATCAAACTTGATTATACCCTTCATGCCTGTGTGGAACGATTCCACAATGGACAGAAGAGTTGGTGGGCAGCCAATCTTCTTTAGAGCTTTGAACAGACCCTCACGACTGACCAAATCAAATGCCTTTGTGAGGTCGATGAAGGCAATAAACAGTGGTTGATTCTGTTCACGGCATTTTTCTTGCATTTGTCGCAATGAGAATATCATATCAGTGGTAGACCGGTTCTGTCGAAAGCCACACTGTGATTCGGGGTAGACTTGATCTCCTAGGACTTGAAGTCTGCGCAGAACAATTCTGGCAAATACTTTTCCAACAATACACAGAAGTGAGATACCCCTATAGTTGTTGCAGTCGCTCCGATCGCCCTTGTTCTTGTACAGTGTTATGATGCTTGAATCTTTGAAATCCTGTGGGACTTGTCCTTCACGCCAGCATAGCTCTATTAGCTGGTGGATCTGTATAGTGAGTGTGTCTTGCCCACTCCTGATAACCTCTATTGGAATCCCATCCTTACCTGGAGCCTTGCCAGATGCAAGTTCATTTATAGCACACTTAACTTCTGTTATGGTGGGAAGTGTGTCCAGGTGGTCAAGAGTTGGTAGAGCCTCTATGGCGTTGAGGGCATTATCCGCTAGTTTGGTCTCACTTGAGTAAAGCTCCAAATAGTGCTCTACCCATCTGTCCATCTGCTGTTTCTTATCAGTGATGACTTCTCCAGTCAAGGTTTTCAATGGTGCACTTCTTTTGATCACTGGACCACAGGCTTTCTTTATTCCTTCATACATGCTTCTTATGTCTCCCTTATCACTTGCGATTTGAATGGACTCACATAACTTGATCCAATAATCATTTGCACACTGCCTGGCAGCCTTTTGCACATCCTTCCTAGCTTGCCTTAGCTCACTCAGAGTGTTACGCGTTGGTCTTTCCTTGTTTCTTAAGAGAGCTTTCTTCTTCTTATCAATCAAGGGCTGCAGAGTCTCGCTGTTGGCTGCAAACCAGTCCTGCCTCTTATGATCCACAGTGCCGTAAACCTTTACGGCAGTTTTACAAAGAGTTTCCTTAAGTTTATTCCATTTATCATTTACTGTACAATTTTCTGGTGTATCAGTGAAAGCGTCTTCAAGTTGCTGTTGAAACTGAAAGCACTTTTCAGGATCATGAGTGTTAATAATATTAATCCTGGGGCTAGATTTGTGTTTAGCTGTGTAGATTCTCTTTGGTCTCAGTCTAACCCTTGCAACAACCAAAGAATGATCCGTATCACAGTCAGCACTGTGGTAACTACGAGTCAATGATATATGGTTCAGATGTTGTCTCCGTGTGATGATGAAGTCCAGCTGGTGCCAATGGCCGGATCTTGGATGTTTCCATGTGACCTTATGCATCTCTTTTGTTTTAAAAAAAGAGTTTGTAATACATAGGTCATTACTGGTGCAATGCTCCAGCAGCCTTTGCCCATTTTCATTCATGCGACCGATGTTGTATTTTCCAAGGCACACTGGCCATGAACTCGAGTCCTTGCCCACACGAGCATTGAAATCACCGAGCATATAAATGTAGTCGGATTTTGGAACTGCCTTGATCACAGAGTCTAACTCCTCATAGAACAAATCCTTCACATCATCAGAGGAATCGAGTGTCGGTGCATATGCAGTAATAATGGTGGCAAACCCACAAGAGGTTGCCAAGCGCAGGGATAATAGTCTTTCATTTCCTCCTGCTGGAATTTCAATCATTCCCAGTAGCGAATTCTTCACTGCAAAGCCCACACCGTGTTTCCTCCTTTCCGCCTGCCCTTTACCCCTCCAGAAAAAGGTGTAGTTGTTTTCCCTGAGTGACCCTTCCTCAGCGAGGCGAGTCTCCTGCAGGCCAGCAATATCAATGTTAAGACGATTGAGTTCGGCATCAATCACAGCCGTTTTTCTCACATCGTCAATATTGGTCAAGTCAGTGGAAAATCCTGGACACATGGTTCTCACGTTCCAGGTTGCAAGCCGTAGCTTGAGGTTTCTATTTATATTTTTGTTTGTACCTGGTGCATTGGTTTTACAGCCTGCTATTCAGATTTTGTCCTAGCCCCAAGCACCCATTGAAGCAGGCAGGCTGTGGTGGATCAGCACCCAATTGGCTGGGGACTGCCCAGCTTGAGGCGGGCGGTAGCTGATCAGTGACACCTATAGGTGTCTCCCACCGTCAGAGGCAAAGCGTGGCGCCCCATGTCTACGCCAATTGACAAGGACTTATAACCCGTAACAGTTGCCTCTCGCTTTGATTCCGAGACCAGTTAAGACCAGGGATGGAGTTATTGCCTCTCCATAGCACAAAGCCTGGGCTAAAATATAGAGATCATGTGTTGCCCATGCAGCATGATCCCTCTCTCGGCCTGCCTAGTTCACTCCAGAGGAAAGGTAACACCCCTACATCTGGAACAAGACAAGCTGCAGAAGCTGCCGGATCAGCAAAGCAATGCTCTAACTGTCCGCCTGTCGGAGCTTCGATCCTAGACCAGTCGCCAACCAAGGCTTAGGGCCTGGTCTGCCCTGCCATGACAATTTTGTCTTTAGCTTGCATTTCCTCGCACCAGGGTAAGGCTTGTACCCTCCCAATTGCGCTCTTCCGCCCGAAGCCGTTGGCACAATGTGGGGTGTCGGGTTTGGTAAGCGCCGCCCAACGTTCGGCGCTAACAGAAACCAGGTAGTACCGTCTACTGTTATACGGTAGCTCAGTCATATCTGACTAAGACCTGACACAAAAATATAATAATAATAATAATAATAATAATAATAATAATAATAATAATAATAATAATAATAATAATAATAATAAAAATAATAATAATAATAATATCCTTAATATGAAAACCAATCAAAATGAAATTGCTTTTAAAACAGAAAAAAGCAAAAAATTAATATGTGGAATATAACAGTAGACATTAAAACTGTAAGAGGATAGGGCTAAAACAGAAGCGTTATGATGTCATAGATGTTTGAAATATATCAAACAACAGTATTGTTGAAACATTTAGCCACTTGCAGTCACATTGATCCTGTCTGGTCATATCCAGTTGTTTGTAAAGTCTCACTACACTTTGTATGTAGAACAATTTTGAAAAATTAAGTATATGGCGTCATAAAAAAAATGTGCTCACCAGTCCACGATGAAGCAATATGCAGCAAATAGCTGTCGTCTGCTGGAGTAATTCTTTGCACTTCAAACAGAATGGTGTTATCAACGGAAGAAAGATTCTTTCAAAATGTGTTCTACTTACGAAGTGTAGTGAGACTTTACAACCAACCAGTACATCCGACCTGTTACATCTGAAGAATCATAACGTCCATCGTTTGTTACCGTACATACATTTCGTAGCGGATGCCAACGTTTGTGACGATTTTGGTTTTCAGTCTGTGAGTTTCAGTTTTCACAAATAAATTGATGCTATAGCAGTCGATGTGATCGAAAGGAGAAGCGCGCTCGCTTTTAAAACTTCCGGTGCGTTCAATCCTTACAGTGGCATTTTGTGGGATATAAACGTTGACTTCTCGTTCAGAAAGCAATGGCAAACTACTCAGCTTAGAAAATCAACCTGGGATTGAGTTCAACGTTCTGAAAAGGGCATGACATGTTATATACATTGTGATAAAGGGAATGTGTAGAAATTGTAACCAAGAATAAAGTGAAATAATAGAAGTCCTCGTGAAAAAATAGAAGTCCTCGTGGTGAAGTAGTCAAGCCGTTTAACTTGGGCTCCGAAGGTTGTGGGTTCGAGTCCGGGCCGCGTCCTTCGTTTCACGAGTTAAATTTTTCGGAGACTCCTGTGGGTCATCGCTAGAGCTACGGAGTTCGTGCTTTGTGCGACGCTTTCCGCGCTGCGGAAAGAGACCGAGCCATATGGGATAAAACCAGGTGCAATGAAGTCGACCCTGTCGACTTTTAAGCGACTTTGTTTTTAAAGTGAAATAAACATATTAATTAACATGTTGGCCTTCCACTAATTGACACTTGGAAACATCGGTTTCAAATAATAGTTTCCCACTCTGTAAATGTCTGTCAGCTCACTGATCATGTGTACGAATTCACAGTGGAGATTTAAAAAAAAAATAAAATAAAAATACAGCAGAGATGTAACCACACACATATTGACCTGAGTTTGCAAGCTGACCAGGAAACGTGCTGCGGTGTAAGGCCAGCCAGCGTGATACTGACCATATCAGCCATCGAGTGTCGATTGTCTATAACACTATGGGGCTAACGCCACGTACCCAGTATACCCAATGACGTGGAAGAGAGTCCTTTAGTTAGTTAGTTAGTCGACAGATCATCCTTATTGCACATCGAACCATTCAGTCCATAAGTGCTCGGATCCCCTCCTCAGCAAATCCCTCAGCGTGTAGCGGCTAACGACGCCAGTTCTGTGTTGGTTTATCAATTTTCTTTGGCTTCCTGCGTAGTGTTCTTGTTTGGCCACCCCTCTTTTAATTTGCTGTTCTCGCAGTCTGGCCATGGTTGTAGATTCACAGTCATCACTTGGTTCACGCAAGAGTCTTACTTCTCGTAGAGCATTCAGAATGTCGGCCTGGTCCATGGCGCGTCCGCCCTCCACAGTAGCCTCACCTGCGAGTTTGTCAGCCCGCTCATTTCCTTGTACTCCCGATGCCCTGGCACGAAGATGAAACTAATCTTTGTCAGTCGAGACCGCTCCAGAGGCAGCAACCATTCTCTTCGGATCGACCCCTCCTCTATCCTCTTGATCATGTTCATTGAGTCGCTAAGGAAACATGCCCTAGTGAATGTCTGTGTCTCGAGCCATGTTATTGCTTTACTTACTGCCATGACTTCCATTGTCAGGCTACTTGTAGTCTCAACAAAAGCACCAGAGTCCTCCTTCACAATTCTCCCGCCGGCCCGAGCTGTAAAGGCCCATGAGCTTCTCACATGTCGGACGACCGACCCATCTTTGTAGATGACCGCATCACCGTCTAGCGAATTCTCGAAAATCAACGCTTGTACTTCAGCCTCCACAGCAGCCGGATTTCCTTGTCTGCATTTTCTGTCATTTTATGTCTGTGAGTTTCAGTTTTCACAAATAAATTGATGCTATAGCAGTCGATGTGACCGAAAGGATATAATGCAGAGAGTCCTTTACTTTTCCCTATTACTCCTGAAGTATCCGTCTGCTCGATGGTCATGTGTCCAATCTCCATGAAAGCATATTAAAATTGTCACGGGTTCTCACGGCGACCTAACCTAAAATGGATAGCTACAAATGTTCCGGGAGGTAACGGCAGCCAGTTATGTTTTTCATGACGTGTTAAGCGTGCTTTACGTTTTTCTTTATTTAAGATTAATTTCGTTAACAAAATGCTGTCTCTGTCAATATCTTTAGGGTTCTGACCAGACATGGCCGGTTGTGTGTTCTCTGAGTAATTTGTCTCTAATCAGTTTCCTGCTATGTGTCTGTGATGTAATGGCGTCTGAGAGCAAAGAGGAATAGGAATTCCCTCATATTTACCAGCGACGAGCCCAGGTGTCAAATTCAAGTGTGACCATGCTCATGACATTACCATCGCAGTTCGCTTTCAACTTAGTCAGCGCCACGTCCCCTACTAAACCAAAACATCATGTTCCCTACAAACCCAAAACATCATGTTTCCTACCAACCTAAAAATATCATGTTCCTGTACATTCCTGTATCTACATCTTGTTCTATATACACCTTGGGAGGTCAACATGAATATATCCATTTAAAGCTGCAGTTGACTTGAGTTTGTTGATGTCTCAACAGAGTGTTTCGTTACATGGGGTAGCTTCAGCCCAAGATAGCTTTATCTTTCCCTTATATGACGGACACGCTAGCAAAACATGTTTAACTGTCATTGTACCATGCCATCGTTACACTAAAAACCCCTTAGAAGCATGTCTGCTTGACAGTGGTATCTGTTCAATAAATCTGTATCATTCCACTTGTCATGTTCCTATGTAGACCATTTCTGCGTGAATTCAGTTTCTACAATGAAATTTCCAGCCACATCACTTAAACAATAAACCATAGTTTGTGCAAAATGACACTAAATTTTACATTTGTCTCATTTAAGTAACACAATACCAACCAAGCAAAGTACAATATGTTGGTCGATTCATACGTGACCATAACACAAATAAAAATACAATACTGGAAGCAGAGGCGTAGCCAGGTTCGAAAGATATAAAGAGCAAGCATGTAAATACTTGCTTGGTAAACTAAGTGTGAACACCCAGGATTACTGTTGCAGCACAAGTGAATAAGGCACTTGAAAATTACTTTGAAAATATAGGACACGCGTGCAATTTCAGTACCCCTACTCCCACCCTACCTACGCCACTGACTAGAAAGTTTCCTCACGTTATGCTGCATGGAATTACAGTTTTAAAACCTTTTGAAAACTTTAGACTTAGAGCTTTGAAATAGTGACATATAATGATAGTCTATTGGGAAAAGGTCGTCTCAGTCGTCTTGACTTGTCTTGCCACTGGTCTCAGATGGACTCAGGCGAGAGAGTGAGGTCGACGAATTGCGCAACTCTTCCTCACTTTAATCCAATGGATCATGCAAGTAATTCTTCATCCAACTTAATATGTCACCTTCAAGCTCCATGGCGATGGGCGAGCGGCAGGCGTGGGTACGCTAGCAGCCGTAGTCGCAGACCTGCACACAGGCGGCTCAGGCCATATGGTCGACTTCTGCTGACCGGAACAGCAGTGGGATTCGGCAGCCCCCTGAGCGATTGAACAGCCCTCTATAGGAAAGCACTGCTCACCTCCATAGCATGAGGAAGGGGCTAGAAAAGGTGCCCTAAACATTGTCTGCTCCATCATTACCTAACCAGCTAGCTGCGTTTGGTGGGTACCCTATACTGCGGTCGACATACAAACAAAGTAAAAACAGGTAAAGCTTAAAGAGCAAACCATATTCCTTTGACAATCGGAACTTGGAATGTACGCACCCTACTTGACAGAGACGGCGCATCTGGCACCGAGAGATGTACAGCACTGATTGGGAGAGAGCTTGGCAGGTACAACATCAACATTGCAAGTAGTATAGAACGACATTATCCCGCGCATTTTTGAGGCGCAAAAGCGATTTGCGCCTCAAAGGGCGATAACTCCGGGTTTTTAATTTCCACCTCAAAGGGCGATAACTCATTTTAAAAAGTCAAGGACGATAACTCGTTTTTAATAGGTGTGTGTCCGAGTAGGTGTGGTCTAGTGACACTAGGTACTATAACAACATAAAAAATACAAAATAACAAACGACTCAAGTAAGGTATATGTTTTTTTTTTTATTAAACCATGTATAGACAATACAATGCATATTAAATAAGTAGCGGCATAGTGGGAAAGTCTAGCAGGTAGTACCGGGGAGTTATACGTCGGCAAGTGTGGGAAAATCTCCAGCGGGTGTGACGGTGGTCGGTTCATAACAGACGTGGAGGGGTGCATATGGAAAAGTAATTAAGTAACGGGTTGTAAAAACGGGGGTGAGTGGTATGTTAAAGTATTTTGAACTGTTAGCACATTGACGGTGTACATTAGTACGAATAAAAGGTGCGGTGGGGATAGTAGTGGGTATGGGTTAGTGCAATTAGTTGATAAGGGTGGTTATTAGTGCTATGTAGATGTTCATAGTAGCTTATTCACTAACATAACACGTGTTACAAATGAAACCTTGAAAGCTAAAGATCGCTGATTGTAATGGATATAGTGTAGTATCATTCGGTGGTAAGGGGTGGGTACCAGGTATTAGCGGTCAACAGATGGTCAAGCAGTGGTCAAGTGAGGAAAATTTAGGGAAAAGTGGTTATAATGATAGGGTGGTGCTTAAAGGGTGGTAAATTAGTGGTCAAATAGTGGTCAAGCAGTGGTCAAGTAGTGGTCAAGTGAGGAAATTTTAGGGAAAAGTAGTTGTAATGATATGGTGATGATTAAAGGGTGATAAATTAGTGGTCAAGCAGTGGTCAAGGGGTGGTCAAGTGAGGAAATTTTAGGGGAAAAGTGGTTGTAATGATATGGTGATGATTAAAGGGTGGTAAATTAGTGGTCAAGCAATGGTCAAGCGGTGGTCAAGTAAGGAAAATTTTAGGGAAAAGTAGTTGTAATGATATGGTGATGATTAAAGGGTGATAAATTAGTGGTCAAGCAGTGGTCAAGGGGTGGTCAAGTGAGGAAATTTTAGGGAAAAAGTGGTTGTAATGATATGGTGATGATTAAAGGGTGGTAAATTAGTGGTCAAGCAATGGTCAAGGGGTGGTCAAGTAAGGAAAATTTTAGGGAAAATTGGTCGTACCGACATGGTGATGGTTAAAGGATGGTAAATTAGTGGTAAATTAGTGGTCAAGCAGTGGGGAAGTGGTGGTCAAGTAAGGAAAATTTTAGGGAAAAGTGGTTATAATGATATGGTGATGATTAAAGGGTGGTAAATTAGTGGTCAAGCAATGGTCAAGTGGTGGTCAAGTAGTGGTCAAGTTAGGAAATTTTAGGGAAAAGTGGTTATAATGATATGGTGATGATTAAAGGAAGGTAAATTAGTGGTCAAGTAGTGGTCAGCCAATGGTCAAGTAGTGGTCAAGTGGTCGAGTGACCACTTAAATTGTAGATGACGATGTCCCTAAGATTATGGTAGTGGTTAAAGTGATCGATGACATGGTCAAGTAGCGGTCAACCAGTGGTCAAGTGGTCGAATGAACACTTAAAAGGTAGAGAAAAGTACGTATATTGAAACGGTGATGGTAAAATGGTCGACAACGTGGTCAAGCAGTGGTCAAGTAGTGCTCAACCAGTGGTCAACCGCTCAACTGAGAAAATTGTAGGGTATGGTACGTGTAGTGAAACAGAGATAAATAAATTACGTAGTGACGTTGTCAAGTAGTGATCAAGTAGCGGGCAAGTACTGGTCAAATGGTCGAGTGACCACTTAAATTGTAAGGAAAAGTACGTGTAGTGAACCTGTGTTGGTTACAGTGATCGATGACGTGCTCAAGTAGTGGCCAAGTAGTGGTAAATGGTCGAATGACTACTTAAATTGTCGGTGAAAGTAGGTATGGTGACATGGTGATGATCAAGAGTTGGTCAAGTGGTGCTCAAATAGTGGTCAAGTAGTGGTCAAGTAGTCGAATGACCACTTAAATTATAGGGTATGGTACGTGTAGTGAAACGGTGATGGTAAAATAAGTAAGGACATAGTCAAATAGTGGTCAAGTACTGGTGAAGTAGTGATCAAGTGGTCGAAGGATCACTTAAATTGTAGAGTATGGTATGTGTAGTGACATGATGATGGTTAAAGTGATCAAGAGTTGGTCAAGTGGTGCTCAAATAGTGGTCAAGTAGTGGTCAAGTAGTCGAATGACCACTTAAATTATAGGGTATGGTACGTGTAGTGAAACGGTGATGGTAAAATAAGTAAGGACATAGTCAAATAGTGGTCAAGTACTGGTGAAGTAGTGATCAAGTGGTCGAAGGATCACTTAAAATGTAGGGTATGGTATGTGTAGTGACATGATGATGGTTAAAGTGATCGATGAAACGATCAAGACGTTATGCCGACTGCTAAGTTCAGAAAGTAATGTCCTTACTATCGGCAATTTCCCTGACAGGAGCGCCTCGAGCACTGATTTTGTATTGATCAATAGCACCTAGTGGTACAGTCGACACACATGGACAATAGTTACAGCCGGTCAAAGATGGCGTCGCACCCTATCACACATGGGTAATTGCTACAACCAGAATACGTCTCATTCGCTAAAACTGGTCAAATATGGACTTGCAGTCGATCCCATGTGTAATGGTACATCCAAGAAAAGGCTCACTGACTAAAACAATCAAAGAATTCCCTGCTTCCGATAACATGTATAATGGTACAGCCAGAACACGGGGTTAATGATTCAACCGGTCAAAGATGGCGATGGATCCAGTGACACGCATAACGATACACGTGGAACACGTCGCTAATAACCGAAATGTTCAAAGACGGTGGCGAATCCGGTCACAGGGGTAATGGTACATCTTAGACACGTGGTTAAGAGGGAAACTATAGAAAAAGGGTGTCCTATCGGTTGTCGAGTCAAGGAACCTAACGTATGATGATCACTGTGTATAGGAGTGAATACAATTCATCATCAACATTTCACCCGAAGGCTAAAAGGGTCACCCTTCTCTCTCTCTCTCCTTTCTATAACCGTGTAGTCCTAGTGTTATCCGGTTACACCAAAGGACACTCGGGCATCAATACAACATAAACTGGTCTCGAAAACCCCATACGCGCATGTAAACAAATCACCACAGTGTCCGACTAAGCCTTTCTCATATTCATAGTACAGAGCTGTGATCACAGAGGCTAGTCGGGGAAATCGTAACTGTACGTAACAACTATCGGGTCATACAGCGACGAGTGGGTAGTGGGTGTTAACAGATGCACACAAACACAACAAACTGCCCCGATTCAACCTTAGGCAATGCACGTAACATTACAGGTCACATGTCCGCCGTCATAATCAGCGACGTTATCACGTATCAAATTAGATAGCCACACTTTCATTTCCTTTCTATGTGTCCATAGTGTCTTTACATCTTTCTCCAGAAAACCATTTCCAAGACCAATATATGTTTTTTGTCAGTGTACCTGCTCAATGCCACACTTCACAACCAGACAAAAGTACACGTTCTATGTACCACTTCAACCGTCAAATAAGAAAATATGTTAGACAAAATATTAAAATTATTGGTCAAATAAAGAAATATATCACCCAAACTTATAAAAAGCAGGAACATATGTTAACCAAATGGAAAATATCTTAGCCAAATAGGAAAAGTTGTTAGCCAAATATAAAAAAAATATTGACCACGTAACGATATATCTTGTCCACACTTATGAAAAGTAGGGACATTTGTTAGTCAAATGAGAAAAAAGATTGACCAAGTAACGAAATACCCAAACCAAACTTATGAAAAGTACGAAACTTTGTTAAGCAAGTATGAAAAGGTATCGTCCAAACAGAGAAATATATCACCTAAACTTATAAAAAGTAGGAACATATGTTAACCAAATGGAAAATATCTTGGGCAAATAGGAAAATTTTTAGCCAAATGGGGAAAATATTGTCCAAGTAACGAAATATCCCCCAACAAACTTAGGAAAAGTACGAAACTTTGTTAAGCAAGTATGAAAAGGTATCGACCAAGTAGAGAAATATATCACCCAAACTTATAAAAAGTAGGAACATATGTTAACCACAGAGAAAATACCTTGGCAAAATAGGAAAATTTGTTAGCCAATTGAGAAAAAAGATTGACAAAGTAACGAAATACCCCCCAACAAACTTATGAAAAGTACGAAACTTTGTTAAGCAAGTATGAAAAGGTATCGTCCAAACAGAGAAATATAGCACCCAAACTTATAAAAAGTAGGAACATATGTTAATCAAATGGAAAATATCTTGGCCAAATAGAAAAATTTGTTAGCCAAATGGGGAAAATATTGTCCAAGTGACGAAATACCCTCCAAAAAACTTAGGAAAAGTACGAAACTTTGTTAAGCAAGTATGAAAAGGTATCGACCAAACAGAGAAATATATCACCTAAACTTATAAAAAGTAAGAACATATGTTAATCAAATGGAAAATATCTTGGCCAAATAGGAAAATTTGTTAGCCAAATGGGGAAAATATTGTCCAACTAACGAAATATCCCCCAACAAACTTAGGAAAAGTACGAAACTTTGTTAAGCAAGTATGAAAAGATATCAACCAAACAGAGAAATATATCACCCAAACTTATAAAAAGTAGGAACATATGTTAACCAAATGGAAAATATCTTGGCCAAATAATAAAATTTGTTAGCCAAATAGAAAAAAATATTGACCACGTAACGATATATCTTGTCCACACTTATGAAAAGTAGGAAAATTTGTTAGCCAAATGGGGAAAATATTGACCACATAACGAAATACCCCCCAACAAACTTAGGAAAAGTACGAAAACTTTGTTAAGCAAGTATGAAAAGGTATCGACCAAACAGAGAAATATATCACCCAAACTTATAAAAAGTAGGAACATATGTTAACCAAATGGAAAATATCTTGGCCACATAGGAAATATTGTTAGCCAAATAGAAAAAATATTGACCACGTAACGATATATCTTGTCCACACTTATGAAAAGTAGGGAAATTTGTTAGTCAAATGGGGAAAATATTGACCACGTAACGAAATATCCCCCCCCCCCCCCCCCCAAAAAAAAAAAAAAAAAAACTTAGGAAAAGTACGAAACTTTGTTAAACAAATATGAAAAGGTATCGGCCAAACAGAGAAATATATCACCCAAACTTATAAAAAGTAGGAACATATGTTAACCAAATGGAAAATATCTTGGCCAAATAGGAAAATTTGTTAGCCAAATAGAAAAAAATATTGACCACGTAACGATATATCTTGTCCACACTATGAAAAGTAGGGAAATTTGTTTGTCAAATGGGGCAAAGATTGACTACGTAACGAAATACCCCCCAACAAACTTAGGAAAAGTACGAAACTTTGTTAAGCAAGTATGAAAAGGTATCGGCCAAACAGAGAAATATAACACCCAAATTTATGAAAAGTAGGAAACTTTGTTAACCAAAGTGAAAAAACCTAGGTCAAGTAAGAAAATTCTGATAGCCAAATGTGAAAAGTGTCGGCCAAATACAGAAATTGCTCAACCAAACTTATAAAACGTAGGAAAATTGTTATTCAAACGGGAAAGCTATTGAACAACTACGAAAATGTAATAGTCAAAGAAGAATAATATTGAACAAGTAATGAAATATATCATTCAAACTTATGAAAAGTAGGAAGCCTTGATAACCAAATGTGAAAAATATCACTCAAAGAGAGAAATAGCTCGCCCCAACGTATAAAAAGTAGGAAAATTGTCCGCCAAAGGGGAAAAAGTTAGAACAAATACAGAAATATCTCGACCAAACTTATAAAAATCTAGGAAAAAATAGTACCCAACACAACTAAAAGGCTGACTAAAGTTATAAATCCAAACTTATAAAATTAACCAAATAGGAAAACATATTGACCAAGTACAGACATATATCAATCAAACTTATAAACTTGTCGTCCAAAGTGATAAAAAACAAAGAAAGGCGGTCAGCCAGTCTAAGAAATAGCTATGGAAAAGTAAGTCGACCAAGACTACAGAAGTTATATTTTTATTTCCTTTTTATTTTTTTTTTTTTTTTCTGAGCTTGGTTGACTTACTTTTCCATACCTATTTCTTAGACTGGCTGACCGCCTTTCTTTGTTTTTTATCACTTTGGACGACAAGTTTATAAGTTTGATTGATATATGTCTGTACTTGGTCAATATGTTTTCCTATTTGGTTAATTTTATAAGTTTGGATTTATAACTTTAGTCAGCCTTTTAGTTGTGTTGGGTACTATTTTTTCCTAGATTTTTATAAGTTTGGTCGAGATATTTCTGTATTTGTTCTAACTTTTTCCCCTTTGGCCGACAATTTTCCTACTTTTTATACGTTGGGGCGAGCTATTTCTCTCTTTGAGTGATATTTTTCACATTTGGTTATCAAGGCTTCCTACTTTTCATAAGTTTGAATGATATATTTCATTACTTGTTCAATATTATTCTTCTTTGACTATTACATTTTCGTAGTTGTTCAATAGCTTTCCCGTTTGAATAACAATTTTCCTACGTTTTATAAGTTTGGTTGAGCAATTTCTGTATTTGGCCGACACTTTTCACATTTGGCTATCAGAATTTTCTTACCTGACCTAGGTTTTTTCACTTTGGTTAACAAAGTTTCCTACTTTTCATAAGTTTGGGTGTTATATTTCTCTATTTGGCCGATACCTTTTCATACTTGCTTAACAAAGTTTCGTACTTTTCCTAAGTTTGTTGGGGGGTATTTCGTTACGTAGTCAATATTTTCCCCATTTGACTAACAAATTTCCCTACTTTTCATAAGTGTGGACAAGATATATCGTTACGTGGTCAATATTTTTTTCTATTTGGCTAACAAATTTTCCTATTTGGCCAAGATATTTTCCATTTGGTTAACATATGTTCCTACTTTTTATAAGTTTGGGTGATATATTTCTCTGTTTGGCCGATACCTTTTCATATTTCCCTACTTTTCATAAGTGTGGACAAGATATATCGTTACGTGGTCAATATTTTTTCTATTTGGCTAACAATATTTCCTATGTGGCCAAGATATTTTCCATTTGGTTAACATATGTTCCTACTTTTTATAAGTTTGGGTGATATATTTCTCTGTTTGGTCGATACCTTTTCATACTTGCTTAACAAAGTTTTCGTACTTTTCCTAAGTTTGTTGGGGGGGGGGGGGGGGGGGGGTATTTCGTTATGTGGTCAATATTTTCCCCATTTGGCTAACACATTTTCCTACTTTTCATAAGTGTGGACAAGATATATCGTTACGTGGTCAATATTTTTTTCTATTTGGCTAACACATTTTATTATTTGGCCAAGATATTTTCAATTTGGTTAACATATGTTCCTACTTTTTATAAGTTTGGGTGATATATTTCTCTGTTTGGTTGATATCTTTTCATACTTGCTTAACAAAGTTTCGTACTTTTCCTAAGTTTGTTGGGGGATATTTCGTCACTTGGACAATATTTTCCCCATTTGGCTAACAAATTTTTCTATTTGGCCAAGATATTTTCCATTTGATTAACATATGTTCCTACTTTTTATAAGTTTGGGTGCTATATTTCTCTGTTTGGACGATACCTTTTCATACTTTCTTAACAAAGTTTCGTACTTTTCATAAGTTTGTTGGGGGGTATTTCGTTACTTGGTCAATCTTTTTTCTCAATTGGCTAATAAATTTTCCTATTTTGCCAAGGTATTTTCTCTGTGGTTAACATATGTTCCTACTTTTTATAAGTTTGGGTGATATATTTCTCTACTTGGTCGATACCTTTTCATACTTGCTTAACAAAGTTTCGTACTTTTCCTAAGTTTGTTGGGGGATATTTCGTTACTTGGACAATATTTTCCCCATTTGGCTAACAAATTTTCCTATTTGCCCAAGATATTTTCCATTTGGTTAACATATGTTCCTACTTTTTATAAGTTTAGGTGATATATTTCTCTGTTTGGACGATACCTTTTCATACTTGCTTAACAAAGTTACGTACTTTTCATAAGTTTGGTTGGGGAATTTCGTTACTTGGTCAATCTTTTTTCTCCTTTGGCAAACACATTTTCATATTTGGCCAAGGTATTTTCCCTTTGGTTAAAATATGTTCCTACTTTTTATAAGTTTGGGTGATATATTTCTCTGTTTGGTCGATACATTTTCATACTTGCTTAACAAAGTTTCGTACTTTTCATAAGTTTGGTTTGGGTATTTCGTTACTTGGTCAATCTTTTTTCTCATTTGACTAACAAATTTCCCTACTTTTCATAAGTGTGGACAAGATATATCGTTACGTGGTCAATATTTTGTTTTATATTTGGCTAACAACTTTTCCTATTTGGCTAAGATATTTTCCATTTGGTTAACATATGTTCCTACTTTTTATAAGTTTGGGTGATATATTTCTGTATTTGACCAATAATTTTAATATTTTGTCTAACATATTTTCTTATTTGACGGTTGAAGTGGTACATAGAACGTGTACTTTTGTCTGGTTGTGAAGTGTGGCACTGAGCAGGTACACTGACAAAAAACATATATTGGTCTTGGAAATGGTTTTCTGCAGAAAGATGTAAAGACACTATGGACACATAGAAAGGAAATGAAAGTGTGGCTATCTAATTTGATACGTGATAACATCGCTGATTATGACGGCGGACATGTGACCTGTCATGTTACGTGCATTGCCTAAGGTTGAATCGGGGCAGTTTGTTGTGTTTGTCTGCATCTGGTAACACCCACTACCCACTCGTCGCTGTATGACCCGATAGTTGTTACGTACAGATACGATTTCCCCGACTAGCCTCTGTGATCACAGCTCTGTACTATGAATATGAGAAAGGCTTAGTCGGACACTGTGGTGATTTGTTTACATGCGCGTATGGGGTTTTCGAGACCAGTTTATGTTGTATTGATGCCCGAGTGTCCTTTGGTGTAACCGGATAACACTAGGACTACACGGTTATAGAAAGGAGAGAGAGAGAGAAGGGTGACCTTTTTAGCCTTCGGGTGCAATGTTGATGATGCATTGTATTCACTCCTATACACAGTGATCATCATACGTTAGGTTCCTTGACTCGACAACCGATAGGACACCCTTTTTCTATAGTTTCCCTCTTAACCACGTGTCTAAGATGTACCATTACCCCTGTGACCGGATTCGCTGCCGTCTTTGAACATTTCGGTTATTAGCGACGTGTTCCACGTGTATCGTTATGCGTGTCACTGGATCCATCGCCATCTTTGACTGGTTGAATCATTAACCCCGTGTTCTGGCTGTACCATTATACATGTTATCGGAAGCAGGGAATTCTTTGATTGTTTTAGTCAGTGAGCCTTTTCTTGGATGTACCATTACACATGGGATCGACTGCAAGTCCATATTTGACCAGTTTTAGCGAATGAGACGTAGTCTGGTTGTAGCAATTACCCATGTGTGATAGGGTGCGACGCCATCTTTGACCCGCTGTAACTATTGTCCATGTGTGTCGACTGTACCACTAGGTGCTATTGATCAATACAAAATCAGTGCTCGAGGCGCTCCTGTCAGGGAAATTGCCGATAGTAAGGACATTACTTTCTGAACTTAGCAGTCGGCATAACGTCTTGATCGTTTCATCGATCACTTTAACCATCATCATGTCACTACACATACCATACCCTACATTTTAAGTGATCCTTCGACCACTTGATCACTACTTCACCAGTACTTGACCACTATTTGACTATGTCCTTACTTATTTTACCATCACCGTTTCACTACACGTACCATACCCTATAATTTAAGTGGTCATTCGACTACTTGACCACTACTTGACCACTATTTGAGCACCACTTGACCAACTCTTGATCACTTTAACCATCATCATGTCACTACACATACCATACCCTACAATTTAAGTGATCCTTCGACCACGTGATCACTACTTCACCAGTACTTGACCACTATTTGACTATGTCCTTACTTATTTTACCATCACCGTTTCACTACACGTACCATACCCTATAATTTAAGTGGTCATTCGACTACTTGACCACTACTTGACCACTATTTGAGCACCACTTGAACAACTCTTGATCATCACCATGTCACCATACCTACTTTCACCGACAATTTAAGTAGTCATTCGACCATTTACCACTACTTGGCCACTACTTGAGCACGTCATCGATCACTGTAACCAACACAGGTTCACTACACGTACTTTTCCTTACAATTTAAGTGGTCACTCGACCATTTGACCAGTACTTGCCCGCTACTTGATCACTACTTGACAACGTCACTACGTAATTTATTTATCTCTGTTTCACTACACGTACCATACCCTACAATTTTCTCAGTTGAGCGGTTGACCACTGGTTGAGCACTACTTGACCACTGCTTGACCACGTTGTCGACCATTTTACCATCACCGTTTCAATATACGTACTTTTCTCTACCTTTTAAGTGTTCATTCGACCACTTGACCACTGGTTGACCGCTACTTGACCATGTCATCGATCACTTTAACCACTACCATAATCTTAGGGACATCGTCATCTACAATTTAAGTGGTCACTCGACCACTTGACCACTACTTGACCATTGGCTGACCACTACTTGACAACTAATTTACCACCCTTTAATCATCACCATATCATTATAACCACTTTTCCCTAAAATTTCCTAACTTGACCACTACTTGACCACCCCTTGACCATTGCTTGACCACTAATTTACCACCCTTTAATCATCACCATATCATTATAACCACTTTTCCCTAAAATGTTCCTTACTTGGCCACCACTTCCCCACTGCTTGACCACTAATTTACCACTAATTTACCATCCTTTAACCATCACCATGTCGGTACGACCAATTTTCCCTAAAATTTTCCTTACTTGACCACCCCTTGACCATTGCTTGACCACTAATTTACCACCCTTTAATCATCACCATATCATTACAACCACTTTTTCCCTAAAATTTCCTCACTTGACCACCCCTTGACCACTGCTTGACCACTAATTTATCACCCTTTAATCATCACCATATCATTACAACTACTTTTCCCTAAAATTTTCCTTACTTGACCACTACTTGACCACCCCTTGACCATTGCTTGACCACTAATTTACCACCCTTTAATCATCACCATATCATTACAACCACTTTTCCCCTAAATATTCCTCACTTGACCACCCCTTGACCACTGCTTGACCACTAATTTATCACCCTTTAATCATCACCATATCATAACAACTACTTTTCCCTAAAATTTCCTCACTTGACTACCACTTGACCACTACTTGACCACTGCTTGACCACTATTTGACCACTAATTTACCACCCTTTAAGCACCACCCTATCATTATAACCACTTTTCCTTAAAATTTCCTCACTTGACCACCACTTGACCACTGCTTGACCATCTGTTGACCGCTAATACCTGGTACCCACCCCTTACCACCGAATGATACTACACTATATCCATTACAATCAGCGATCTTTAGCTTTCAAGGTTTCATTTGTAACACGTGTTATGTTAGTGAATAAGCTACTATGAACATCTACATAGCACTATTAACCACCCTTATCAACTAATTGCACTAACCCATACCCACTACTATCCCCACCGCACCTTTTATTCGTACTAATGTACACCGTCAATGTGCTAACAGTTCAAAATACTTTAACATACCACTCACCCCCGTTTTTACAACCCGTTACTTAATTACTTTTCCATATGCACCCCTCCACGTCTGTTATGAACCGACCACCGTCACACCCGCTGGAGATTTTCCCACACTTGCCGACGTATAACACCCCGGTACTACCTGCTAGACTTTCCCACTATGCCGCTACTTATTTAATATGCATTGTATTGTCTATACATGGTTTAATAAAAAAAAAAAAACATATACCTTACTTGAGTCGTTTGTTATTTTGTATTTTTTATGTTGTTATAGTACCTAGTGTCACTAGACCACACCTACTCGGACACACACTATTAAAAAACGAGTTATCGCCCTTGACTTTTTAAAATGAGTTATCGCCCTCTGAGGTGGAAATTAAAAACCAGGAGTTATCACCCTTTGAGGCGCAAATCGCTTTTGCGCCTCAAAAATGCGCGGGATAATGTCGTTCTATACTACTATTGCATCCTTTAGCGAGACACGACTTACGGAAGGCCAAATCTGTGAAGTACGTGCCGGCTACACATTCTTCTGGAGTGGAAGTAAAAGCGAGAAAAGACGCCAATCCAGTTTGGGATTTGCCGTTAAGTCTGGCTGGCAAACTAGCTGAATTTCCGAAGGCTATAAATGACAGGCTTATGATTATTAGGTTACCCCTGATGAAAGGAAAGAAGCATACAACCATCGTGAGTGTCTACGCACCAACCATTACCAATGACGATGACGTCAAAAACAAGTTCTATGAGGACCTGCACAACGTATTAACATCTGTTCACAAATGAGACAAACTTATACTCCTTGGGGACTTCAATGCCAGAGTAGACAAGGACACCGCCTCTCAGAGGCAGACATGCAACACAATGTTTCAGCTTTCTCATATACCTGTGCCAACTTTGGGCTCAATATCACGTTGGTGAAGACTGTAGTTATGTACAAGCCAGCTCCAGAGAATAATCACACTGTGCCGAATATAAAAGTGAATGGTCATAGACTAAGTGTTGTGGACAAATTCACCTATCTTGGCAGCATCGTGTCACAAGCTGCCACAATTGATGACAAAGTGAATGCAAAAATCTCCAAGGCCAGCGCGGCCTTTGGCAGACTGTACAAGAATGTATGGAACAGAAATGGAATAAGCCTGCAAACAAAGCAGAAGGTCTATAAAGTAGTTGTATTATCCACACTGCTATATGCTTGTGAAACCTGGACTGTTTATCAGCGACACGCTAGAAAATTACACCATTTCCACACAGTCTGCCTTAGGGACCTATTGAAGATTAAATGGCAAGACAAGATCCCAGACATTGAAGTTCTAGAAAGAGCGTCCATGCCCAGTATCCACACCCTACTAATGAAGAATCAGATTCGCTGGGCTGGTCACTTAACTCGCATGCCCGATCACAGGCTCCCTAAACGATTTGTTTTTACGGCGAGCTGCGTTGAGGTAAACGCTCCCAAGGTGGCCAGAGGAAAAACTTTACAGACACTCTGAAAATCTCACTGAAAGCTTTTGGAATTCATCTTGACACCTGGGAGACTGCTGCCAAAGACCGAAATTCGTGGCGTACATCATCACACAACGGTGCAATCACTTGTGAAGCAACCAGGACAGCAAGAGCTGAGAAGAAAAGGATGGATAGGAAAACCACTTCAGGGGATCCTCCGCCTGGAACGTCAAGCATTCTTTGCCCACATTTTCAGAGAACGTTTTGAGCCAAAAATAGGCCGTATCAGCCGTCTTAAAACTCACGGCTCCATATTTTCAACCCCACTGGATGAAATAAATGGTTATCATCATTCTTGATGGACAAACAACATTGGAAAAAGGATATAGCTAAACGAATGAATAGCTAATCTTTTGACATCTTCTCTGTTGCAAGTTCTTCTTAGAAGTGGCTTCTTCAAGGCGTCCTTGCTCCAGCTCAGCAAGGAGTCCACATCCTTCCGCTTCATTGATGCTTTAGTGAAGATCTTGGTCATCACACTTTCAGTGCTGTGTCTGGGGTTGAAACAATCAGAGAATAATGGCTCATACATATATTCAATAATTCTCATTTCTGTTTAAAGGCTCGTTTCTAACTATGTGATACCAACAATGATAGATTTACTAACCGACGCATCCTAACATATACAGCTTTCTCTCATTTTAAAGTTAGCATTCTTTTGGCAATACTGCTTAGGATAGAAAGAGAAAAAGCATATCGATTTTCCCTGAAGTCTCCCACAACCTACGTGATCCTCTAGCTTCCATGCATATACGTCGTCTTCAAATACATTTAAACAAAGATATTCATTCCCAATTAGTAGATGCGGTTGTTGCAAAGACTAGGGTTAGAATTAAATTGTAAGAAGACAAAGGTTAAAGTCGTCACTAGGAGAAATGAAATGCCATAATGTAATATACAAATAAATAGCAATATTCTTAAACAAGTGAACCGGTACAATTATCTCGGAACACTCATAACATCTAATTGGATATGCCTTGATGAGATTAGAACACGAATCGCCATGGCGAAAGTAGCCTTTTGCAAGATGGAAAAAGTACTGACCAATACACAGATGTCATTTGCCAACGAGAAAAAGAAAAGAGTGTTGAAGTGCTGATTCACGACTCTGGTGATTGCGTGAGATGGCAAAACATGAACGCCCAGACTTATTGGCATGACACATGACGATGAAACAACCATGAAACAGTAAAGAACCCTTTTTAACACAGGTGTAATCGGAATATTGTGCTTGCTCCATATGTTTACAGACCAAGGTCATGTGGTTAGCACAGGCTGCCTTATGTTCCCAAGTCATATCCTGGTACCTATTCTAGGCTGGTTCAACCAGAGTCAGGCCAATTTTACAAATTCACCCCGCTGCGAATTCAACCCATGACCAACGTGCTGCAGCGAAACATGCGGCTACTACTACACCGTGGATCTCTTAACAAACATACATGGACTTCGACCGCACCTAGCACCCATTCCATACAACTATATTTTCACATTTGGAGCAACTGTTTTATGTAGACAGTTATTCAAGTTTGAAGATAAGTTAAACGTACCGAAGAGGCGATATTAATAAAACTAAAGCTTCAAAAGCAGACAACACACATGCTGTAAGTCATTGTGAAGTATGTAGTGTAAGCAATATCTTGCAGTAGCTTGTAATAAAGATAGCAATCATTCGGTGTTATAGGGAATAGGAAAGATCTTGATTGCAGCAGAATCATCATCGCAATCACCGCCTTCATTAGCATCATCTTCTTCTCCCTCCCCTTCATCCTCTACATCCTCACTCCCTAATCGCGACTTCCGCTCCCCCTCCCCCATCCCTATCTCCTCCCTTCTTCTTCTCCCTCGTCGTCTTCGTTTATCTTCAGACTTTAGTATGAATTAAGGCAAAGAAAGCAGCTGCTTGATGACAAACCCCTACACTTTGTCCTTAAATGGAGCGGGTGTAGACCAAAATACTTTTCCATGTTGGACACTCCTGCAACACACGTGAAGCTGTCATTGCACTAACTCCACGGTAACATTCATCAGTGTCTCCTACCTTTAGTTTATTAAACGTGTGGTATATCAACATGCTGTGTCCTGTGTGTAGTCTAATGATTGATATTTTTCCCATCCGGGCGAATTAATAATATGAATAGTCTTTCCGGTGACCTGCATGCTCTGATTACTACATGATTCTATAATTACTTCTTATAAATCTCCTAGCGTTTGTCAATCTGTGGGCAACTTCAGCAGGCTTTAACAATATGAAATAAAGCCAACTGTGATGTGAGGATCATTTAAGGAAATAACTTTCACCTTACAAGGATCCCAGAGCTGTTAAACTCTCTCTTCTTTGTACTTCCTCTTTCCAGAGAAATGCGTCACACCCAGTTATGCACCACAAAGGTCACACTGCCCGACTTCGGCATGCATTTGTGTCAGATTTGCTCCCTTTACACAAATTCTATCCAAGGTAGCTGTCCCTGCCTAGGCTTTTCTGTGTAACAACTTTACACGGGCAGTCACCTTTTGGCATATTCTATGCGATTTCCAACTGCCGTGGGATTTTCTAACGTGCACGACGTGAACATGGGAACTTCTGTTTTTCGCCCATATGATATATCCTATATCAGTACCCGAGAAAGATATCATTAGACACCAATAATTCTTGGAGAAATTCCAAGCCCAATATAGGAATCGAACCCGCTAATTTATTAGCCTGAGACTGACCAGATACTGCTCCACTTGGACAGGTAAAGAAAATGCACATATCTATATAAGGAGAATGAACACGCAAAAAGCAAGTCTGAATGAATGAATAACGTGTATTTGGTATCTCCTCACCTGAAACGAGTTTTAGCATAAGTCTGCAGGCTGTACTGGAGATTTTTATCACCGGATATGAAACCGACAGCGTTCTTACAAATCTGTATGGTCAGTCTCTCCTGCATAAAAAAAAATATAGTGCAAATTATCATGTGAATCAATTCATAGTGATTATCTTTGGTCTGCTATTTGTCATCAGCATCATCTTTATTTTCTTTGGTCTGATAGTTGTCATCAGGATCACCTGGATTTACTTTGGTCTGCAAGTTGCCATCAACATCATTTTCATTCCCTTTGTTTTGCTAATTGCCATCAACATCACCTTTATTTCCTTTGGTCTGCTAGTTACCATCAGCATCATCATTTGGATTGTCATCAGCGTCATCTGGATTTCTATTGGTCTGCTAGTTACCATCAGCATTATCATGATTTCCTTTGGTCTGCTAGCTTTCACCATCAGCATCTTGATTTCCTTTGGTCTGCTAGCTCTCACCATCAGTATCACCATGATTTCTTTGGTCTGCTAGCCGCCTTCAGCATCATCTGGATTTCCTTTGGTCTGCTAGCCGCCTTCAGCATCATCTGGATTTCCTTTGGTCTGCTAGCCGTCTTCAGCATCATCTGGATTTCCTTTGGTCTGCTAGCCGCCTTCAGCATCATCTGGATTTCTCTTGGTCTGCTAGTCGCCATCAGCATCATCTGTATTTCCTTTGATCTGCTAGTTATTATTATCATCTTTATGTCCTTTGGACTGCTAGTTGCCATCAGTATTATCATGATTTCCTTTGGTCTGCTAGCTCTCACCATCAGCATCTTGATTTCATTTGGTCTGCTAGCTCTCAACATCAGCATCATCATGATTTCCTTTGGTCTGCTAGTTGCCACCAGCATCATATTTATTTCCTTTGGTCTGCTAGTTATTATTATCATCTTTATTTCCATTGGTCTGCTGGTTACCATCAGCATTATAATGATTTCCTTTGGTTTGCTAGCTCTTACCATCAGCATCTTGATTTCCTTTGGTTTGCTAGTTGCCATCAGCAACATCTTTATTTCCTTGGGTCTGCTAGTTGTATCAAGCATGATCTTTATTTCCTTTGGTCTGCTAGTTGGCATCAGCATCATCTTTATTTCCTTGGGTCTGCAAGTTGTATCAAGTATTATCTTTATTTCCTTTGGTCTGCTAGTTGTATCAAGCATTATCTTTATTTCCTTGGGTCCGCTAGTTGTATCAAGCATTTTCTTTATTTCCTTTGGTCTGCTAGTTGGCATCAGCACCATGTTTATTTCCTTCGGTCTGCTAGTTGGCATCAGCATCATCTTTATTCCCTTGGGTCTGCTAGTTGTATCAAGCATTATCTTTATTTCCTTGGGTCTGCTAGTTGTATCAAGCATTATCTTTATTTCCTTTGGTCTGCTAGTTGTATCAAGCATTATCTTTATTTCCTTTGGTCTGCTAGTTGTATCAAGCATTATCTTTATTTCCTTTGGTCTGCTAGTTGTATCAAGCATTATCTTTATTTCCTTTGTTCTGCTAGTTGTATCAAGCATTATCTTTATTTCCTTTGGTCTGCTAGTTGTATCAAGCATTATCTTTATTTCCTTTGGTCTGCTGGTTACCATCAGCATCATCATAATTTAATTTAATCTGCTAGCTCTTTCCATCAGCATCATCATGATTTAATTTGTTCTGCTAGTTGCCATCAGCATCATCATGATTTCATTTGGTCTGCTAGCTCTTACCATCAGCATCAACAAGATTTAATTTGGTCTGCTAGATCTTACCATCATCATCATCATGATTTATTTGGCTCTGTTAGTTGCCATCAGCATCATCATGATTTAATTTCGTCTGCTAGTTGTCATCAGTATCATATTGATTTCCTTTGGTCTGCTGGTGGCTATTAGCATCATCTGGATTTACCTGAGGCCAGTGCTCTAAATGTATTGATCAATTTTCTTCATGTACCTTGCACATTTGCCGGCTTCCTGGCCTAGAGGTTAGCAACTTTTCTCCGTAATCTCGTATACTCTAGTAAGTAACGTGACGACGGTGAGAATCAGCAGTGGTTCGAATCGCGTCGGTAACTTACGAGGTATGTGAGCCGACCGCTCAGAAAGCAATGGCAAGCTACTGAGCGTAATCTTGCCAAGAAATCAACAATCAGTTGAAAGATGCTGATGTTGACAGCGATGTCCTGTAAAGGATATGCAAACAATTTTTTTTTTACCTTGCACATTTATTATGGCGATGATGTCACTCCACATATATCTATTATTTCCAGCAGTTTTTTCTGACTTGTTGATTTTAAAACAGGGTCATCAATACAACGCATGTGGTTTATATTATTTCCCACCAACTACGATCCCTGGATATTTTCTGTAGATCTCAATGTTCACTGTACAATAAAAACAGATTAGGAGACATTATACAACTTTGTATGGCACTTCATGTCATCGTTCTAGTTCTCTCGGACTGCCTCTTCCTCATTGGTCGCTAATATAGAGAGCCGATAATTTTTGCTGGTCACACCACTCCATATATGTGCCTAAAATATGTGACGGCCTAACACTTCACATCTGAAGGCCAGTATTTTATGTGGGCAACCATTATATCTGACCAGAACGTGATAGTTGATGTTGTCAATATTACATTGATCGCATTTGCTAACCAGGACATTTCCATGTACTCATTTAAAGCTGGGTCTTCCTGGGAGCTCAGTTCAATTTATAAATCCCATTTCTGTGGGGACTGGAACACATGGCTCTCTGGCCGGCAAGCAGTAAGGCGCATGGCAATCTGCATATGACACAGCGTAATACACTATGATAGAATAAACTCACTATTAAAGCTTCCGATGGTTTTTCCACAGTGGCTATGGTATACAACAGTTTCACAGGAATATCACAGGGCTTTTTTGTCCGTGTACACAGAGCTGTTACTGTGTCATTGTCTCCGAGATCAGCCAAACATTGGCTCAGTTCTAGAAGATCTCCTTTATGCACCGTAGCATCTGCCGGGGAGTCTGTGAAAGAACAACAGCATTTCTGACAACATGTAATTTCAGGTATGCAGTTCCTGACATGTAGTACAACTCATAAAAATGCTCTATCTAGACCAGTGGTTCTCAACCGGTGGGGAATTCTCCCCTGGAGGTGGGGGGAAGGGGGGAATTTTAGGGTTTCCAGGGGGGGGGGGAGGGGGGCATTAAGGTTATTTAAAGATGGCGTTAATACAAGAACCGATTACTTGATTTTGTTTTTTCCTTCATACTTTACGGTTCTGTACGTCTCACCCTTCTAAAATTCATTTTATAAAGTAAGTAGACCCACAAATCACGTTTTATGTGAACCTCTAGACTTGTTTTAGTATGTGCTATTAAATTTAGCTTCCATTGTTACGTAATCTGTGTGAAAAGGGGGGATTTAGGTAGGAAATACGAAAGGGGGTGAATGACGTTCTGAAAATATGGTGATGGGGGGGGGGGGGGCACGAGCCAAATTTTTAGGTAGGACATACCAAAAAGGGGGGGGGGGGAGAATGACGTTCCGAAAATATGGTGAAGGTGGGCATGGGCCTAAAAAGGTTGAGAACCACTGATCTAGACCAACAAGCAGCGGTTAGAATTGATGGCGAGACATCGGATTGGTTTGACATCAAGCAAGGAGTCCGTCAGAGCTGTGTGCTGTCGCCCTATTTGTTTAACGTGTACCCCGAAAATATAATGAGAAATGTCAGAGATGATATAACCAGGGAGCTATATGATGCCTCAAATATCGGTGGTCATGAAATACCAGGGATTCGATATGCTGATGATACAGTATCACTATCCACACAACATAATGGTATAGATAACCTAATAACATTAATCAAAAGAAATAGTGAAAATTACAACTTATATCTTAACATAGCAAAAACAAAGATAATGCATTCAGATAAAACAACTATGGAGAAAGAAATATATATTAATAAGGAAAGATTGGAGGTGGTGGAAACTTTGGAATATCTTGATTACCAACAATGATTACACAATAAAAAAAATAAATTAAAAGACGACTATCAATTGCTTTTCAAAGACTAAATCAGTCAATCAATCACGTGCCATGCCGGAAAGCGTGGGCGGTCATGACTCGCCATTTCACTCGATCACCAGAGTCGTGGATCAGCTCAGTGTTCCTGTCTCGTCCATGCCATGTGGCCAAGTCATCCAGGTATTTACTTCTCGGTCTTCCTCTTCGTCTGTTCCCTTGGATCTTGCCAGTTGTCACCATGTTCTCCAATCCATTTCTTCTCATAACATGTCCAAAAAATTTTGACTGTCTACGTCTAATTTCTCGAATCAATGTACGATTTTCATTTGTCTCCTGTAGTACTTGGTCATTGGTTTTTCTATCTTTTCATGGTATTCTTTGCATTTTCCTCAGAAACCACATTTCTGCAGCCATCAGATGTTTTTCAGCTTGACTGCACATTGTCCAAGTTTCACATCCATACAAAAGAACAAGCTCTATGTATCCCCTCAACACTTTTTTTTTCGTTTCAATTGACATCATTTTATCTGAGAACAGCACTGTTTCATCTGTGCTCAGAAACATTTTGCCTACTCTGCTTTACCATGTTACGCATAATCCCCAAAAGCTATTCTCTCCGTATTTCAACTCCTCCACAATTCCTACTGTCATCCCATTTCAAACATTATTCTAACATTCATCTCATCTTATCATGTTCCTCTTGTACCTTGCGGTGTCTAGGTGAAGTATAAACATCGTGAGAGTGCCCGATTATGGGCTATTCTAACATTGCAGGTGCTAATTCTGAAAATTTAATTAGTCGAAAGGAAGAAATTTAGCAATCGGGATCCCTTTAGGCTTTCTTAGCATCGCATCATACCTTTGCTAGAAGAGCCTCCTTTTATTGTGGTTGTTTTGGGTATTCTTGTTTGTTGCTGTAATTATATACTTATTTATCGTAGGTTGAACTTTGCAGCTACAGTATTTCTACGGAATTGGTAAGTCAGCCCCTAGCCCTTCGTTTCCTCTGACGACATGTATGGCAGATTACAGTGTATTACTGTCCTTTGTTGCTCTTTGAGGTCCTCGTAACGGGCGTGCGAAAATCTTAGTGCTGCTTACCACATGGTTGGTAGAATACAGTCGGCAACTGGTCTAGGATGAATGTTCCGACAGGCGGACAGTTAGAGCATTGCTTTGCTGATCCGGCAGGTTCTGCAGCTTGTCTTGTTCCAGACGTATTGGTATTACCTTTTCTACGGGGTAAACTAGACAGGCCGAGAAAGGGGTCATGCTGCATGGGCAACACATGATCTCTAAATTCAGCCCAGGCTTTGTGTTGTGGAGAAGCTCCATTTTACAAACTATCGCTGTCTAGACGGCAAGGTGCCAGTCATCATCAGTCAGGTAGATTACAGTTTTGCTTTCTGTATGGTACCGATAAACACATGCGAAAACCCGCGTAGTCGGCTCTTGCAAAATGCATGGTAGGTTCATCATCATCATGTAAGCATGGGCGGATGGGCGGGTATGTTTTGCCATCTCACTCGATCACCAGAGTCGTGAATCAGCTCAGTGTTCGTGTCTCGACCATATAATGTGGCTAAGCCATCCAGGTATTTACTTCTCTGCCCTCACCTTGCTTTCTTCCCCTCAATCTTGTAAGTTGTAACAAAGTTCTCTAATTTCGTTTTTCTCATAATGTGACCCAAAAATTGTGACTGTCTACGTCTAATTTCTCGAACCAGTTTACGGTTTTCATTTGTTTCTTGTAGGACTTGGTTGTTTGTTTTTCTGTCTGTCCATGATATTCTTTGCATTTTCCTCATAAACCACATTTTCACAGCCATCAGATGTTGTTCAGCTTGTCTTGCCTATTGTCCACGCCTCACATCCATAAACAAGCACGGGTTCTATGTAGTACCTCAACACTCTTTTTCTAGTTGCACATGACATCTTTTCATTGGCCAGCATGTTTTCCATCTTGCAAAAGGCTGCCTTTGTCATGGAGAGATTCTTGTTCTAATCTCTTCAAGGCATCTCCCATCAGATGTTATGACTGTTCCGAAATAATTGTACCGATTCACATGTTTGATAATGGTAGGTTGCAGTATTACTATTCTTTGCTTACTTGAGGGCTCCGGTAATACAGGAGCGTAATCTGCAATGTGTACTATAAAATGTCTAGGGAAGTAAAGCCGACCAGTGTGATATTGACCATATCACTATAAAACTATGGTCTATAAAACTTTGGTTAGCACCACACACGTCTCAAGACCATTTTATGAGGCTGAGTTGACTGTGGAGCCATGTGGATACTGACATGAACCTTGAGGGGGATTTCAACCCAAACACAGGAGGCTAATAGACTAGCCACTATGCTACCATAGATTATGTAAGAGGTAAATGTAATTATGTGGCAATTACTGCCATAGGGGCGTGAGGTTTAAGCAGTCACATATACTAGGTCCCAAATTAATGTTGTGGGATGAAGAATTCACTTCCTTGGCATATTTTCTTGTCTGCCTTTTCCCATACATTTTCGGAAAATATTTACATCTATTTAATTTACCGACGATTGTGACCTAGAGGCAGTGAGCACCCTGGATCGGATCTGTGTTATTGGCTCGATTATATCATAAGGTTAAACCATTCAATGTTTATATCTTTGTCTTCCTCTTGCTCTTCCACCAACACACATGTCATTTTTCACTATGTTCGGAATTTTATATCTCTCTGTCCCAAAAATCGTGACTGTCTACGTACAATTTCACGACAGAAAACATTCGGGTTTTATTTGTTTCTTGAAGAAGGGTCTCATTCGCTTTTCTGTTACCTCACGATGTTCTTTGCATTTTTCTCAGAAACCACATTTTCACTGTCATTAAATGTTTTCCAGCATGTCTGCTTATTGCTCATGTTTCAAACGCAAAAAAGGTATGTTTCTGTACAACACTTTACCAACATTTTTCTAAATATAATTGGCAGCTTGTTATTGGTGAGAATCCATACTTTAAGCATTACAGTATACATATTTTGCACTCATTCGCAGTCTGACGGCCTGGAGTCTTCATGTCACCGTGACCCATGCCCATAGATACATTCCATAAGCTATATAAATAACGTGAGTCAGATTAAAATACAGAGAACCTCGGCGGATGGGAAAACACACACACAGATACAGGCGACCGTTTCGATAAAAGTCGTTATCAACGGAACAACAAGAACGAAGCAATTAAAAAATATAACAGACTGAAAGCCTCCTGGATTGGACAACCGTTCAGGGAAATACTAATTTTGGGTGTTCATTTGTGTATTTGTTTAATTTTTCGTTGTTGTTATTGTTGTTGTTCCGATGACAAAGACTTCACTCGAAACTTTCGCTCGCATATACGCATGTATTTTCATCTGTCGAGCTTCCCGGTCATGATTTGTGATTTTAATCGGACTCCCATACAAGCTAGGCAGCAGCTGCAGACCCCTGTTCTCGAGATATAAATAAAGGGCTTGTCTGTGCACGCTGTCAGACATGCCCTAATATCAGTACATACCCAAATGGGTGTAATCATCCTTGGATATGGCTACTGTAGATCTCTTCTTGAGTTCGTCGATGTTTGTGCTGACAGTGTGGAAGAAGTCGTCAGAATGGTTGGTGCTGAATACAAAGTCATCCATATTGGCGATACCCAATGTCAGGTGGTGTCTGAAAATAAAGTGTTATCTTCTCGTTTACAATATTGTCTTCCTGAAAATAAAGTGTTATCTTCTCACGTACAATATTGTCTTCCTGAAAACAAAAAAGAGTTATCTTCTCGTTTATATGATTACGATGTGCAGGTATTTCCGTTGTAGATACTGACGCGTATGTGTGAACTGTTCGACCTTCACATATTCGTGATTATGAAATATAAGATGGAGTGACCAATTCCTTTCCTCGCTGTCGTTCTCTTCCTGTCAATTCGTGAAAAAGAATATGAAGATTGTCTGATACCCATTGTAATGAGACTGGGTAGATCCAGATCCGCAGTAGTCGGCAGAAATAACCCTGCCATTCCAGGGGTTACATTATAAAAAAAAAATAAATTAAGTTGCATGTCCTTCACAGGACGTAGCAGTCAACCCCAGCATTTTCGCTGTTCGTGATTCCTGGGCAAATTTTACGTTCAGTAGTTTGCCATTGCTTTCTGAACGACCGGCTCCGATACCTTTTTCGAAAAAACCAGCACCGCCGTGTTTCGAACCCGGGTATACGGGCTCACAAACCGCGTTCGCAAGCCCTTAGCCACAGAGACCGGCGTTACATTATAACCTTCCACAAAATGAGGTATTACCTGCTTTTTAAAAATTTTCTTTAATGTTGCATATTCCGTACAGGACGTTGCAGTCAACACCAGCATTTTTTTCATCTGCCTTTGATGTACTTGGCAAGTTTTACGTTCAGTAGTTTGCCATTGCTTTCTGAACGACCGGCTCACATACCCCCGTAAGTTACCAGCACGGCGAGAACCGCTGCCGATTCTCGCAGCTGCTGTTTTCTCCACGTGGATATACGGGATGACGAACACTGCCTTTGCCGCCTTGGCCAGGGATACCGGCTTACTTCAATTAAGAAAAAAAAAACTTTAAAAAAAAAAATTATCTGCTTACTTAAATTATTTTCCTCCTGAAAATATAATGTGGTTTTCTTCATTAAATTATTTTCTTCCTGAAACTTAAGTGCTTTCTTCTGTCTTAAATTATTGTCTTCGTAAAAATAAGTGTTACATTCTCAATTGTTTTCGCGAAATGGTTAAGTTCAGAAAAGGACTGACATCACAACACAAGGAATATTCCCACACTCGCTCCTTCCTCGTATTCAACAACCAGTTAAAAAAAAAACAAAAAACTAAACTGTCATTTACAGGCTATATAGTGCCTTGCGGTGTATGTCAGGGGGGTCTTGAGCCCGAGGAATTAAGGCTGCCTGGCTAGTGCAGTCGCCGCGAACTGTGTAGGTTAGGGTTTATTTTTGGGTGTGCCCCCGATAGAAAGAAAATCCACATCTTACCGAGGATTCGAACCCGAGTCTCCCGAAGGAGAATCCGGCATTCAAGCCACTTGGCCAGCCTCTCCTCTCAACAACCAGAGAAGAGTTCAAATACTAACAGTAACAGATGCAGTCTGATTATGTGTCTGTCTGGCCTTTTCTAGGAGCATAGTTATAGAGATCAGTAATTACAATGTCGATCTGTACTTTTGGTTTATATATTAACAGATATCTGGCTTTGAAGAACACAAACATGTATAGAACGTTATGAAAGAAAAAATGTCACCCCATTCCTCTTAATACAGATGAAAACTAATGTTCACTATATCTGGGTGGAAACATGGGATAAATATTCCAATCACACCTTCAGCTGGTGGTCAGCATGGCCAAACGGATCAGAGCGCTAGCTCCTAAACATCCGGCGTGCTGATGCTTAGGAAGGGGTTCAACCCCATACGCCGGTCAATGGACTAAAATTTTGACTTCTCTTCCTTGATTTAGGGACGTAAATTACAAGTAACTCTGAAGTCGGAGCGGGTTCGCTTGATGACGAGTGACATTGGTAATAGGAAAAGCTAATACACACGCAAAATTCAGTCCAGTGCTATTAGCGTGTATGGACTACGCTCGTGTTCAAAGCTAGCGAGTGAAATTTAAAAAAAAAGCAGCCTTTACCACATTTTATTTTATGATCACAGCGAACAACAGGGAGAGAGTTAACTTACTTGGTTTTAGTGATATCCACAATCTCAGGAAACTCCACCTGTAGTCTCAGGGTATCCGTATTGTCCACAACATAAATGCCCTGGTTGTTAACTCCGACAACCACTTCGGTGATATTCAGATTTGGACCCACGACCTTGGCCACATCATAGTACCGAGAGAAGAGAATATAAAATGCATCCCTGGCAAACTTAACAATCTCTGCTTTGATTGTCTGTATTGGTGGTTTCTCTGTGCCAAGTTTCAGATCTTCATATATATGCCGAACTTTGTCCTGTTAATGTGTATATAGTGTTAGTATCATGCATATGGTTTATTTCCTTTATGTTACATAGCTCTAAATATCACATTTAAAATACGTCAGAACTGTAGTCGTTAGGCCGGCATGAGAAGATTATGACGGAACACATATACAGTATGGAGGTCTTTTTCAAGAAATAATGGGCTGCTTTCTGATCAAACGGATCATATTGTGGGTATGTGGGTGTATTTATATCTAATAGACAGCACATATGGTGTCATTTTCCTTCAGTCTTACCCTCCAGTATTGTTTTTATAAGAGTGTTATGTCTCTTTTAACGTAGCCGAAATATTTCACTTGTCTCTTTTATATGTCTTTTATCAACTCTCTTTTTATTCCCAGTTTTTCTAGAGCCTCTGTATTTGTTTTTGTTTCCAGGAAATACTATAGGTTCTCCTGTATATCCACATCTCCAGGGTCTCTATTCGATTTTCTAATAGCTTGTTCGCTGCCAGGCTTTCGCGCCATATACTAGTGTTGAATATACATAACATTTGACAATTCTCATTTTTAACGTGTTGTTAATTTCTTTAGACGATAATATTGATTGCAGGTTGTTGAAAACATTTTTGGCCATTCCTATTTCTTTTGAAATTTTTGTTTCACTTCTATCATCATGTTCAGTGTGGGAGAAACGTTACTTGTTCTAGAATCTCCCGGTTGACTGTGATGTTCGGTGATGGACTTTCCTTTCCACCTCAAATTATTATTGTTTTCGTTTGTTTTATATTTATATTAATATCTAAGCCACATCCTATACTCTGTCTGTATACTTGCTAACAGTTAAAAAAAAAAACACGTAGCTGAATAACGAATAGAAAGTAAACACATCCAAATAGTCATATTTTAAAAACATCCCACACTTCCAAAAATGTGGTGAAAGTCAAACAACCAACAAGAGAACAGTCTAGAAAAGAGACGCAGAGAGCTAGAACGTTGATACGAACAGGTAAATTACTTTTATTCTCTCATTTTGATCTTGACTCTTAACTGATCCAGTGGAAAACAAAAAAATAGGTTGGGACCAAACATAGCACACAATCAAATGAACACGTATTATAATGTAAATGTCCGTACACTGAGCATTGGAATTGGGGAATATACATACACAACAAATAACACGATGACCCTTGTATAGCGATATATCACCCTTCTGCCAAATAAGGCGAGAAGGGTAAAGGGGGGGGGGGGTAACATTTTGCGATATATTATCCCTTGGCACTGAATAACTTAAAGAATCAACAGCTGGTGTTTGGGGCTAATATTTGCAAGCATGAACGAACGAACGAATGAACGAACGAACGAACTAACGGACTTTATTTTCAAAGGGTAACAAATTGGGCACGCAGGCCTGTCTTACATTCAGCTCTTAATTTTGTACTAGTGTGGCATAACGCAACCAACATTATTCATTTACCAACTCCTGCCGCAAAAAGAGGAAACAACATTAAAAGAAATTGACTTCACAACCACAAACGGAGACTAGGACTTAAAACTTAACATCGAAACTGGAACTGAACAAGTGACAAATGACGTGGATTCTTAGAAAGATTGCATCAGACAAAGCTCGGAAGACCATTGGACGAAAAGGGACATGTGACCGCTTCGCGCCAAAGCATAATTAGCATATGTTACTATTTCATCAGAAATGTTAATAAGCCCGCACTCTTTTCTGAAACCCGCCTCCTGAACAGATGTGAGAAGATTGTGTGACCAAAATTTTCAATGGACAAGGCAGAATGTCTGAATTTCGGGTGAGCTTGTTAGGCCTTAGATTAAACTGATAACCCGATGTATCAAGTGTCAAAAGAACGGTATCCAGTGTTTGTGATGTCAATTGAAATGTATTATTATTAATTAAAACCTCTGAAATGTAAAAATGCTCGACTGTAGGTTCTAACGACGCAGAGCCATTCCCGGCAAAATGACTCTCTAATATTCTCTTAGATGAAACTGCAATCTCTGATATTCTTAGAGATAATTATTAACTTTAAGAAGTGCATTATACTACTACATTCTATTCTAAACAACTGTGAGAAGTGATGATTCTAAAGCAATCTTGTGCATTTCACCAGAAACACTGATAAAAGATGCTATCACTATCTACAGCTGAAATGACAGTTCGTGGACTAGAATAAGTGCCTTGTTCTAAAACAGACTTATCTATGCCTATTTACAATTTAGAAAGCTGAAAGAGAAATCAATCTTTCCTTTCTCCTTCATCTATTGAATTAATAGGGTTTGACGGAATAAATATTTATATTTATGTCAAATTTTAATTAGATAAGAGCACTTATGAACTGCAATACACGAGAAAGTTGTGCTTCGCGGAACACCATCACGCGCAGTGAACTTAACTCATTACTCAACATAACCTAAAACTCAACACCACTCATCACCACCCAACCCAACACTCAACATCACAACAACAGATAATGGGAGAGAGTTATTAGACACAAGAAGAAGAAGAAGTTAATTGGGAAAACACAGAGAATTATTTAAACACGCGATAAACACCATTTAGTGAAAGAAATGTTATAAATGTATGTCATTTATTTACACGCATCTTGACATATTCTCACTCTTGTCAATGTCTTACTGTACACGTTCACTGACCCCAGGTCAAATGAGAACTTACATACAGCAGGAACAAGTTGATACAAGGCGTACACCGTGTGATAAACTCTGACCACCCCCAACTTAACCCAACACTAGCTTAGAGAGAAAAGGAGGGGAGGGGAACTAGTTCCTACTTCAGGAATTTAGATTTCTTCCGACCTACTTCTTATTATTGTATTGGTAGGAATGTATATATTTATGCGAATATTCATCAGTGATCTTGGTGGCTACATACCAACAACCACCCAACACATCAGCAAACTAACCACCTAAATCAGACCTGAGAGAGGGAAGCCGAGAGAAAGAGATGAACCACAGGTGAGATGGAGGATGACTTGGCTATGAGCAGAGCATGGGGAGGCCTTTAGTGGAGCTATACGGGCAGACCTGAAGTGGATCCATCAGTCAATGGACCCTGGCTTACCTAATCTTCCAGTCACCAGGTTACCTTTCTAAATTGGTACACCACCACACCCGATTTCAGGAAAACTGATATTTAATTGTTGAGACATCACCATCACACTTAATATGTACAACATCAAAATGTTTACTATGTTTCACACTTGTTGACATCTCATATATTGATGCTTGATTGATGTTCTGGGACTATGGTCCAATGTGCAACTTTTCTATTATCTTGTGTAAATCACAATAGAGATGTATGTACTGACCAGAAGGCTCAGGCCAGTCAATAAATGATTAACATGAATTGACCTTCTGTTAATTTATCAGTTCAAACCTATCTGTGTCAACAACTTCTTTGTACATCATGTTGTCAGACTCTAATGTGATTGATTATGTGTTTGATTGTTTAAAAATAAATTAACTCATAATGACTTACTGAATGGGGAAATAAAAAGACTCTAGATCTATCAATTGCTCAATATCCATGTTTTCTTCATCTAAATCAGGCTGAGAAAATTCTCCAGAGTTTCCTCAGATTTGATAACCAATAAGGGGGCTCCAGAGCTATCAGAATCATTGGAGAAGGGGCAGATTCCCAGTTAGTAATTACCATTCTCACCAGGGCCATAATCTATATCTCCTAGAGATACTTAATAGAACGAGGCCTGCAGATAACTCAAGGTTCATATTCTGGGGTTATTGAAGATAGAAGAGGATGGGGCTCTACTTCTTTTGTTAGAGATGGGGCATGCACTACAGTGATCTCCCACTCCCTTCAAAAATATATGACATATTGTCGGCTACGTCCTGGATGGTTCCCATATATTAACCTTTAAACAATTACATAAAACATCAAACACAATTATCCTTAGATTTTGAACATTGTCATTTTCTTATATTGATTGACAGCCACATGATATGAAGGACATTTACAGATAAATAAGAGTAGGTGACTGATTTTACTCCTGGAGAAGGGGGCCATGTTCCAATAGGCTTATACTTCAGAGAGGAGTGCGCCAGGAGAAATATATAGTGTGTATCTACTCTACCAACACTACTTCTCTTTCAGAGAAGGTGTTCTTTTCCTGTGGAGTCTGAACTTAACAGCATTTCATCAACCACCGGAAAATCTTATCCGTTGGGAAAACTCTGTCTAATTTCAGATTCTTTTCTTTACAAGGAATTAAATCTGGTTATTTCAGTGCCTGCTGCCTTTGGCTTTTCCAGCATTGACAGACAGACATAACATAGGGTGTTTTTAATATTGCATAAGCTCTGTTGTATATTTGCAGATCAGGGACTGACAAGCTTACGCGGATCAGACTAACTGCAATTATATTTTTGGCAGAACAAAGCAATAAATTATAGACATGGCGGAAACTGCAAAGTTTAGAGCCCAAATAACAGAAACGGGTAGAGAATGCGGGTTAGATGGCCTTGAGCTAGCTAACTATGTTTCAGATGCATTCGACAAAAGAGAAAGACTGCAGGCTGAATTGGCCCTCAAAGAAAAACAGCTTCAGGCTGAATTGGCTGAGAAAGCAAAACAGCTTCAGGCTGAATTGGCTGAGAGGGAAAAACAGTTTCAAGCAGAATTGGAGGAGAAAGAGAAACGATTTCAAGCAGAATTGGAGGAGAAAGAGAAACGACTACAGGCTGAAATGGAAGATAAGGAGAGAGAGCGTCAACACCAACTGGAGTTGAGGAGAATGGAGATTGAAGTGGAGATCCGGAGAATAGAGAAAGGGAGTGGTCCTACACCCACAACCTCATCAGGATCGCCAGTGACAGAACCACCTCACGTCTCTCAACTTAATTCAGGAGCTATGTCATTTCCTCTGGACCCCTTTAATGAACAGACTGACCACATCGAAGGATTTTTATCACGCTTCGAGGCAATGGCTGTCAGCTGTGGGCTTGAAGAAAGTAGATTGGCGACGAAGGTAGCGCAGGCCTTAAGATCCACGGCGTATGAGGTGTTCTCAAGACTCACTAGAGAGAAACAACAGAACTACACAACACTTAAGACGGCACTCTTGAGCCGATTCGAAGTGGACGCCGAATCTTATAAACTCAGGTTCAAAGCCGCAATGAAGGAACCGGGTGAGAGTTACGCACAACTAGTCGAAAGACTGAAGTCATACATACAAAGATGGACTTGCTTGGGAGGATTTGAGGAAAATTTTGAAGGACTCCGTGAAATGATTATCATTGATCAGATCAAGGGGAAAATGCAGAACGAAATGAAGGCATTCTTAACCCAAAACGGGGCTGACCGCCTGGAAACTATAATCATCCTGGCAGAGAGATTTGAGAAATCTCAGAAGGAGATGGGAGGAAAGGGACGTTCGAACAACACCCCCTCTCAAAACAAAACTCCACAGCCAAAAGAGGGTGAAAACACTGTAGCCACCGGGGAAAAAGGGAAATCCCCGAAAAACACTCAAAACTCAGTCCAAACAGCGCCGAAGGAGGACAAACCATTCTGTACCCATTGCAAAATTAGAGGTCACACATTTCAGAATTGCAGGAAGAAGCCACCTCCACACACAGCGGCATGTTTTGCCAACCGAAAAGAGAAAAAAGTGAGCACTGGTGAAACGTCCAAACAGACACCTCATCAAGACACATCATCTCGTATTCCGGTTGTAGAATCCATCTTACTAAATGGATTCAAAACGACCTGTTTATATGATACTGGATTATCATATGACTGTGTTGTCTCATCATCCTTAGTTCACCCTGAACAGGTGACAGAGGAAATAGTGGAATTACAGGGACCACTGAAGAGTTCAACAAATATGTCTCTTCCAGTGGCAAAAGTGAACATAGCCTCGCGGTATGTCACTGGGACGATCAAGGCAGCAATCTTGGACGATCCGATATATCCTGTAATCCTCGGCCGTAGATTTATCGTTCTAGGAGAACCTGTTCAACCTGTGGCGATGGCGACCATGACCACTCGATCCCAGGCAACAAAAACTCCAGAAATAACTACGCCAATCCCTCGAACGGAGGAACTGAAGAGGGCACAAGAAGCCGACAGCACCTTGGAACCCTGCTTCAGAAAACTGCCAAAATCACATTTACCTCTACGTAAAGGTGATCTGTTCATGAAGTCAGCACTTCTTTACAGAAAAGCAGGACGAGCTGGACAAGAGTTTAATCAACTTGTTGTACCAACTAAATACAGGACTCAGATCTTAGAGATGGGTCATAGTCTACCATTCAGTGGGCACATGGGTATCAACGCTACTACACAGCGGATTACCACTCACTACTTTTGGCCAGGGATGAATTCAGACATACAACGGTTTGTAAAATCATGCCCACAGTGTCAGAAAGTATCACCAAAACACCGGACCCCACCGGCAATGTTGGGTGAATCGCCAATCACTGGAATTCCATTTGAGAAAGTGGCTGTAGACATAATCGGACCTCTCTCAGCAACGAAGAGGCGAAACCGATTCATATTAACGCTTGTGGACACAACAACCATGTGGGCCGAAGCGGTTCCTATGCCCAGCTGTGACTCCAAACACGTCGCTGATGCATTATTAGGAATATTCACACGTCTAGGATTCCCACAAAGGATCTTGACGGACAACGGTTCACAGTTTCGTGGTAAGCTCATGGAAGAGACCTTCAGACTTTTTCATGCACGCCATATCTTCAGTTCACCATATCACCCTCAGTCAAATGGACTTGTGGAAAGGTGGAACGGGACATTGATTAGTATCCTGCGCAAAATTGCCCAGGAGAAGACAGAGGATTGGGACTTGTATTTACCCGCAGCTTTATTCGCTTACAGGGAAGTACCCCATCACTCAACAGGTTTTGCTCCAGCCACACTGTTTGGACGACCGATCAAGGGACCACTTGAGGCGTTACTGCGAACATGGACTGATAATACTACAGATGATACAGTCGTGACTGCATCTACATATGTTGCCGAGTTGAAAAATCGTTTACAACACAGTTGGAAACAAGCGAATGTCAATCTACGTCAAGCCAGACGAAGAATTGCTCGTAACTTCAACCGCAAGGCAAAGGATAGAGAGATAGAGGTAGGAGAGAAGGTGATGTTGCTGCTTCCAACCAGTCAGAATAAGCTGCAAATAGGATGGAGAGGACCTTATGTAGTGACGGAGAAGATCTCACGTACCAACTACAGAATTTCAGTCAAAGGCAAGATGAAAGTATTTCACATAAACCTCTTGAAGAAATATCATGAAAGACCCTCAACCACCGAACCTGCACATCTGATGGACATGAGTGTGGCTACTGAAGTCGAAGAAGGATCAACAATGGGAGTCGAGTGCCAACTGCAAGCCAAAGAGACCTTTAAGGATGTGGAAATCAATCCCAACTTAACAAAGGATCAGCAAAAGCAGATTAGGGAACTTATGGCAAAATATGCAGAAGTACTTACTGATAAGCCAGGAAGAACTGATTTGGAGGAATTTGACATGAAGTTGAATGACACAGTGCCTGTGCGAGTCAAGACTTACCCAGTTCCTTATGCAAAGCAAAAGACTTTAGAGGAAGAAATACAACAGCTGCTCACCGCAGGAATAATCTCACCATCTGAATCACCTTACAGTGCTAGCGTCGTCTTATTGAGAAAGCCAAGTGGAGAACATAGATTGTGCATCGATTATCGACAGCTCAATGCTATAACTGAATTCCAAGCAGAACCTCTGCCTGATCAGAATAAACTCTTCACAGCACTCAACCGAGCTAAGTACTTTACTAGGATTGATCTCAGTAAGGGATATTACCAGATTCCTGTAAAACCGGAAGTTAGACCATGGTTAGCTTTCAGCACGCCTGGAGGACACTATGAGTTCAACGTTCTTCCATTCGGATTAAGTAATGCTCCCAGCGTCTTTACACGTATGATGAGAAAATTACTTGACCCACTACAGCATCCAGACATCAGTCACTTCATGGATGACATCCTGATCGCCACTGAAACATTTGAAGAGCATGTAGAAACACTGCATCTTTTGTTCAGGCGCCTCAGAGAAACTGGATTGACGGCTAGACCAAAGAAGTGTCAGATAGGATTCCAAGAATTGGACTTTCTAGGTCATAAGATATCTCATGGACTGATAACTCCACAAGAGGGAAATGTGGACAAACTCCAGAGAGCACCTCGTCCAAAAACAAAGAAGGATGTAAGATCATTTGTATCCTTATGTGGATTCTATCAAAAATACATCAAGGACTTCAATACTCTGTCAGCACCTTTAACGGATCTTACCAAAAAGGGGAAACCAGAGAAAGTCACTTGGTCAGCTGACTGTGAGAGAGCTTTTACAGCACTAAAGCAGGCATTAACTGCTCATCCAGTCTTACATCTACCAGACCTCGACCAACCATTTGTGCTGCGCACCGATGCCAGTAACATAGGAATTGGGGCAACGCTGTTGCAGAGAAAGAGAGATGTACCATCAGATCTATTCCCTGTAGCCTATGCTAGCAGGAAATTGAATGCAACAGAGAGAAATTACAGTACTATCGAGAGAGAGTGTCTTGCGCTCGTATGGAGTGTACAGAAATTTCAAGCATACCTATATGGCAAACATTTCACAGTGCAATGTGACCATCAACCACTCATGTTTCTCGCAGCATCTAAGACTCTAAATGCCCGACTTATGAGGTGGTCGCTGCTTCTTCAATCTTACTCGTTCCAGGTTGAGTATGTTCCTGGGAAAATGAATGTGGGAGCGGACTTCCTGAGTCGACACCCAGTGCCTGATGAACCAGGTCAATCAGATGCAGAAGAGAATACAGGGGAGGAAAAATGGGAACAGCTTGATAACTGAAAATGTTGGAAACATAGTTCCATACCATAGAACAATCTGGAGTGGGGCCATGTGGCATAACGCAACCAACATTATTCATTTACCAACTCCTGCCGCAAAAAGAGGAAACAACATTAAAAGAAATTGACTTCACAACCACAAACGGAGACTAGGACTTAAAACTTAACATCGAAACTGGAACTGAACAAGTGACAAATGACGTGGATTCTTAGAAAGATTGCATCAGACAAAGCTCGGAAGACCATTGGACGAAAAGGGTCATGTGACCGCTTCGCGCCAAAGCATAATTAGCATATGTTACTATTTCATCAGAAATGTTAATAAGCCCGCACTCTTTTCTGAAACCCGCCTCCTGAACAGATGTGAGAAGATTGTGTGACCAAAATTTTCAATGGACAAGGCAGAATGTCTGAATTTCGGGTGAGCTTGTTAGGCCTTAGATTAAACTGATAACCCGATGTATCAAGTGTCAAAAGAACGGTATCCAGTGTTTGTGATGTCAATTGAAATGTATTATTATTAATTAAAACCTCTGAAATGTAAAAATGCTCGACTGTAGGTTCTAACGACGCAGAGCCATTCCCGGCAAAATGACTCTCTAATATTTTCTTAGATGAAACTGCAATCTCTGATATTCTTAGAGATAATTATTAACTTTAAGAAGTGCATTATACTACTACATTCTATTCTAAACAACTGTGAGAAGTGATGATTCTAAAGCAATCTTGTGCATTTCACCAGAAACACTGATAAAAGATGCTATCACTATCTACAGCTGAAATGACAGTTCGTGGACTAGAATAAGTGCCTTGTTCTAAAACAGACTTATCTATGCCTATTTACAATTTAGAAAGCTGAAAGAGAAATCAATCTTTCCTTTCTCCTTCATCTATTGAATTAATAGGGTTTGACGGAATAAATATTTATATTTATGTCAAATTTTAATTAGATAAGAGCACTTATGAATTGCAATACATGAGAAAGTTGTGCTTCGCGGAACACCATCACGCGCAGTGAACTTAACTCATTACTCAACATAACCTAAAACTCAACACCACTCATCACCACCCAACCCAACACTCAACATCACAACAACAGATAATGGGAGAGAGTTATTAGACACAAGAAGAAGAAGAAGTTAATTGGGAAAACACAGAGAATTATTTAAACACGCGATAAACACCATTTAGTGAAAGAAATGTTATAAATGTATGTCATTTATTTACATGCATCTTGACATATTCTCACTCTTGTCAATGTCTTACTGTACACGTTCACTGACCCCAGGTCAAATGAGAACTTACATACAGCAGGAACAAGTTGATACAAGGCGTACACCGTGTGATAAACTCTGACCACCCCCAACTTAACCCAACACTAGCTTAGAGAGAAAAGGAGGGGAGGGGAACTAGTTCCTACTTCAGGAATTTAGATTTCTTCCGACCTACTTCTTATTATTGTATTGGTAGGAATGTATATATTTATGCGAATATTCATCAGTGATCTTGGTGGCTACATACCAACAACCACCCAACACATCAGCAAACTAACCACCTAAATCAGACCTGAGAGAGGGAAGCCGAGAGAAAGAGATGAACCACAGGTGAGATGGAGGATGACTTGGCTATGAGCAGAGCATGGGGAGGCCTTCAGTGGAGCTATACGGGCAGACCTGAAGTGGATCCATCAGTCAATGGACCCTGGCTTACCTAATCTTCCAGTCACCAGGTTACCTTTCTAAATTGGTACACCACCACACCCAATTTCAGGAAAACTGATATTTAATTGTTGAGACATCACCATCACACTTAATATGTACAACATCAAAATGTTTACCATGTTTCACACTTGTTGACATCTCATATATTGATGCTTGATTGATGTTCTGGGACTATGGTCCAATGTGCAACTTTTCTATTATCTTGTGTAAATCACAATAGAGATGTATGTACTGACCAGAAGGCTCAGGCCAGTCAATAAATGATTAACATGAATTGACCTTCTGTTAATTTATCAGTTCAAACCTATCTGTGTCAACAACTTCTTTGTACATCATGTTGTCAGACTCTAATGTGATTGATTATGTGTTTGATTGTTTAAAAATAAATTAACTCATAATGACTTACTGAATGGGGAAATAAAAAGACTCTAGATCTATCAACTGCTCAATATCCATGTTTTCTTCATCTAAATCAGGCTGAGAAAATTCTCCAGACTTTCCTCAGATTTGATAACCAATAAGGGGGCTCCAGAGCTATCAGAATCATTGGAGAAGGGGCAGATTTCCAGTTAGTAATTACCATTCTCACCAGGGCCATAATCTATATCTCCTAGACATACTTAATAGAACGAGGCCTGCAGATAACTCAAGGTTCATATTCTGGGGTTATTGAAGATAGAAGAGGATGGGGCTCTACTTCTTTTGTTAGAGATGGGGCATGCACTACAGTGATCTCCCACTCCCTTCAAAAATATATGACAACTAGTCTTTCCAATTCAAGTGTTGTCATTTGGCATGACAATAGGCCAGCCGACTCCGGGGCGAAGGCGTTACGGTCGCAGTTCGTAATCTCGCATACCGCGTTCGAAACACAGGTGCGGGAGATTTGGTAGCATACCGCGTTGCGTTGGTGTTTAACGAAATAGTATGGGTGACGTCGTTCAGACAACAATGACAGACTATTGAACGCAAACTTGCCAAGAGATCACAAACAGCTAAAAATGGAGTTGACTGCGACGTCCTGTAAAGGATATGCAACTAACTTTTAAAAAATAATAATAGGCCATTTCTTGTAGCCAAGACATGTTGCGAACAGTTTTGATTAATTTCATCATGACTACCAGTTTAAAATAATCAATGTACAACCATGTACAGTTGTTTTTAAAATGAACTGAAAGCTTGGAAATTACACGGACACTGAAAAAAAAGAGAACACATGTATGCATCAGTATAAGAATGCCATACAATTATTCAAAACATAATCTGAGGATTGATTCTTCACGACCGCGAGATTGTCTCATGCTTGGAACAATATTGTCTTGTCTCATTGAGATTTATATTGTAGTTGAAGCTTAAAGTTTGTTCCTACCACAATATTGGTTTCAACATTCTACTGGAGTAACACATTGCTATATAAGAAACTCTTTAAAAGTGTTACCAAAGGCAGAACAAAATATACACAGAGGTGAAAGTTTCAACCCAAGATTGCTGGCTTCTACTTCATCATCGTGTTGGAGGTCTGTTGCAGAACTTCGCTCTCATCACGGCCCCGTAAAAAAGGTTCTTTTGTCCTGTCTCCTGCCTCAAGTACCCTCATCCCTTGGGCATCTGTAATGTTCGGTGATTATCTTCGTTCTGGCAGTGACTCTTCTTCTGAAACCATACCATTCATCACCGATCTTGCCAAGTCACTCAGACGTTTACTATGGCCAACGAGTTTATGTTCCACATATCTGATGCTTGAGTTTCTTAAGATGCATAATGTGGTAGTTTTCCCTTGCTTTCCACTGATACACGGCTGCGGTCTGTTACCTCAAAAGCATTCAGCATAAACACTTGCATCTCCTGATACCAACTCTTTGACCTTTAAGTGCGATTTTAATAAGTTAGTTGCTTCCTCTGTACAATTACGTGGCAGTCAACCCCAGCGTGTTTTGGCTTTTTGTGTGATTTCTTCGCAAGTTTACGTTCAATAGTTTGTAAATATTTTCTGAACCACTGGCACTTATACCTTTGTATGGGAAGCAACGCAAGACAGTCAGCTCTTAAATCGTCCGCAGCTGTGTTTCGAACGCGGTACGCGGGATTATGAATTGCATTCGTAACTTATTCAATAAACATTCATAAAAATGTAAATTATTTCGGAAGCTACAACTTATGATCGTTAATAAAGGTGTACGACAGATAAAATGAAATAATGAAATATGTGGAGCCGGGGGAAAAAGTTGTTTGTCTGGAAACGATAAATGCAAAGGGCGCTATTCTGGAGAAACCGAGAAAGGAAGACAACACAGACGTGCAAACAAGACGCGACAACAAGAGAGGCAGGACATTTTACTTGTGATAGAGAGCATAGACAGAGATGGGGGAAATATTTTTCCATAGGATAAAGCACTGGACGGTGATGATGATGATGACGATGATGAATATGTTCATATTTTATACCAAAATAAACTAATGGCCATTACTAACCTGAAAATAATCATTTGGCCTTTTTTCAAGCTGACTTGACGGTACAAAGGAGTCAATGAAAAGTGTCAAGTTGTAATAGCCCATATCATCAGGATATTCCACATAGTAGATTTTGGCGGTAACATTCAGTAAAGTCTCCTCCTGAAAGCAAATATATATATCAACAATGTCAAAGAAACAACATTTCGGTTACTAAAATAATACTAGCATCACATGATGCGGATCTGATATAAACTAGTCTCTCTCTCTCTCTCTCTCTCTCTCTCTCTCTCTCTCTCTCTCTCTCTCTCTCTCTCTCTCTCTCTCTCTCTCTCTCTCTCTCCTTATTTCCACAATGTATAATAAACATATTCCTGTCTGTGGTACGTTACATCTACTTTAGCTAATTATAACTGCCATGTCAAAAAATTAGTCTTAGTGTGTCGAGTATTATTTACTATTGCCATGTCAAAAATTAGCTTTAGTGTGACGAGTATTATTTACTCTTACACATTTTTCCATGTTTTTATAATGCATATTGTTTCTGTGGTTGTCGTCGCTATCTAAAGTTAGCTTCATAAGTGATGTATGAATACAATAATGTATGAGATCGGAGAGATACTAAGGGCAGAATGTCAGGCGGGCCTGCGTTATCTGTATGGTTTGTTAACTGGTTGGATGGTTGGTTGGTTTGCTAATCCTCTGAATGACAGTTTCAACTCTTGTCTAATGCCTCAGAAAAAAAGTTCTCTCTCTCTCTCTCTCTCTCTCTCTCTCTCTCTCTCTCTCTCTCTCTCTCTCTCTCTCTCTCTCTCTCTCTCTCTCTCTTATGATTGTCACAGAATGATGATAGTTTATTGATTCCCAGATAGACGACCTTATAAAACGACTAACCAGGTAGGGGAAGGGTTAACAAACAAAACAGTAAGGATAACCAACCACGGTGTGACCGGAGTCAATGACCCCCAATGTTAACGGATTGAAGTGTTAACGTAGAAATAACAGCGGCACAGGTCAACGAGAGTGTAGGATGACGAGGTTAAGTCAATGGTCACAAACATCACGAAATGTCGGGTTGAGTGACCAGGCGCATGTGTTTATAGGTCAAGACACGGAAGTGCCCGCAGACAGCACAGGTAAACTGTCGCCTGGACAAATAGGTTTGCGACAAAGACAGACAGCACTATTGGACAGTATCGTGGTCAGGTGATAAAGACAGGATTGAAAAACCAGATAGTGTCAGGTGTGTGTGGAGAGGGAGTCAGCGCTGATTACGCGGATGGTGAACTACCGGGAACAGAGTTAAAAGAGCCGCCAGAGTTGGGGCTGATAAGGAGGTGGGGAGATTGGTTACTGAGGAAAATTTCCACAGCATATTGCGGTCTAGATGACTCAGAGTGAAGGAACAAAACAATGAGGGTTTTAGAAATAACGGAAAAGTTTCCGATCAGTAAATTTCCACTAACGGGGATAATGAGGTATTGACTTGAGGTGTCCAGATAGGTCAAGGACTATGCGGCAAAAATGACCTATAAAGAGTGGCCACTTCTTTGTGGAAGTTTAGTGTGATTCTGGATTTCCATGAGACAAGGGAGTATGAAAAGGGTGGTGCTGCGTTCGGAGGAACGTTTGTGTATCTATTGTGCATTAGTACTCCCAATTCAGACAAGGATAATTATAAGGTAAAATCACAGTGAAGTAATCTTATAGCATAGGGGAATAGAGGATGCTTAGCGTGTACAAGTATACCAGTAGGAATAGTATAGACGTTAGGTAAGCTTCTATCTTATGTCAGAGTGGGTTTTTTCAGAAGCCTTTTCATTTCGGCTGGAGGAAAAGACACTCACATAAGAAAGAATATGAAGCAGACACAGCTCTCATTATTAAATCTTTATTACACAGGTTCCAATACCAGTGCGGGACATATCAACGAAGATATAACACAGATGGCTGTGGTAAAGATTAATCAGTGTTGATAACCCCAAAGAAAGCACTTTCAAATAATAAAGCACGACACTTGTGCATAAGAAAGGAGAGAAAAGAAGTGTCATCGTAAATATTAAGGATGACAGAGAACGGAAAATAGAAGACCCTATAACATAATAGTAAGACTCAAATGACTCAGTATCGAAGAGTTGCAAGGCGCATACCAAGTGTCTATACCAATTAAGAACTATCCAGTGTAGAACGTTTACAGGACAAAATAGAAACTACTAGAAAATCGATGTTGTTTCCAGGATGGAATTAGGAACGTTATAAAGAGCAAAGAACATTCAGTCTAAGCGGACAATATATAGTGATCGGTTTAAGTACAGTGATACAGTGGTGAACATTTTTCCTTACAAAAAACGGATATACCTACAGACTCAAGCAGACGGAGCATTCAGGGTGAGATCGTTCCGTTGTATCTATGTACTGTCCTGTACTTTAGCCGAGAGAAGAGACGAGAGAAGACACGGAGACTATCTATCAACATCTTATCTGGCATCCACACTAGAAGAACATACCAACTACATAGACACTATCCATACATACACCAGACATAGTTTTTATTAATAAATCTTTTATTTATCGTTGTCGGAGTATGTGTTGAGGGAATAACAGAGAGAGAGAGAGTGAAAGAAATAGATATATGGAAGGGAAGACAGAAGGGATGAGTGTAGACAGAAGTCAGTCAATAATCCCAACAGATAATAAGTTTGAAGATGTGCTTGTTGATTCCAACTTCCTCCCGGGAAAACAAGTGACAATGATATGTGGATGAAATAATGTAAGAAAGAGAGTGATAGAAGGGCAGAATGCGTGCCCAATTCTTAACCCATTGAAAAAAAAGTTTGTTCGTTTGTTCGTTCGTTCTCTCTCTCTCTCTCTCTCTCTCTCTCTCTCTCTCTCTCTCTCTCTCTCTCTCTCTCTCTCTCTCTGTGTGTGTGTGAGTGTGCGTGTGTCTGTGTCCCCCCCCCCCTCCCCCCCCCCATCCTCCTCTCTGGGCATTGGGTTGGAGGCTGTAGACAATCAAATACCTAAGTCTCCCGAAGGAAACACCAACCCAATCCTGCACTGTGTCAGTCAGGACATGCTGTGCAGAATCATGACTTGGTAGCATCCTAATGTTGCCTCTCTGCGGATGTGAGATTGCTGTACCAGTCTTGCACACTCTGGTGGTTTCTGGACTTGGAGAGCTCACAATATAATGGCCGAGGAGATACTTAGGTACCAGGGTTTCGAGGACAGTCACTTCAGTTCCAATGTTTGGAGGACGGTAACTTCACTAAACTCACTTCGATAGGAGCAGCAAGCATTTTCAAAGCTCAATAGAGCTGAATTATAAACAATTAGACTTAAGAGTTAAAACTCTGTCATGTAGAGGATTAACTAACCAACCAACCAACCAACCGTCCAACCAGCCAACATGCCATCCAGATAACCAATCACCCAACTAACCAATAAACCAACTAGTCATCAAGATAACGATTCAACCAACCAACTAACCAGCCAGCCAACTAACCAACCATTCAACCAGCCAACGAACCATTCAAATAACCAGTCAACCAACCAACTAGCGATTATGCATTATACCGGAGCTTCTCAGAGCATTGGTGGCAGCCTCTTTCGCCGAAATGAAGTGTGGGATAATATAAAACGGTTGGAGGACAGAAATAAATGACACCATTTTATATATAATTAGTGTACATACTTTTAGTATCTATTGAATGGATAACGGAACTAGTGGGTAGGCAATAGCATAGTCTGCAAAAGTGTGTCGCCAGTGAATCAATGTTTGTATGAGCTATATTAGCTGGCTCTATACTAGACGAATCTTAATTACCATTCACCAATTCAACACACCTGGTTGGACGGATATGAGACAAATGTTATTCTAGGATTCATAGTACTTATTGGTATAAATCATAGGCAATTAGAAAACAATTTAGAAAATGCACGGAAGCCAGAGACATATAGTTTTACAGATACCTGTTAAAATATAACCGATGGAAATATGGGAAATGGAGTTTAAAGAGAGGACTGGACACAAAGAAAACACTGGAATACACTGCAACGGCTAACACGATTTGCCTGAAAAAGAGACTATATCAGCATTTATTGGTAAATGGCAATCAATAGTGAATGTTGTCGAGAGACTTATCAAGCATACTAGCCCATACGGCAATTACTGAAGAAGAAGAAGAGGAAGAAGGAGAAGAAGAAGAAGAAGTAGAAGAAGAAGAAGAAGAAGAAGAAGAAGAAGAAGAAGAAGAAGAAGAAGAAGAAGAAGAAGAAGAAGAGGAAGAAGGAGAAGGAGGAGGAGAAGGAGAAGGAGGAGGAGGAGTAGAAGGAGAAGAAGGAGGAGGAGGAGCAGGAGGAGGAAGCTCCTCCTCACTGATAGGAGGAGGAGGAGGAGAAGAAGAAGAAGAAGAAGAATGTTGAGGCGGAGGAGATACAATTCAATCACAGTTAATATATCTCTCAATTAACATACGTCAGTTAAATCAATAACCATTTGTGAGTCTGTGTGAGATAAAAGATGATAATAGTAACTCCATGACTCCAACCAAGCCCTCTTATGGTCACCAGTAGGGAAAAGCAAACGGGTAAGCCTAAGAGAGACCCTGCGTAGAACCATCATCAGAGAAGGCTCATTCAACGGCCAAGTGAACATCCAGGATCTACAACAGGTAGCAGCGAACCGCCGGACATGGAGAGCCATGACATCTGCCTTATGCGCCGCCTTAGGCTCAAGAGGAACGACTAACTAAACTAACTAACTAACTATGACTTAATGAAAATTTACAATACTGATGTACACAATTAAAGACAGTTACATAGCTTATACTGGAAACATAACATTAAAAAACTGTAGATAGGCAGACATATAGAAGGACAGATGTGCAGAGACACACTCGCAGTGAGAGACATGTATAATCACATATAAAGAAACGCAGAAACATACGCTATATGATGCTTAATTTACGAGTATAACCTTTGTTTCGACATTTTACTCGTACCTTTTCCAGTCTGTACTCGCCCATTGTAATGCCCCGCTTGACTTGCTGATAGACAAGTTCAGTGTCTGCAATATCTTCTCCGGGGATGTACCATGGGCTGCAAGGATACAACAGATAGACATAATCCCATTGTTTAAATGATGTTCTCTCAGAAAATACATGGAACTTTAAACTGGATGTTAAAATGGAATCAAAGTTTAAAAAACAGATAATGGCAAACATGTAACAGAAATGGTGAAGAATGTAGCAAAGACAGGTTATTATCATAATGTGCCTTGCCAGTAGGCGTTCATGTCTTTCTAAAGATATCGTCCCCTGGTATTCTGGATCACCTGCTGATAATATCTCGCCATGCCACTGTCCCAGTCCATCCAGCTTCTTTTCTCTCGATCTGCCCCTGTCTCGGCTCCCACTGATCTTTCCGGTAGGCACGATGTTTTCCAAAGCCCCACTTTTAATTTTTTGAACACGTAATGCTCTCTCTCTCTCTCTCTCTCTCTCTCTCTCTCTCTCTCTCTCTCTCTCTCTCTCTCTCTCTCTCTCTCTCTCTTTCTTTCTCATATTTGTATATAATGTTTTACTTTTATTATTCTCTTCCAGAGACAAACGTTATTGGGTACCCTGGCAGTCGAGTTTGTACGCAACATTTGTCTCAGGAACCACATCTCTGTTACTTCGAATCTCTTCATAATTTGTTCATTCACATTCCATGATTCACTTCAATGCAGCTAAACAGGTTCTATATCAAGCTTCAGTAAAATCTTTCTGACATGCAAGGATAAGTGACTTATTTCATAACCTGTTTTTCATTTTCTGAAATGCAGCTTCTGCTTGACTTATTTTGCTTTTAATCTCTGCAATGTATCCTCCACTGATATTATATTTGCACTTATATCCAGAAATATTTGATATGAAAAAAGAAATACCCAGCTTATTGATTAAGTATAAAGCGATAGCTATTAATAGGATAATTAGATTGCACACGTAAAAACAAGTAAACGAATTCGTATCCATTTCAACAATTCTGAGTTATAACTGAGCATTCATATTTCAAATACACAATATTTCATGGAGGAGAGAATGCTGACCTGAAATATTCTCTGCGGAAGTATATCCGCCAAACAGTGCTACTTTCTCTCATTCCCATTTGTTTTGTGTGCTGCTCGCATTCAGAAATAGCGTCCATTATCCTGTGCTGTCCATGACCTAAGCATGAAATCTACACAGACAAGAACACACTGTGAACAAATGTATTATTATTTATAAATTAACAAAGAATGTATCGCTGTAAAAATCAACATAATATCTGTTGCAATAACTTCAATTTTTAGGTGGCTCACAGATGTTCGAGTTATCAAAGTTATCATACTGTCTGATTGTTTCTCCGCATTGTACATAATTATGAGTATACAGCTATAGAAGACTAGATAAAATATATAAGAGTTGTATAATTAAATATACACAACTGTAGAAAACTAGATATAATATATCAGAAATATATACGAGTATTATGTGTATACAATATGGGAGATTAGAAAAAAATATATCAGAAATGTATATTATGTGTTTACAGATATAGAATACTGGATACAATATATCAGAAATGTATAGTATATGTATACAAATATAGAAATCTCGATACAGTATGTTATAATTGTAGTAATTCCTTCTTTCGGAGCTCAATAATGTAAGCGCAGCAATAGAAAACTAGATACTATATCTAGACCGAGAGATAAACAGCCAGAATTGCACAAGACATTGCCTGGCTAGAAAAGACTGGGACTTTCAAGAGAAAGAAATGTCTAAGAATAGCCTGCATAGAAACAGCTGATGAGATCCTTCCGTAATTTCATTTCTCTGAAAACTAAGCCTGTTTGTCCCGAACAATAAAACATGTGTTCAAAGGCAAGGAAGACTTTAACAAATAGATTGGCCACATCAAAGATATTCTACAAACAAAACCGATCTCTACAGAGAGCGCAACACACCTAGCACAAGAGAGAAAACACGAACTCTCCACGTTTAATCGCAGACGAGGACCACATGATAACCTAATCAGTTCTATATAGTCCAACAGCAGATATACACGACACAAGATAACAATACTTTCAGACAATAATTCCTTGTATGTAACTATTCTGTTACGAAGCCATATTTGTCACCTTAGCATTGTGGCTGGAACTTGGACAATTTCTATTATTCCTGCCAATAGTTGTAAATTTGTCTTACCTTGGTATGCAGTGAGATGTAGATTGAGTAGCCTGTGGTCTCCTGCAGGCCAAGTCTTTCTCCCACATTTTTAATGACCTCCGCTACTGTCATGGCCGAGTCCACCTCAAATAGCATCCTGTAACCACTCATAAATGTGACTGGAATCAGCAGTGGCTTCCCATTCTTGGCTGCCTGTGAATGAGCATGGCAATAAGGAATTGATTGCACATGCAGATGTTAACTATTTTTGTAGCATAGTGCTTAATGAAACCTCTACCAATAGAGTCTCCAGGGGCATTTTATGATCAGTATTAGATGGTCAATGCCGGCAAAACATGTGGGATTGAAAACGTAGCCTTGTATGGGAAAATACTAGACAAAAGGAACACTAGGAAGACAGAGAAAGATGTACAGGTTGTAAATTTAATGACTGCATTGTTTGAAAATATTGCCGGTCCAAGTTTTGTATTTACCTATTATGTTGCATGAACTTTAAAGAGGGTGAATACAAAACTTGGACCGGCAATATTTTCAAACAATGCAGGCATTAAATTTACAACCTGTACATCTTTCTCTGTCTTCCTAGTGTTCCTCTTGCCTAGTATTTTCCCATACAAGGCTACGTTTTCAATCCCACATGTTTTGCCGGCATTGACCATCTAATACTGATCATAAAACGCCCCTGGAGACTCTATTGGTAGAGGTTTCATTAAGCACTACCTATTATGTTGCATGAACTTTAAAGAGGGTGAATACAAAACTTGGACCGGCAATATTTTCAAATACTGCACAGTCATTAACAATACACCCTACATTTAAATGGGTTTTAAAGACAAAAGGATAGATTGTATTGCGTTGATTCTATCACATATGGCTTGGCCTTCATTCCACAGAATGGTCTGCCAAAATTGTTGCACGGAGTACAAACTCCGTGGCTCCAGCGACGATCATAAGGAGTCTCCGAAACAATTACACTAGTAAACTTAATGATGGAGTCCGCACACGAAGCCAAGATCTTCGTGACGCGAGATATGCGCCTTAGTCACTTCATTGCGGACACCACAAGATGTATGCGACATTCATGAGCATATGTGCAACAGATAGTAGTATGAACAACATCTTCTTTAAACAGATTCATTTAATAATATAAACAGCAGCTTCATTAGAATTATAAATGACAAACAAGAGTAGGTTGTTATGATCATCTATGTCTGCTTCAGTACCGGCAACTGAAGAAGACGATGAAGATATAACACAATCTGTCTAGCTTACCTGTGCTGTCATGTGGTCAACCTAACATTGCGACATGAGTGTCAGGTTTATCTCGACAAATTTAAGTATCAAAAGACATGAGGTAGTATATTTGAAGTTAGTATGTCTAAGCGTTTTTGAGAATTAAGCATTCAATGACTGCCATGTTGTTGCTACATTTCTGACTGGTTATAATTTTCACCACGTTCTTTGTAACCATATTTACATTACAAAGAGCTTGAAGGCAATAGCGATATGGTTTTTGAGAGAGACGTATGTTGCGAATGAATACCTTGGACAATTGATTGTGAATACGTTAGTGTATGGATGGACAGTTGATTGTGCATGTGTGTGTGTATATAAACATTTGATTATGCATGTGTTAGTGTATGGATGGACAGTTGATTGTGCATGTGTTTGTGTATAGTAGAAACAGTTGATTCTGCTTGTGTTAGTGTGTGGCTGAACAGTTGATTGTGCTTGTTCTAGTGTGTGGTTATTTAGTAGGTTGTGAATTCTCTACAAAACGTAAAGCCGATGCACTGGAGTTGAGTGGTCCTATGATTTATCGGAGCGATAGTGATGTAAACACTTGATCTCAACCCAGTACAAGGTACACTCTCCACGGGGAATGTGTCGTGCTGCTCTCTCCTTCTTGTATCCTAAGCTCAGAAACTACCAGGATATTAGAACTTCACATCTGCAGAGAGGCATATTAAGATATAAGCATGCAACAATTCAATCATTCACATATAAACCAGAGGGAATTATGCTATAGGTTGGTCAATTGTCCTCCTCAGGGTGTATGTCATTTTCAACAGGCTGTAACGCATAAGTCAGAGTAAAGTTTGGCAGAATAAAATGCAATCACCATAGAGCACATTAAACACATGAGGAATGACTACCTGAAACTCCAGCCAGCTAGGCGGATACGCTCGGGTTCCCACGCTACAAGTTCGACGAAGCATCTTATCCACTTTTTCTGATAATTCTGATGGGCCATCTCTCAAGAAGTTGGTCAAGATGTGGGCAAACTGGAACGAGAAACATAAGTTTCACTGCACATATGGTACGTTCTCTGGGGCTAAGGGCTTGCGAACGCGGTTTGTGAGCCCGTATACCCGGGTTCGAAACACGGCGGTGCTGGTTTTTTCGAAAAAGGTATAGGGGCCGGTCGTTCAGAAAGCAATGGCAAACTACTGAACGTAACACTTGCCTAGTACATCAACAACAGCTGAAAATGCTGGTGTTGACTGCAACGTCCCGTAAGGGATACGCAACAACAATTTTTTTTATGGTACGTTGTGTGACAGTACAGCATGCATGTGTGATTGTATGAATGCGTCTCTTGGGATTTATATGGGGTGTTTTTGTGTATGAAATGCTTATGAAATGCTCATGTTATTGACTGCAGTTCAAATTCTCAATGAAACCTAAACATAGGTTCTCAAATGTTGACGATTCTTTTGTTTTCATTAATGTAACATAAATGTTACTTCAATATTATCATAAACATGTGTATAGTTACATAGCAATACAGAAATGCTGGCAAGCCGAAGGCAAGTATCATACTTCCAAAGATATTTTCTTCATCGTGAGATATCCTGAGAAATGACCTATGTCTTTCTTCACTATGTCTCTTCTTTTCACTTTCCAGTAGGATATCTTGAGAAATTATCAAGGTATGTCTTCACTTTCCCAAGAATATCATGACAAATTATCTATGTCTCTCTTCACTTTCCCGTAGGATATAACGAGAAATGACCAAGATCTATCTTCACTTTCCAGTAGAATATCCCGAGAAATGACCTATGTCTCTCTTGACTTTCCCATAGAATATTCAGAGAAATGACCAATATCTCTTATCCCCATGGGGCATTCTGAGGCATGATCTATGTCTCTCTTCACTTCGCAGTAAGACTCTGGAGAAATGACCTACACGTCTCCTCATTTCCTCAAAGGGGCAACCTGAGAAATGACTACTATCATTCTTCAGTTCTGAAGTCGAGTATTCAGAGACATTATCAATACCTCTCTTCACTCCCCTGAGGGACATGCTGAGAAATTAAAAACAATCTAATGGGCATCTCGTAGTTCCATAGCAGATAGTGTTATTGAGACGGGAAGTGTTAGCTTTAACATATTCTAAGATATGAACAGCAGCTGAAACATGCTGGTGTTGACTGCAATGTCCTGTAAAGGATATGCGAAAAAAAAAAAGATATAACATAATGAGGTGAGAGGTTCAGATCTCTTTCTCCTCTTTACAAGTTCAGTGAATCAAAAGCTACACCTGGATATAACACACATTTACAAAACATGGTAATAGTATAATTGGGTAGTCCCTCCGCTTTAATGCACGGTACAACAGCAATGGAGAGAGACCTAAATACACATAACGAAGAGACCTAGAGACATAGTAGGATACAACACAGGATAGGAAAGTCGTGAGTTGGTTGATGGATTATAAACAAGAGGAAGATAAAAGGCAACAGAAGTATACATGAAATAATAAATTTCATGTTTTACATTTCCGTTAAATACGGCTCACTCTATGTTTGTATTATTGCTGATGTCGTTATTAATGTTAATACGTCAGAATTAGTTATTTTAAGCTCGGCATGACGCCATACTTTTTCTGATGGTGCAAAGCTTCCAGCGAACAGATTCAGTAGCACCCAGCCTCTCATAATGCTGTTTCTGGATGGGTTGTTGGTCAGTTGTTTGCACAGTTGACAGTACAGCTCATCCCTGAGAAAACACGCATGTGACAGAAGATTGCAACTATAAAACATAAACATATGAAAGACGACACATTCACATTACAGTTTATTAAGTGATACGTTCGGATAGCCTTCTTAAGCTTCTCATTATTGTCATATTGTGGTAGGAAGAGGGAGTATCCCTGGCGAAGTAGTCAAATCGCGTTCTCGAACTTCGATGGTTATGGTTTCGTTTTCGGTTCACGAGTTCAATTTATTTTTCGGAAACACAGGAATCGTTGCTGCAGAAAGAAGACGGAGAAATATAGATATAACTTGGTGTAATGAATCGATCGTCTTCCCTTTCACCAACTTTTGGTTCTAACGCTGATTTAGCAATGTCACACTTGTATGCAGCATACGATAACATCGGTTATCTCATGCATATGTCTTTAAGGCACATTGGGATTATGATATTAGCCTTGTCTGTTTGGTGATATAAACATCACATAGAAAAAGGGGGGGGGGGGGTCGAGAAGGAGATGTGTAATATGATTATTTATTTTTATTTTTATTTGATAAATTACACAGGGCTTGGGGCCGTTGACATGTGGTTTTAAGAAGAATTTTACCAAACATCTTTGACGGCCATAATAACTGACAACGATTGCCCGACTGAGGATAATGAAAGTATGACAGTATACATTGCTACAATAAACAGACAAACATTATTAGGGTGTAATATACAGAGAAGTGAGTCATTGAAAGCATCATGATGACTGGAGAGATCAGCGGTAGAAAAGATCAAAGACAGACCAAGAGAAAAGGTGCTTGATGATCTAAGACAATCGCATGGAGTAGAACAGATCTCGAGAACCGAGTACCGAGATCTGTGAAGAGATATGAGAGCCTACTACTCTAGCAGAATACATGATAATGATTCTTCTTTCTTGTTCCTCTTTGAAAGTGGGTTTATCACGCAACTCTCTGTGCGTATGACAATGACAAGAATTTGTCTCAAACTTACTTTCTCAAGACAGATTTCATCTAGAGTAATGGCTTCGCTATCTACCAGGAGGTCGCTTTTTCCTCTAGCATTTTTTCAAAGAAAACATTGAACTACTCTTTGCGATTTCCAACTAACGCAATTTAAGCGTCAGAAGCTTGCACATGGGATCTCTGGAATTTTATCCTTATTCCGGAAGGCTAGGTATCCAACCTTACTAACAAAGCGATCAAGGGGTCGTGTGATATAAATCTAAATCAGTGGCATTTATAAACATTCCCAGCCCTACACTAGTAAGTAAACAGGCAACTTCTGATCCCAAGGTTACAATGACAAAATGCAGCTTGTGATCCCAAGGCCGCACCAAAAACCTCCCACTTCCGTCTTTACTGTCTCACATCTCGGAGCCAATGTTATCAGGTCTGATTAACTCGTCAGCTATGTATGTTCCCGCTGTAAAACGGTACTATTATGCCAGCGGTTGCTACTTTGTTGGTGCTTAATCTTGGTCTGCAATTGGTCTAGGATCGAAGCTCCGACAGGTGGACAGTTACAGCATTGCTTTGCTGATCCGACAGCTTCTGCAGCTTGTCTTGTTCCAGATGTATTGGTGTTACCTTCCCTCTGGAGTAAACTGGGCAGCCCGAGAGAGGGATTATGCAGCACAGGCAACACACGGTCTCTAATATCAGCGCAGAAGATGTGCTATGAAGCGATATAACTTCATCTCTGGTCCCTGCCATGGTGCTGTATTGTAAGTCCGTGTCTGCTGTGCCATGAGAACGTGTTCGGACCTACAAAATGCACTAGCTCACTAACTGGAACAACAACAATAGTCTTCACTAATGAACTGGAGAATACGAAATGATCAACGGAGCTCAGACGAAGTTTTAACACCTTTTTAATTCGGTATTAACAACATCATAGTATATTATTCTAGTGGCCTCGTAGAGCATCCGTTCTGACCGGGATAATATCTACCCTAAGCATACACTAATCTTTAATATTTAAGTCTGTTTCATTCACCTTGATGCTCAGCCTATTTCTATTCCCTCTGTTCCGCCAGAGTCTAGTTTTCTGCCCGTCGTTTTGGATCCATGGCGTTTTCCAACCAATGCTTCCACTTGAAGTCCACTGTCAAACTACATCCAAACATTCAATTGCCACACCAATTTGTTTCCACAATCGAAATACACAACCGCTCACTTAGATGGCTCCACAGCGTATCCTTTGGTTGTCACGCTCGCGTTGGTGTGACGTATCTTCTTATCTCTTGGTTTTGGTGCACTGTCCACTTCGGGTTTTTCCTTCTATCCTCTCTGTATCGTGTGCTTCGGCAATAGCTATGTGGCACATGGGTTGTAGTTATTATGTCTTTTTGAAGCACAATCTAACAAACTATCGTCTGTCAAGACGGCAAGGTGCCAGTAGTAGTTACTTTCTCAATCTCCCGTACCTATGTTATAAGACTGGGTTGACCTCACAGCCACACTGACCATTCTAAATGACAATCTGGAGGTTTTTAAAATTGACCTGATCCCATCAGGTCAGTCCAACATCAACATGTCTTTCTATCACATATCTTCGTATCAAAGCTGTTGAAGAAATGAATTTACAGGCAGAAAAACATTGCACAATGTCTCACAATAGTCAATATTGTGTCTAATAGTACGATGAAAACATAGAAACTGAAGAGGTGAGTAAGGGTGTAGGCAAACATATTTGATGAAAGACAACTGAATATGAAAACACAATACATACAGAAATGTGTAAACCAGACATTGTGCAAATACACGGTGTGTTATTTCGAATGATTCTGGTCATCATTTGCTCTGTAGGATAATGTTGTGTTTAGCTTCTATTACTTCTGTGTACCTGGTATATATAAGGTATCATTCAAGTCGGGGAAGAGATATACTCATGCCATAAATAGCAAGTATCGACAGCTTTAGGAAAAGTAAGCAAATTGGGTAAGTCCAAACATAACGTTTATTTCCTGATAACTGTTGAATGCATATATGAGCGCACACGCACACATGTCTTCACATGTACACACACTCAGACACACACACGCACGCACACAGGCACGTACACACACACATATATATATATATATCAACACACATACCAAGACGCACAAATATAATCACGAACAAATAATGTATATATATATATACATTATTTATCAACACACACACATATATCAACACACACACACACGCTCACACATATATCAACACACATACCAAGACGCACAAATATAATCACGAACAAATAATGTATATATATATATATATATATATATATATATATATATATATATATATATATATATATATATATATATACATTATTTGTTCGTGATTATATTTGTGCGTCTTGGTATGTGTGTTGATATATGTGTGAGCGTGTGTGTGTGTGTTGATAAAACTTTACATCTTGGTTGAATGATACTTGTATTTGTACTTAATAGAGTTCAATGGGGTCATTATTCCAAATACTCTCTAGTTGACTAAACTTAGGATAATAAATAGAAAAAAGATGGGGGTTTTCCTATCCATGTCCAGCATTGGACGCATAACAAAATATGTTTAATGCAGCTGACTTAATTCCTATCTCACTAACCTGAGTACAGGCTTGTAGATCCCCATAGCACAGACCATCTGCACCTTGTCCAGCATCGACTCGGTGGCTGCTGACAGGAATGGAAGGGATTCAGCATCTGTTCCAGTAGGGTCTTTGAACTGGGAATAAACACATCAAGAAACGAATGTCTTATCAGGAACATATTAAACGAAGCACTTTACAATATACTGACAGGAAGTATCGATCAATAACAACGGAGGAAACTAACATGATAACAGAGGGTAGTCATAGGAAATTGTTGTGTTCTACTCCAGGCAAATGATCAACAAATCTATGTAAGATTAAGAATAGTAGTCATAGGCAGAGTGCAAATGTTGTGTTCTTCTCCAAGCAAATGATTAAGAAAGTTATGTAAGATTAAGAATAGTAGTCATAGGCAGAGTGCAAATGTTGTGTTCTTCTCCAAGCAAATGATCAAGAAAGCTATGTAAGATTAAGAATAGTAGTCATAGGCAGAGTGCAAATGTGTTCTTCTCCAAGCAAATGATCAAGAAAGCTATGTAAGATTAAGAATAGTAGTCATAGGCAGAGTGCAAATATTGTGTTCTTCTCCAAGCAAATGATCAAGAAAGCTATGTAAGATTAAGAATAGTAGTCATAGGCAGAGTGCAAATATTGTGTTCTTCTCCAAGCAAATGGTCAACAAAGCTATGTAAGACAACAATGTCAGTTGCATGAGGCCCAGGCTGGATTATAGCCCCAGTAGTGACAGAAAAATTGACTTTGTTACATATAACAGACTTGACTTTTAGCAAGTAGCACATACACAATTGAAAAGAGACCCAATAATGTAGTACCCTGAAGACCTACAGAAATTCGCCAAGACTTTGTCTACTTCATTTAATTGTCATCATCATCATCATCTTCCATTTCTTCTGATAATCGTTGTGGGAAGGAATAGTTGACGTTCCTGCACCCCTTGACGGGTGTCACTGGATAGTGTCATTCCGTGTAATTGTACAATGTCTTTAATGTTATCAATTCATTTTCTTCTAGAGCACCCTCTTGCTCTTGTGTCAGATCTTCTGTAGTGCAGCGCTAGTGTTGGTAACTGATAGGCTTGCATTCTAACAAGAACTGTCACTTTGTAATGAGCATACATCTAGAAAACAATTTGCACATTAGGACAAATATTGTGAGCAATCGACCGCCTTAAGAAATGAGAGAATCAATAAGAGTGTTGTAGTACGACTAAATCATTGCTCGCATACCAAAGTCTATGTCACTACACTGTGAGAACACACATACAGTGGGTAAAGTAGGCATATAGAAAAACACGTACAAGAGAAAAAAAAATAGAACATTATTAGAAATTATGACTTTATGCAAGCTCACAAAGCGACGTGACACATAATTTGGGGTAAAGCATTATTTCTTCATAGAGTTGGGGTGGGGGATTCAAGAGGTATCACACGTCATTCATAGCATATACAGACTTGTAGAAATATTACCTGCGACATCTGGCATGACGATATCCGCGAGGCATAACATTACTGGAAGTGCTGGAAGTTATTAAAAATTAAAACAATATGTGGGTTTCCACATATTTGGAAGACATGAGTAGTGATTTTCTTATTTCGTTCAGTGTATTCATTTGCATTTAAGACTCTTAGAGCCTAAAGACGAGAGCACGAAAGCTGTATACTTTTAGCTTTATTAACACATTAATTGTGACTGCACATGCCATCGTAGTATTTAAGTATAACATGGGAAGTCCACATAATTTCCGTAAGTAACAAGTTGTCAATACAAACCAAAGATGAAATTAAAATAGACACATGAACAGGAAAGTAATACAGGTACATCTTAATACGTTTATTGAACGACGATACTTCTGATGCACGTAGGTCTGAATAAATCAATCGCGAAAACAACTGATATTCAACTTGAACTATTTGTGATAACTCAATAAACCAAACAAATCTCGCTGCAACTCCCGTGAAAATCCCGCATCGTTTAAAAGGAAATAACCAGGCTTTAAGTCTGAGGGGTGTCGTGAAAGAACAGCTTTTATTCAAGGAACAAGTGTGCGATGAATATGTTATAACACACATACAAAAGGCATACCAGCTCTGAGTACTTCTTGTGGGCATCGTCGATGTCTTTCTTGGTGTATTTGGCCTTGAAAGCAGACTTCACTTTTGATGTAACTGGGACATGCGTCTGCAAACATAACAGATAATCCAAAGTCTTAATTTAGCAAGTGACAACTGTTCGTATCCTAATTGACTCTTGTCTGGTAGTATAAGGTAAAGAAAAGTATACCTTTTTCCCGCCAAGAGGTATAATGGGTATGTGGTGCTAGCTCCATGTTTTAGACGAATGGCCACTCGACGGACAATGGGTTCAAGATCGCATCGGCCGCCTGTATATCCCAGGTAATTTCCAGGTGTCCACTTTAGATTGGGTTTAACTGGCAGGCCAGGTCAGTGCTAAATTCCCTTTCTCTGGCTCTGCGTACTTTGTAAGTAGTCAAGCCGTCTGATTCGGGCTCCGAAGGTTGTGGGTTCGATTCCGGGCCGTGTCCTTCGGTTCACGACTGCATTTTTTCGGAGACTTCTGGGGGTCGTCGTTGGAGCTACGGGGTCGTGCTTTGTGCGATGCTTTCGGAAGTTCGCTGCCGAAAGAGACTGAGCCATATGGGATAAAAACCCGGTGCAATGAAGTCTACTCTGTCGACTTTTAAGCGATTTTCAACGATTTAGAATTTTTTTGTAAATTCGCATATCCCTTATAGGACATCGCTGTCAACATCAGCATCTTTCACCTAATTGTTGATTTCTTGGCAAGATTACGCTCAGTAGTTTGCCATTGCTTTCTTAGCGACCGGCTCACATACCCCTAAGTTACCGACGCCGAGAGAACCGTTACCATTTCTCGCGCAACGTCACGTTACTCACGAGAGTATACGGGATTACGGAGAAAGTCGTGTAACCTCTAGACTAGGGAGACCGACACGCAACTAATACAAAGACTCTTTTTGTCGACCCGGTAGAGAAGTAGCATTTTCATGGGGATTGTCTAGCAAATCGCTTGTTCTCCTCTTTTAGCGGGGAAACCAGTGCGCGTGAAATATGGGTACTTTAACTTCGAATCTGCAGAATGGCATGTTAGGAGGTAGCACGCCACGGGCTGCTTTGGATTTAGACCTTGCTTGGTCATGTTTTCTATATGGGATTGAGGTATTTCACTAGCAACGGACTCCAACCCAAAGTCAAGGGGGACCAAGACAGTTTCAATCATCATCATCAATATCATCATTGTCATGGGCCATGTTAGGCCCGTGGCAGAAAGAGAAAGATAGACACCGTTATGTGCCAAATTAAAGCATGGTTCACTTCAAAGGCGTGAATCACGTGGCCGTTTCAGTGTGAAGCTGAACAGGCGTTTGGAAAAACAAAAATAACAATTCTTAATCTGTGTCACACATTTTACATCTCATATTATGACGGCCCTAGTTATTTCAATTCATTTACTTTATTAACTGATTCAGTGAGGAAGGATAAAATATCGCTAAATGTTACCTACCATTAGGACAGAAGGACGATATATCGCCGTACTAGGGTCATCGTGCTATTTGCTTTGTTTTGTGTATCTACCACAATTTTAATGCTCATTGAAAGGAAATTTACATTATAATACTTGTTAATTTTATTGTGTGCTATGTTTGGTTCAAATATACTTTTTGTTTGGCAATGAATAGGTTAAACGTTATTTTCTTTTCTTGTTACATAACATTTGGCGTTATCTTTTTCTTAGGTATAATAATTGTTTCTATTGTCGTAGTATTAAAAAAAGAGCCAATTTTAGCTCTCTTTGTGACTACAGTGCCCAACAGTTGTGAATCTCCTGCGTTTTCAGCATTCAATACCGTATCTTCTGCACATCTGCACATCTGCTTATATTTTATCATCCAACTTCTATTCGTGGCCTCTCTTTGATTTCTCACTATTGCTTCGCTATCTAGAGAGAAGTGATCTGTTGACTAAACATATCCTTATATTACTCCCTACTTTGTTTCAATAACATGGTGTCACATATTTCGAAACGTCGGTCTGACTGGACATCTAATCTGTGAATTGACCACAACACGGAGAGCTACCCAAGCTCTTATCGAACAGTATATAATAGTTCGTGTGCTGGTCAGAACCTTCTCTAGCTAGTGTCAATTATCTAACTTAGCTTTCTAACTTAACTTAACTTCTAACTTAACTTAACTATCTAACTAAGCATGCTGACGAGGGTGAGGACGGGCAGGCTTCGTGCGGAGTGGCTTGCTTCGCTTCGGAGGTCACGGGTGCATCGCCTGGATCTTTTCTCCGGGGCATGCTGCTGTACTGGGAAATGAACAGGCAGACAGATTGGCTGGCTCTTCAGAACTTGGTGGAGTATTGATACATGACAAGGCAGACGTGGTGGCGGCCTTGTGGGAGCACGTGTACACCTCGGAGGAGCAAATGTATTACCATGGTCTGGCAAGAATGCGACAGCGAGGAGTGACGAGAGGATCTGGCCGACGCTCAACGCTCAGAGGAAAGGCGAGACAGACATATAATCAGATTGCTACTGGTACTATTGGTGTTGGAACTCTTCGCTGGCTGCTGAGGATGGGGACGGAGCGCTTATGGGAATGCCCCGAATGCTGTGATGTCGATTCCTTAATCAATCAATCGATCAATCAATCTAACTTAGCTGAAATCTATCCAGCTGTCACAAGCAGCCCCAAAGCTTGGCATAACATCTTAAATACTAAAACAAAGAATAACAGAAAGGCAACTGCATATGTAATAAGGTCCTGCCTACCCCTGCAATGACCAGTGTGTCGCCCGTGTCCACGTCTGGCAGGTCTCCCATGATCCTCAGTATGCTGACCCAGCTGGCAAGGGAGGCCTGGAAATAAGAGCGCACTGTAAGCTTCAGGAAATAACTAATTCAGTGCCAAACATGGTACATAATCAAATGAACAAGTATTATAATGTAAGTTTCCATTCAATTAGTATTAAAATTGCGGAATATATTGCAAAATGAAACAAAAAACACGATGCACCTATTATGACAATATGGCAACCTTCTTTGGCGACGTGTTATCCTTCGGCACTGGATCAGTTAAAATAGAGGATTATGTTACAAGGCTTGAGCCTACTGGGTATATGGTGCTAGTCTCATACTAATGTTGACTGATGAGCACTCGATGAGTGATACGATCAATATCATTCCGGTTGCCTTTACTTCCCACGACATTTCCTTGTACCCGTTTTAGGCTGGGTCCGTCTGGGAGCACGGGTCAGTATAAAATAACTCGTAACGGGTAGTCGGGATTCATTATACCCGACATGCAATGTAAACATGGCACGTGATGATGATGACAGGCATAATCATAATGGGATTGTTCTAAAATGATAAAAGACAAAGTAAAGTTTAGTAAAAGTTATTGTTTTAAACGCTTGGAAATATCACCGTTAGCTAATGACATCTCGTCTTACAGTAATCTAAATACCATAATTCTACTACTTCACCGAGACAGGTATGGTTGGTTATTTTCTTGGTTGGTTGTTTGGTTAATCATCTAGATGACTGGGTGTTGACTATTACATTGCATTGGTGTTAAGATCTTCTGGGTACTGATATAGGTATGCGTGTATCCGGGTGGGATGGTGTACATACCGAAGCACTATCCCCACGGTGATTAGGCTGTCAAACTCACCATCACATCTCACAAGCTCAGAAAGTAGATGGTGTGGAAGATCTCCACGGGGGATTCATATCTTGTGTGTTCTTGCATATCCTATTTACAAGACATCGCTGTCAACACCAGCACTGCTGTTGTTGATTTCTTGGCACGTTTTTACGTTCAGTGCTTCATATCTTAGGAGTGGTAAATCAGGATGTCACCAGATCAACACAGCACAAACAATGAACCGGCTGAAAGAAGGCCTAGGTTTGTCATTTTCCCACCATGGAATTGAGGCGTTACATTTATAATAGACTCTAACGCATTGTCCGCGTAGACCAACGCAGTTGTAATAATAAGGTTTCAACAATAACTGTATATTACATGTATAATTGCTTCCTCTGTGACTCTATTATCGTTTTTATTTATCCTCACGTGCATCATGGGGAATAACCATTGGCGGAGACTGACTAGTCGTGCACTGTGGTATTTGATATTGTAAAGAAATTACTGTAATTTAAATAAGTATGTGTTACTCAAATGGTAAACTATCCACTTACCCCATTCCTCTTTCTTCTTGTACATCTCTTGCGTAGTAAATTCGCATATAATAATGATTTCTCTATTCAACCTTTCTGTTAATATGCTCAGTAAATTATATGTTTCTGTCTATGATTTTGATATGTGATCTAGTAACATCTGCGACTGTCTATACCTAGGCGTGGGGCTTACTCTCTGCCCATTCTACTCTTCTTCTTTCGTTCGCTTGAAATATGTATATAACTGCAATGTTGCCTCTTGTATGAATCTAACAGTCTTTGTTAGTTCACGCAGCGGTCCATAGAGTTTATCTTCCACTGTTGTCTCTCTAGGCCAGAAGGTTTGCATGGATATTTTGTAGTTGGGCAGTCCTGGAGTGTGTACTCTGTTGTCTGCGACGCCAAACCACCTGTGCACATGGCTGAGTCACCAATCTTGAATTTTGTATACATGTGGTTGTGTAATATATTGTGTCCTGTTCTGAGGCGCAGAATAGTGACTTGTTCTGGTCTGTCCATAACGTGGTAGTCGTCTTGTGTAGGTTTTGGTGGCCTTCTGACTGATTTTATCATTCTTTTCTTTTGGTGGTATGTAATGAAACATAAGGCTGTTCTTCTTTTGCTCCTTCCTTAGCCAATCGATCAGCTCTGTCGTTTCCGGGTACTCCACAGTGGGATGGTATCCACTGTATGGTGACCTTATGCTGACTGCTAAGTTCAGAAAGTAGGGTCCTTAGAACAGGCAATTTCCCAGACAGGAGCGCCTCTAGTACTGATTTTGCATCTGTCAATAGCACCAAAGGTTGTGTACCATGGCTGGTATTTAGTAATTTCTCTGTTGCTATCTTGATTGCCTCAATTTCAGCGTAACTCTCTACCCATGATATTCACATTATTCTTACATGTAACATCTCCATTCCCACAGACTCTTCGCCATTTCATTACTTGTTGTCCAGCACTCAGTTTAGTTTAGTTTAGTTTAGTCGATAGATCAACATCACGGCACACGGGTGCAACCCATAAGTGCTCCGTTCTCCTCCTAACTCAAACCTGAGTCTGGAGAAACTCAGCTCAGTGCACGAACTCCGTTGCATCGGCGAAGATCCTGAAATACTTTGGGTAGATTTTTAACTCGAAATTTTGCCGGGGCAGCGCCGTTAGCTCTTTTTCGATTTCCAACTGCCAAGGGATTTTTTACGTGCGCAGATCTCGGTCTTTTGTTTTCTGGATCAACTCCGCTGTTGATATTCCTCCATGCCACTGTCTCAGTCGTTCCAGCATAATTTCTCTTGATATGCCTCGGCCTCTCTTCCCCTCGATCTTTCCAGTTATCACGATGTTCTCCAATGCCTCTCTTCGCATCACATGACCAAAACACTGTTTGCCTCTGTCTCATTGTTGCATATAATGTTCTAGTTTCATTAGCCTCTTTCAGACAGCCGCTGTTAGTTACTTTGGCTATATATATATATATATATATATATATATATATATATATATATATATATATGTGTGTGTGTGTGTGTGTGTGTGTGTGTGTGTGTGTGTGTGTGTGTGTGTGTGTACACACACACACATACATATATATATATAGACGTATTGGTCATAATGTGTGACCCATATTTTTACATATAGATATAGTACCGTGGCATACAAACATAGATTTTGCATCTCCGTTGAACATATCCTCACATGATGGATACACATTACTTGCTACATGCATAAATCTCTCACTGCATGTGATCCATTGTTGAAGTTGCCGTGAGGCCTTTTAGACGGGCTTAGGACAAATCTCCTTTGCCGTCAAGCAGTCACGCCCCAGAGTGCAGGTTTACATTTATTTGTCACCTCCGACAGATAAGCATCTAAATTTGCAGGATTGAATAACTATAAATGTATTATGATTCACTAATGGCGAGCTTATGAGAGAACTAAATATGTTCCCGGGAGCCATGAGTTAAAGAAATGACGCTAGTTCTGGAAAGGACACCTATTGGGACAGCCTGTTAGCATGGCCGGAAGTGTCTTATTCTGGGATCCAGATCTTTTACAACATATTTTAGACCCATCAGATCTCTGACATTACAACATTACTCTTTGGTTCTACACAAACATATACAGTAGTTCCTCCGTTGAATACACACATGTAAAGTAGTTTCTGAGTTTATACAAACACGTGCTGTAGGTCCTCAATTGTACACAATTATGTAAAGTAGTTTCTCAGTTGTACGCAATCATTTACATTATCTACTCTGTTTTACACAAACACGTACATTAACACCCAGATTGTACACAAACACGTAAATTAACTTCTCAAGTTTACGAAAATACATAATGTAACTATTTACTTTTAAACAAACATGTCAATTAACTTCTAAATTCTACAGAAACATGCAAGTAACCCCCCCCCCCCCCCCCCTCTCCTCGTCAACCTCCATCCCCTCAGTTTTTCAAATTGTGCATGGTAGTGTAAAGTAACTCTTCAGTTATACACCAAAATGTTAAGTTACTCCTCATACTAACATGTAGAGTAACACCCCACGTTTTACACAAATATGTTTAGTAGCGACCCAGTTGGTTGTACATAAACATGTAATGTAACGCCCCAGTTTTGCGCACACCTTAACGTAACTCCCTAGTTTCACACACGCCCACACGACCACACACACAAACACACACACACACACACACACACGCACGCACACACACAAACAAATAAAATAACAGAAGCACTTACCAAATAGTCAGCCTTATCGTGTTTAGGCAAGAGAGGCTGTGGCAATGCAGAACAGCTGTAGCTAGGCAGAATCTTCATTTGAAATTTGGCCTGCCCAAATTTGACAAAACTGGTAATATTAATGTCTGCGTCGTCACTCTCTGCGGTCGCCGCAGCAACTTCTTCTATCTGATCCGGTGAACCAGAAGAGGATTTCCGCTCTCTGACTTCGGGATCTGTATCTTGAGATGTTTGCGACTCGTATTGGACTGACAACTGTATTGAAATTAAACATACGTTATTCATATTCGTTATATATACATGTTCTTATTTTCAGCAACATATCCTCTTCTTTATTTCTAAGTATTTCGTCCTCCTCATCCTTATTCCCCTTCTCCAACCTCTTCCTTTTTTACGGCTTCTCTCGTACTTTATCCCTCATTTGTGCATAAACCATCAAACAACTTACTCCAAGATGTCCTATTCTTAGCCATCCAGTACAGCTACACCGATGTACTCCCCATCTGATTCATTTCTGTCTCCACGTCGCTTTGTCGTGTGCTTTAGAACTGATCTATTTCTGGTGCTCTGAGGATTCCAGACAAATGTCTGTCTTATTAAGACTATTTTCATGTTTTCTCAATGTATGCCTACCCATAGCCAACATTGTTTCTTCGTCCTTTGATTCACTGTTTCTAGTCTAGCTCTCCCTGTGTGACCAAACATGATCTAGTGTCTAAGCTCATCCTCCACTTCTTTTGTCCTACAGTATTCTCCGTGAAGCGTCGCAGAGAGGTGGCAAATGTGATTTTCTGTTTCGCCTATCTTGTTGCGTGTACAAAGCAATCGATTTCTTCAATTACTCTTTAACTCCATCTAGCCAACTCTTTCTGGGTCGTCCTTTCGCCTTATTTCCCGGAATTTTCACATAGAACGCGCTTACCGCTGGTTGATTATATTTCATTTCAACTAAATTTCCGAACACTTTAATCTTTGGTATTCTTTAAAGTCAGTAACAGACGTTATCTATGTACTTTTCTTTAGTTTCTCATTTGTCTCTCTAGCTCGTCTTGTTTTTTTTTTGTTTTTTTGGCTCCGTTTCTTATGTATCTCAACTCAGGTGATGTGTTTTAAGGACTGTCAATGTTTGGAATTGATAACACAGCGTTGGGATGAACAAAATGTTTATCAGATTCTTACTTTGGTATGCATGTTGATATTCGGATGATTTTGAATAGGTGCTATTTTATAGCTGATTTGTTTGTTTTCTGTATTCTCGTTTCTATTTCTCTATTTGTTCTCCCATCCTTTGTGAACAAACTGCCCAGATACTTGTGCTCTTTAACTTGTTTCAATTATTGCCCATTTATATGTAGGATATATTATACTGGAGTTCGTAGAATTGTCATAAATGCTGTCTTTTCGATGTTAATCTTAATATCAAAATTCTGACAGCAATTTCCTAGGCTATATATATATGGTGCTGTTGCTACGCATTGTTCAGTAAACTCTGGTCGTCTAGAAACAGCAACCCATTTACACTCTCAAGATGTGGATTTGTTTCTTTAGTAATCTTATCCATATAAGCGATGAACACAAGTGACGATAAAACACATCCTTGTCTGACACCTGGTGGGACTTGGAACCAGTTTGTTATGTCGGCATTTGTTCTTACTGCATATTCACTGTTTTGATACATAGCTCTGATATTATCCAACAACTGGCCACCTATGCCGTATTCTTCTAGCCCTTAAAGTCTTAAGGACCCTGTGGGCCGCGTCCTTCGGTTCACGGGTGTATTTTTTCTGAGTTCCCTGAGGGTTGTCGCTGGAGCTACGGAGTACGTGCTTTTTGCGGCGCTTTCCGAGCTGCGAAAAGAGACTGAGCCATATGGAATACAACCCAGTGCAGCGAAGTCGACCCTTTCGACTCTTAAGCGACTCTTAAGCGACTCTTCTAGCCATTTCCACAGTTTATTCTTGTTTACTTGGTCACATACATTTTCTTGATCTATGAAAGCCACACTTAGTTCGCTGTTTTTTTTTCAAACGTCTGTCTCAATGTCAACATGGCATCAATGCACCCTCTTCCTTTTCTACAGACAAACTACTTACCCGTTAGAAGCGGTCTATCTTGTATCGTGTTCTCTGTTCTAAAACATTTCCATAATGTATTTCTTACATCGCTGTGCCTTTATATTATCATCTCATCTCATCTTGTTCCTCTTAAATCTTGCGATATCGATGTGCTCTATATGTATTGCAGTATTTCTTTGCTACCATTGTTCCCTCGAAAAGATACAAACACAGCTATTTGCCAATTGTGTGATACTCTCCTCCCTTGCCATACGTGCTTTTCTTGTCTGTTGGAAGCTGAAGGAAAACCCTATCCTGCACAGTTCGCAACGACTGCAATAGCTAGGCGGATTTACATCCTCAAAATCACCGTGTCCTATATACACCGCAAGATAGTAGTATAGGCAGTAGATGACTGACAGACCGTGATTGCGAAATGGTAAATAACTCTCACCCGTATGTTGCCACAGGAAAGATACATGCTCTCAAATGTGTTGTGTTAGCCTGTGTCCAAGTATTGTTCTATATGTTTTTAATATTGTAAAATCTATGCATTGCTGTACCCAGCCTATGTTTGACATGAAAATACAACCTGAAGATAACACTGACGATTTCGGCGTGTGGTAACATGAAGTATAGGAGAAATATCATGGCAGGACAGAACACAAATACTATCATAACTGGAATTGCAGGTCAGCATGCCTGAATGGATAAGAGCGCTCGCTTTTAAACTTCCGGTGTGCTGATGCCAAGGTGGCGGGTTCAACCCCAACACTGGTCAGTTGGACTAAAATGTTCACTTGCCTTCCTTGAATCGTGTACGTAAATTACAAGTACCTCGGAAATCGGAGTGGGTTCGCCTGACGGCGAGGGACACTGGTAATAAGGAAAGCTAGTCCACACGGGAAAATCAGTCCAGTAGTAGCACGCGTATGGACTAGGCTTGAGTGAGCGCAAAACAAAATCACAGGAATTGAAAATAATGTTTAGTGAATGTGATCAAGATTTGGTCGTTTGGTGAACCATCTGGAAGACTGCGTTTTAACTCTGAAGTCCTTCCTCCGAAGTCGGAGAGTGTCTGCCTGCACGGCGAGGGACCACCAGTCAGCACACCAATAAGCCAGACATGGAACAATGAACCTCAGGTCCTGTATAACATCACACTGATGTTGGACAACAGTATGTCCTCATCCGACATACAGGACTTCACGCTGAAGTTCATAGCCAGCGAACACAAGCAAGCAAGCAAGCAAGTAAGCAAGCAAGCAACTCTGAAGTCCGATGCATCATTCATGTATTCATAACCTGACAGGAGTTTGCATCTATCAGATTTAGGCTGATATAGAGACTTTCCTCCCTGCAAGGTACTAAAGTAAAAAAACTCCACGGTGACTGTTTTACGAAACTTCCCTTCGGCTCTCCATGCTCAGAAACCAGTGAGGTGTGCAAGTGAGTGGCACCTTGCCGTCTTGACAGACGAATGTATGAGGTGTGTAAGACCGCTACTGTAAATACACATCTGCTGCTGGACATGTTATATAACCAGATGGAGGTGCCACACGCTCACCTAACAGCTGGGAATAAGCCTAGTTCGGGTAAATGTACTTTAACCATATACAAATGCACAGATCCTTGGAAAAGTATGTTAGTTCATAAGACGACCAGGATTCTTTAACTCGCATTGAGACTTTTGGGTACAGTGTAGAAGCCCTAACACATTTATAGACCAAATGAGTGGGTGTTGTGGTCAGTATCTCTGTCTTTGTCTCGGTCTCTTCACATGTCTCTTTCTGCCTCTGAGTTGAAAATACAGTGTGAGTCTCTGTCTCTACCTGTCTGTGACTCTCTCCCTGCCTGTTAATCTTTCCCTGTCTGTGAATCTTTCCCTGTCTGTGACTTTCTCCTTGACAGTGACTCTCTCCCTTGCCCTGTCTCACCCTGTCTGTGACTATCTCCCTGTCTGTAACTTTCCCCTTGTCTGTGGCTCTATCCCTGTCTGTGATCCTCTCCCTGTCTGTTGCTCTCTCCCTGTCTGTGACTCTCTCCCTGTCTGTGACTCTCTTCCTTGCTCTATCTCTCTCTGTCTGTGCTTCTTTCCCCGTCTGTGACTCTTTCCTTCTATGTAACCCTCTCCCAATCTGTGACTCTCTCCCTGTCAGATTATCTCCCTGTCTGTGATTATATCCCTGTCTGTGATTTTATCCTCATCTGTGAGTCCTTCCCCATCTCTGTCTCTCCCATTCTGTGACTCTCACGCTGGCTATATCTCTCGATGCCTGTGAATATCTCCCTGGCCCTGTCTCTCCTTCTCTGTGACTGCCACCTTGGCTCTGTCTCTCCCTGTCTGTGACTCTCTCCCTGGCTCTGTCTCTCCCTGTCTGTGACTCTCTCCATTGTCTTTGACGCTCTCCCTTGCTCTATGTCTCCCTGTCTGTGACTCTCTCCCTGGCTCTATCTTTCCCTGTCTGTGATTCTCCACTGTTTCTATCTCTCTATGTGATTCTCATTGTCTCTGTCTCTCCCTGACTGTGACTCTCTCCTTGGTTATATCTCTCCCTGGCTCTATCTCTCCCTGACTGTGACTATCTCCCTGGCTCTATATTTCCCTGTCTCCGTCTCTTCTTGTCTGTCTCTCACTGTCTCTATGTCTCACTGTCTGTGACTCTCCCCCTGTCTGTATCTCTCCCTTTCTATGACTCTTTCCATGTCTCTGTCTCTCCCTGTCTGTGACTCTCTCACTGTCTGTGACCCTCTCTCTGTCTGAGAATCTCTCCTTGTCTGTGGCTCTCTCCCTGCCTGTGACTCTCTACTTGGATATATCCCTCCCTGTCTCTGACTCTCCCTATCTGTGACTCTCTCCCTGGATCTATCTCTCCCTATCTGTGACTCTCTCTATAGGACAGGGGGAGAGTGTAAATGGGTTGCTGTTTCTCCAGCTGGGTAAATTGGTTGCTGTGTCTCTCCATGTCTCTATCTCTCCTTCTCTACACCTCTCTCACTCTCTCTGTCACACCATGTCTGTCTCTGTTTCTCAATGTCTCTGTCTCTCCCTGTCAGTGACTCTTTCCCTGTCCGTGAAGGTCTCACTGTCTGTGACTCTCTCCCTGACTGTAAATCTTTCCCTGTCTGTGACTCTCTCCTTGTCTTTGACTCTCTCTCTCTCTCTCTCTCTCTCTCTCTCTCTCTCTCTCTCTCTCTCTCTCTCTATGTGTAATTCTCTCCATGCCTGTGACTCTCTCCCTTTCAGTGATTGTCTCCCTTTCTGTAATTTTCTCCCTGTCTGTGACTCTTTCTCTCTCCGCGACTCTCTCCCTGTCTCTGACTCTCTCAGTTTCTGTGATTGTCTCCCTGTCTGTGACTCTCTCCCTGTATGTGATTCTCTGCGTGGCTATATCTCTCCATGTCTGCGACTCTCTCTCTCTCTCTGTCTCTGTCTCTCCCTGTCTGTGACTCGGTCTCTGTCTCTCCCTGTCTGTGACTCTCTCCCTAACTTTATCTCTCCCTGTGTCTGTCTCTCCCTGTCTCTGTTGCTCCTTGTCTGTGACTCTCTCCATTTCTCTATCTCTCTCTGTCTGTTTCTCCCTGTCTGCGACTCTCTCCCTTTCTCTGTCTCTGTCTGTCTGTGACTCTCTCCCTGACTATCTCTCCCTATCTCTGTCTCTCCCTGTCTATGACTCTCTCCCTCTCTCTGTCTCTCTCTCTGTCTGTGACTGTCTCCCTATCTATGTCTCTCCCTATCTATGTCTCTCCCTGGCTCTATCTCTTCCTGGCTCTATCTCTCCCTGTCTGTGACTCTCTCCCTGTTTTTGTCTCCTCCTGTCTGTAACTCTGTCCCTGGCTCTGTCTCTTCTTGTCTGTGACTTTCTTCATGCCTATGTCTTTCCATATCTCTATCTCTCCCTGTCTGTAATTCTCTCTTTGTATCTATCACTCCCTGTCTCTGTATCTCCCTGTCTGTGACTCTCTCCCTGTCTCTGCCATACGCTGTCTCTGTCTCTCCCTGTTCCTGACTCTCCCTGTCTGTGACTCTCTCTCTCTCTCTCTCAGTCTCTTCCTCTTCCTGTCTGTGACTCCCTCCCCGTCTCCGTCACACACTGTCTCTGTCTCTCCCTGTCTGTGACTCTCTCTCTCTCTCTCTCAGTCTCTTCCTCTTCCTGTCTGTGACTCTCTCCCCGTCTCTTCCTCCCCCTGTCTGTGACTCTCTCCCCGTCTCTTCCTCCCCCTGTCTGTGACTCTCTCTCTCTCCGTCTGTCACACCCTGCATCTATCTCTCACTGTCTCTGTCTCTCCCTGTCTCTGTCTCTCCTGTTTCTGGATATCCCTGTCTGTAACTTCCTCCCATCCGCATCTTCCTCTCCCTGTTTGGGTCTCTCTCCCTGACTATCTCTCCCTGTAGGTGACTCGCTCCCCGTCTCTATCTCCCTTGTCTGTGAATGTCTCCCCGCTCTGTCTCTTATTGTATGTGACTGTCTCCCTGTATCTTTTTCGCTATATCACTCACTCTATCTCTCTCATACACACACACGCAGACGCTTACACTTAAATTTTTTTTTTAAATGTATTTATCCCCGCTTTTGGTAGAGAAATAGTTCAACAACATTAACTTAATTGAGGCTTTGACAGTGGTGTAACTCTCTTCCTGGTGTGTGGTCACGCTAAGTTCGTACTAAACATATGTAATGGTGTTCACTTGAACTTCGTGAGCAATTATGTTGTAAATAAATGGTTAGTGAGACCTGTCGCTCCAGTTTCCGTAACGTCGACCTGCCAAATGTGTCTCGGTGGTTGATGTTCTTGGAACGGTGCTTGGACTTCTCCTCGGTGTAGTGAGACAGCTCGGACACAGAGTATGAGTCATCGGCGATGTCGTCACCAAAAGCTGAAGCTGCAGTCTGGGTGAATGTGATGACGCTGATCTCTGGAAGCTGTTGAGATAGACAGACAGATGAACTGCCGAACCTTGATGTGTGGGTTACCAACAGACAGACAAACAGACAGATAGATGAAACATGGGACCTTGATGTGTGGGTTAGCAACAGACATACAAACAGACAGATAGATGAACCATGGGACCTTGATGTGTGAGTTAGCGACAGACAGACAGATAAACTATTGATGAACTCATTTGAATTAAATGGACAGACAGATCTGCCGAACCTTTATGTGTGGGTTAGCAACAGACAGACAGATGAACTGTTGAATCTTTATGTGCAGATTAGCATCAAATGGACAAACGTGCAGACAGATTAACTATTGAACCTTGATGTGTGTGTTAGGCATAAATGGAGAGGCATGCAGGCAGACGAAATATTGAACTTTGATGTGTGGATTAGCACCACTCGGACAGACATACAGACAGAGAGATAATTGTGTAATTTTGATGTTTCGGATAGCAATAAGGTGGCAAAAGATAGACAGACAGAAAGACAGAGAGATAGATAGACAGACAGAAAGACAGTCATAGAGATAGATAGACACAGACGGGGACAGTTACGCATCGATAGAAAGATCGATGGATCAATAGATCGACTGACAGACCTATAGACAGGCAGACAGGCTGGTGGGCTGGCAGACAGATGGGCAGGCAGACGGACAGAGGGACGGACCGACCGTCTGTCCGTCTACCCGCACACCTTTCTGCCCTCCCACCCGCCCGCCTGTCTGTCTGTCAGTCGATCTACAGAAGATAGATTGACAGCCCGCCCGCCTGCCCGCCTGCCTGCCTGCCTGCCAGCCTGCGAGCCAGCCAGGCAGGGAGGCAGGCAGGCAGGCAGATAGGCAGGAGGGCTGGCGGCCGGCGGGCGGACAGACAGACAGACACACATACACACACACATACACACACACATATATATATATATATATAAATATATACAGACAGACAGACAGACTGACAGACAGACAGACAAACAGACAGACAGACAGGCAGGCAGGCAGGCAGGCAGAGAGGGAGGGACGGACGGACGGATGGATGAACAGACAGACAGACAGACAGACAGATAGATAGATAGATAGATAGATAGATAGATAGATAGATAGATAGATAGATAGATAGATAGATAGATAGATATACAAGACAAGTAGCAACTTGAAAGAGAGAGAGAGAGAGAGAGAGAGAGAGAGAGAGAGAGAGAGAGAGAGAGAGAGAGAGTTGGGGGAGGTAGATAGGTAGGTAGGCAAGTAGGTAGATCAGGTGGTAGGTAGTTAGATATGTAGAAAGACAAACACACTGATGCACACACACATAGCCAGATAGACAGACAGACAGACTAAATTAACTCACCGACGAAGCACCGCCTGATTGCTGAGACATCTTTAACAGGACTGTTGTTCTCTATACCCGGCCACTATAAGGTGACTTGTGTGTCACACACTATGTATATCCTCTACCACTCTAACACAAACACACTAAACAAGCAGTCCTTGATCTAGATCACCACAACACAAGGCATGACACCCTTATCAGTTCCTGGAATGTGGGCGAGGCTGCTCAAGCTTTGAGAGATTTTCAAGATGTTTGGTTATGTGATCTCGTACTTCGTATCCTGAGGTGTGTCTGACGATACAAAAGAAAATATGATATGAAGATATGTTGCTGAATTCAGTTTTCTCAAAAGAGTGTATAAATAAAATTGCATTGTGCGCTGATGTTCGCTGTGCGTATCAAAGCTATTAGGTGTTTATACTGAAATTCCAGTAGTCGTGGCTCCTGGTGAGTGACAGGCGTGGCTGATGATGACACTGCTATGTAGCTAGCCGTGGTTCGGAAAATAAAAGGGGCATTCAAATGGAAACCTTAAAAGTGTGATAGGAATTACAATAACCCTGCCATTGTCTTATAACCTGTCAATATTGTTGTTAAGTATGTCAAGAGTTTAAGCACGTGACATCACGAAAAATACGAATACGGTGACGTCATAAGGATAGTTTAAAGATGTCCGCCTCACTTTTGACATGCACCAAAGAGGAGCAGCGTTCTGTTATCCGTTTTGGTTTTAATCAGTGAAGGGGTGAAACTGAAACCTATAGAAATTCATCGGCGAATGAATGTCCAAAATGGTGATCCAAGCCTATCAGTCGCTGGACTGATAAAGTACATGAGTGGAGCAGGAAGTTTCAAAACTTTCCGGTCCAATGGAGAGGTACAGGAAGTGGTGCATGAGTGGTTACCCACGCGATCAAGAACATTTGTATTCTTCAGGAATCTAAACACTTTATCGGCCATGGAGGACTTGCATTGAGCGCAGTGGTGACTCCAATGAAAAATGACACATTTGTTCTGTACATTTTCAGAATATATTCACAAATAACAAAAATATTTAAGGTTTATATGTGAAGCCCTCTCGTACATGCTCCTTTAACGAGGAACTGTAATTATTTGGAGGTGGCAATGTCGATACCTTCTAGAGTTATTTGTTTTTCGATATTCTACATTTGCTAATGTTTTTTTTTTTATTTTCCGCGTTTCCATCCTGTTTCAGGATATTGCGGTCAACACCAGCATCTTTCAGCTGTATGTTGATTCCTAGGCTAGATTACCCTCATCAGCACGCCACGACTTTCTGAGCGACCGGCTCCATACTCTCATAAGTCACTGGTGCGACTCGAACCACTTCTAATTCTCGTGCGCTCACGTCAACCACGAAAGTATTCGGAGTTAACGGAGAAAGCTGCTAATCCCTCGGCCAGGGAGCGCGCTACATTTGCTAATGTATTTTGTGATATTTCTTCTTTCCTTTACTGTAAGTGCTTATCAATACATTATAACTGATTACTTAGTATAAACCGCATTTAACTAAATGGAACGAAAAACGTGTACTGAAAGAGAACTACTTAACACTTTTTCCTCACGATCTTGTCATTCTATCTTGTACGAGGGATAAGAACATTTCAATACTATAATACACCCTATTATTTTGATAATGATTTTTGAATTTTTTTTTCGATACAAGCCCAATGCATATATTTTAAATATTCCCTGAATGGTTTCCTAAGCTAAACTGAAGTTGCACGGTTGCATATTTTTAAAGATTATAATGTAGCAGAAAAGTAATGTATAGCAAAGTAAAATGAAGTAAAACAAAGTAAAATAAAGTAAAGTAAAGTAAAACAAACTAAGATAAAATAAAGTAAAACAAAGTAAAATAAAGTAAAGTAAAGTAACACAAAGTACAATAATGTAAAGTAAAGTAAAACAAACTAAAATAAAATAAAGTAAAGTAAAACAAAGTAAAACAAATTAAAGTAAAACAAAGTGAAATAAAGTAAAGTAAAGTGAAACAAAGTAACATAGAGTAAAGTAAAACAAAGAAGACTAAAGTAAAGTAAAGTAAAACAAAGTAAAATAAAGTAAAGTAAAGTAAAACATAGTATAATAAAATAAAGTAAAGTAAAACAAAGTAAAATGAAGTAAAGTAAAGTGAAACAAAGTAACATAGAGTAAAATAAAACAAAGTAAAATAAAATAAAGTAAAGTAAAACAAAGTAAAATAAAATAAAGTAAAGTGAAACAAATAAAATAAAATAATGTAAAGTAAAACAAAGCAAAAATACTGAAAATTAAAGTAAAACAAAGTAAAGTAAAACAAACTAAAATAGATTAAAGTAAAGCATAGTAAAATAAAGTACCCCATTCCACCTCGCCATTAGGCGTATTTGGTATATGGTGCTAGCCACATACTTTAGACTAATTAGCACATGATGTTGCCAATATCATGCCCACCGCTTATAGTTCAAAGGAAACTAAAACCATAGCTACATCGATGCTTCAATACCTGCTGTACACTTACATAACAGGACGGTCTGTGCTGAGTGTAAATATGTGTTAGTAAAGGACCCCTTTTCACGCCTTATGGCCCATCTGGGTATGTTGTGCTAGATAACTATTTTTAAAGACCAATAGGTACTCGACTGGTGATGTGGTCACTATCACATGGACTGGTGATGTGGTAACTATCACATGGACTGGTGATGTGGTAACTATCACATGGACTGGTGATGTGGTCACTATCACATGGACTGGTGATGTGGTCACTATCACATGGACTGGTGATGTGGTAACTATCACATGGACTGGTGATGTGGTCACTATCACATGGACTGGTGATGTGGTCACTATCACATGGACTGGTGATGTGGTCACTATCACATGGACTGGTGATGTGGTCACTATCACATGGACTGGTGATGTGGTCACTATCACATGGACTGGTGATGTGGTCACTATCACATGGACTGGTGATGTGGTCACTATCACATCTACTGGTGATGTGGTCACTATCACAAGGACTGGTGATGTGGTAACTATCACATGGACTGGTGATGTGGTCACTATCACATGGACTGGTGATGTGGTCACTATCACATCGACTGGTGATGTGGTCACTATCACATGGACTGGTGATGTGGTCACTATCACATCGACTGGTGATGCGGTCACTATCACATCGACTGATGATGTCGCTATCACATTGACTGGTGATGTGGTAACTGTCACATGGACTGGTGATGTGGACACTATCACATTGACTGGTGATGTGGTAACTGTCACATCGAATGATAATGTCGCTATCACATTGACTGGTGATGTGGTAACTGTCACATGGACTGGTGATGTGGTCACTATCACATGGACTGGTGATGTGGTCACTATCACATTGACTGGTGATGTGGTAACTGTCACATCGACTGATGATGTCGCTATCACATTGACTGGTGATGTGGTAACTGTCACATGGACTGGTGATGTGGTCACTATCACATGGACTGGTGATGTGGTCACTATCACATGGACTGGTGATGTGGTCACTATCACATTGACTGGTGATGTGGTCACTATCACATCTACTGGTGATGTGGTCACTATCACATCTACTGGTGATGTGGTAACTATCACATGGACTGGTGATGTGGTCACTATCACATGGACTGGTGATGTGGTCACTATCACATGGACTGGTGATGTGGTCACTATCACATTGACTGGTGATGTGGTCACTATCACATCTACTGGTGATGTGGTCACTATCACATCTACTGGTGATGTGGTCACTATCACATCTACTGGTGATGTGGTAACTATCACATGGACTGGTGATGTGGTCACTATCACATGGACTGGTGATGTGGTCACTATCACATGGACTGGTGATGTGGTCACTATCACATCTACTGGTGATGTGGTAACTATCACATGGACTGGTGATGTGGTAACTATCACATGGACTGGTGATGTGGTCACTATCACATCTACTGGTGATGTGGTCACTATCACATGGACTAGTGATGTGGTCACTATCACATCTACTGGTGATGTGGTCACTATCACATCGACTGGTGATGGTTCACTATCACATCGACTGGTGATGTTTCACTATCACATCGACTGGTGGTGTGTTCACTATCACATGGACTGGTGCTGTGGTCACTATCACATCGACTGGTGATGTGGTCACTATCACATCGACCGCTTTTCATTCGCAAATCATTTCCTGGTACCCATTTTAGACTGGGTCAATCTGGGAGCCCATGTACATTTTCAGAATTCTAATTGTTTTGCTGATTGATGAGCACAATATGACCACATTGGGCCTGCTCTTCTAACAGCTCTCAGGCTGAAAACAGAAAGGGACCACGTATTTCTGTTACTTCCTCTTTAGATGGCTTTAAATAAAGTGTCTATATCTGAAATGCTGTTTATTCTCTATATTTAATTGCCTGTTTTAGTCAGTGCACTGTCCGTAAATTTAGCGTGCACTGTTGTTTCTCTAGGCCAAAAGGTTTGCTATTATTTGTCGTATTCGGGACTGTCCTGAAGTACGTGGTGTGATGTTTTCCGCCCCGGTCCATATACATACACATCCCTTATATGTAAATCTGTTAGTTTGTATGCGTGTGGCTGCGTAATTAATTGTGTCCTGTTCTGATGCGTAGAATAATCATTTGTTTTTTAAATTTTACATCTGTAATTTGGTAACCGTCGTGTTCTGACATTGGTGGCTTTCTTGCTGACATGGTTGTTCTTTTCTTTTCGTGCTACATGATTCGAACATAAGGTTGCTCTTGTGTTGTACATTCATTGGGTAAATGATTATCTTAGGCGTGTCCTTGGAATATCTGTCTGGAAACGAAGACGACGGAGAAAACATGTAGAACAGGATGGTTTAACTCATTCTCTTAGTTAGTTAGTTAGTTAGTCAGTTAGTTAGTCGACAGATCATCCTCATTGCACATCGAACCATTCAGTCAATAAGTGCTCGGATCCCCTCCTCAGCAAATCCCGCAGTTCACGACACCAGTTCTGCGTTGGTTTATCAATCTTCTTTGGCTTCCTGTGTAGTGTTCTTGTTTGACCACACCTCTTTTAATTTGCAATTTTCGCAGTCTGACCATGGTTGTAGATTCACAGTCATTCACTCATTCTGTACCGATGAACTCGCATTGTGTTTATTGGCATCTCCATACATTGTATCATTTCTCGCAACTGCCTCTCACCCATCTATATGTTACCTGAAACCATTGAATCTGAATCGGCCTTTTAATCCGCCAGTTTCTACAGAGCTCTCATTTTAAGCCCGTAGATCAAAGACTGAATTAGTTAAAATAACAACAGCTTAGTATACAACAAGTTACAGTAACAGTCGCTTGGGATTGAACGATTTCATCAACAACAATTACACTTTGGGTCTAAATGTGTTGCGGATTGTTCAGCAGTTGAACGTGAGTGCGAATATAGCAGGGCAGCAGGCGTGAACTTCTTGCTTTCAAAGCATCAATACAACAATACTACACACTGTCAACATTTTTGAAGACAATGTAGCGACGTAACAGGGAATGTAAGAGCAAAAATAATACGTGATTGCTTTTATATATAATGCATTTTTTTCCCTTAAATACCAATTTATACTGAGTGACCTCCTTTCATACATTAATGAACCAGTTTCTCCAAGTATTTTCTACAACAACGGACATATACCATTTACTGGGCATATTTATAAAGCTGATACTTATATTTTTTCTTCATGTACAGATAAAACGCAGAAATGTTAATCGTTGCAGAACAATAGGGACCATTAAAACGTAAAATATACACACACATTTGATTGGCACTCTTACACGATTACAGAACGAAGTAGAAATAAGAAGACACGTGAGTTCCTGTCGTTGCCCTAACAAGGTGGTTCCCGGTTCCATCCCTATAAGTGATAATATTTTATGTTTTCAAAGTGTGTGGCACTGGGGGTGAATTCAGCCTCGTGACCATGGCCATCTTTATCTTCCACATTTGCCGTCAAGCATCATGGGTAGGAATAATTGACTTTCAGCGACCGATGAGTGGTACTGAATAGTGTCATTCCATGTTATTGTACAACATTGTACTTACCCCCAACCCAGTAATAAAAGACCCTGTTCCTCTGTAAGCCACATCTATTTGTATTTATTAATTTATATGCAGGGGCCAGTCTACCTACATCGGCAGTACGGAGAGGCAGTTAAACAACAGGATGGTCGAACACATACCCAATTGGATTGACATAATAATACAAAGACGCCGAGAACCTAGACAAGCCGACGTACCACGAACCTTCAACGTCATCGATTGGACGGTACATTTTGGATAATGGTCACGTGAATGATAGGGACCAGGCGTTTCGCGTCTTGTTTAACACACCAAATAGGCACATGGTAAAGGTGGCAAAAGCGATGACTATTAATCTGCAGAAGCCAGTTTTGTGCAAACAGAAAGACATGATAGTCAGTCTAAAATTACCGAGGTAGACAAGTGAAATTACTGTGTGGATATGTGTATATTTCAGCTTGAAGGATCTAATAACTGTAGTTTATGGTGTGTGATTTCTGCAGTATGTACCTGGCGAGATGCAGCAACATATGCCAGACTATAAATCGTGCAATATATTGTTTGTATCTTCGTTATTCAAATATCTTTGATTTGGTCAATATGTGTTTCTTGTTTTCTTGCTCTCGTATCAGATCTTCTTTGGTGTAGTTATCAGTCCGTTATCAGTTATCAGTTGGGGTATCTTCGGTGCACTCCGGACATGTCCATAGGTGCTCAGATCCTCCCCCAGCATATTCATCAGCGTCCGGTGGCTAATAGTGCCAGTTCTGTGTTGGTTGACGAGGCGCTTTGTTTTTTCCCGATGTACCTCTCGCGTCTGGCTGTGCCGATTCTTACTCCCAGGTCTTTCATCCTGGACAGCGATGTGGAATCACTGACGTCAAAGTCCTCTGTTCTCGCCATGTCCTTAAGGACGTTAATAACATCGGCACGATCCATGGGCTGGCCATCTACAGGGGGTGCAGAGCCAGCCAGTTTGTCAGCTCGTTCATTTCCCTCGACTCCCGCATGTCCCGGGACGAAGATGAAGGTGACTTTACGGACAACAGACTTCCGCAGCGATTCAGTCCACTGTCTACGTACAGATCCAGCTTCGACCTTCTGAATCATGCTCATTGAATCACTTAGTACACACACGTTGGTATAATGCTGTGATTCCAGCCATATGAAAGCCTGTGTAACTGCCATCACCTCCATCGTCATGCTGCTCGTGGTCATAGAGTGGGCACCACTGGATTCTTGAACGGTTCGGTCCGCTGAACGGGCTGTAAATGCCCACGCACTTCTCTGCTGCTTTACCACAGATCCATCTGTATAGATGAGCACTTCGGGGCTATCTGAGTGTTCATAGATGAGCGCGTTAACCTCTGCATTGACAGCGGCAGGGTTCTGCTCTCTGCACCGTCTGTCGAGTGTGATAATGCAGGAGAAAGTGCACTTAAAAGCTGGAGGCACCGGCACCCATTCCTTGCCGGGGTTGATACTGGTAAGACTGCAGACCTGTCTGACGACATCTTCCGCCCGACCCATCCATGATTTGCCCCTCTTTAGCCTGTCACCCTTTTCTCTGAATATAGCGTCATGCAGAGGGTGCTGCTCATCTGCACTTATTTTTAAGTATGCACGAGCTCTCCAGATCTTGATCCTGTGTTCCATTGTCGGGAAGTCAAGGAGGTATCTCATTGCTACACAGCTGGTGTCTCTCGTGCAGCCCAAAATGATGCGCATGGCTTCGTTTTGTACCTTTTCAAGTCTTCCAATCTGTGTAGGGCTGACAGTGAGGATGGCCAGGGCATACTCGATGCGTGAAAGCACAAGTCCTTGGAACAGAAGTATTAGCAGTCTTTGCTCGATATTGGCAGTCGCCATGACTCTCATTGCTGACAAACCTTTTCGAGCCTTCGTTATGACATAATCGACATGATCTCTGAAGGACGGGCTACGATCAAGCCTCACGCCAAGATATGTCATTGACTGGGTTCTACTCAAACTGCTCCCATCCATTCTTACTGCCGGCAGGTCTGTTTTCACAATATGGTTGTTTAGTGAGAACCATGTAACCGTTGCCTTTGCAGGGTTGACAAGGGCATCGGCATCAGCACACCATGAGGAAATTCGATCTAGTTCGCCCTGCATATCATTGGCAACCGCCTGTCTATCTCGACCCTGTCGATACACGAGGATGTCGTCAACGAATGACAGAGTCCTACCCCTCCCGTCCAACTGTTGTTCAGTGATCGGCACCGTATACACGTTGAATAGTACTGGTGACAGTGGTGAACCCTGCGGCAATCCTAGACATATCGTTATCGGCTCAGAAGACCAACTCCCGCATCTTAGCACCACCTTCCTTTGGAGCAGAACTGCAGCTATCCATCGTACAAGGTGAGGGTGCACTTTCAGTCTGAGGAGGGTTTGCATCAAGTGCTCGAAAGATACTCTGTTATATGCGTCCTCTAAGTCTATGGCGGCCGCACATGTCTCTTCTCTGACCTGAAATCCTTCGTAAACATCTTGAGCAAAGACCGCCGCATTCAGCCATGACTCTTTGTTGCGTCTGTATCCTCCAAGTGTGGGCGGGAAGCAGCCGAGCTGTTCCAAGCCACAAGCAAGTCTGTGTGCTACAATTTTCTCCAGTAGCTTGCCAACAGTATTCTGCATCGTAATGATTCTGTAGCCGCTTATCTTGGAATGGTCTTGTTCGATTTTGGCAGCGGCAGCAAGTAGCTGTGTAGCCATTCTTCTTTGACCTGACCCCTCTGGATACAGGTGTTGAATTCTCTGGCCAGTTCTTCCATGTCATCATCTGATATCACCAGTAGGTCACCATATCGGATGCCGTCTGGGCCTGGGGCGGTGTTAGGTGATTTCTTGAGCATCACACGCAATGTCTCAGCTGTGATTGTCCATTCTTCGTCTGTCCCGACCCCTCGCACAACTGAGAGAGTTTCGTTGTGGTCCTCTGTCTGGCGGGCTCATCTTTCTGGTCAGTCTGTTCTATGTAGCGTGCAAGAAGGGCCTTACCTTTATCCGCATCCGACTTTTTCCATGCCAGGTCCGTGCCTTGAAAGTCTGGAATACCCCTACGTTGTGCAGCACCGTTCATGCTCTTGTGGAGGCGCCAGAATGTCGTAAGAGATCGCTCGGAGCACACCTTCCTGCAGAACTCGTCCCATTTCTCGGCCTTGGCATGTTTGGCGCAGGATTTGAATAAAGTCGTCGTCCTATCGACCTCAGTCTTCAGGTTCGCCAACTCAAACTGTGGCATGTTAGCCTTTCTGGCCTTTTGCCAGTCTTTGACAGCCTGCCTCTTTCCCAGCCATGCCTTCTCGACCTCTCCATTCCACCATTGTGGCTGCAATCATCTTTCTTGTCTCCTGCGGGAGGAAGTTAGGTTACTTCTTCTGATCTTGCTTATAGCGTCTTGACCAGTGTTGTCGTACGGGAAGGCGTGTAGTGTCAGCGCTAATAGCTGCTGGTGTACACTATAACCAGATGGCCAAGCCGTTCAATCCTCTGCCTTTTAATGTATATGCCACAAGGTGTTCATCCCACTGTCACTTTGATAACATCATTTATTACTCTGTCTCGGATAGTTCAGTTGGTAGCTCTACTCAGGTATCTCAGGTGTTGATTTTGCGTATGTGTGATTTGAATAATGAACACGTTCGACATTGGTAGCATAGAGTTGGTGTGAATATATTATTTATTATCTGTCGTTTTGCGGATTGGCAATATTGCGGTTGATATATACGCGCACTTCCTATTTGACGTCTGAGTGCTGTGGGTTCCAGAACATTTTCTAAGTGTTCCATAAGTAAGAACACCACCGAGAAAGGAAACTATTCACCTCACCCCATTCTTAGTTGGCTCCGCGCCATAATGATCTAACATGTCAGACACAGCAGCAAATAACGTCCGTGGGATTACGCTGACTTTCGGTATGCTCATTTCTGTCCCTGTGCAACAGAAATCAACCAGCATGCCCACATCCGGGTGTGCGTCGTCATGTATATGCTTTTTGGTATTAAATGTCGACGTGGCCGAAGGGATAAGATATCTCTAGCTCCTAAATTTCCTGTGCGCTTGTGACGAGTGACGGGATTGTTTCCTATACGCGTCTGCTTGGACTTAAATGTTGACGGCTCATTCAGTAACCAATGGTAAACTACAGAACGCAACATTGCCTAGAGTACGTTCACAAATGTTTGCCCCTGTGTAAAAGTCCTGAACTCAGTAACCAACGGAGGGATAATAATGAGATTTAGCATATAACCTTATGGTTATGTACACCCGACAAACACATTTTGGTTCTTGAGATTCTACAGCAGATCTCAATATTCCTTTATATGCGGTATATATTTTATGAGTCAGAGATGAAGTGCATATTATGACATGTTTTACATTTTCACACGGAAACATAAGCGTTCATGAATGAATAGTATCCGTGGTGCACGGGAATGTCCTTATGAGAATCACTTCACACAGTGGAACGGAAGTGTTCAGAGGTCGTTACCAGAATCATTGTGCTTTACAATAAAGTTTGTTAGCGTGAATGCAATACATTTTTCGCAAAAACATAAAAGAAATGTCGCCGCTATCCATGATTTAAGTTGCCTTTGGAACTATCAAAGACATATTCATTGGTGGGAGAAAATGTAAAACAGCAAGAAAAAAATTTCATAATGATATAACAGATACTTTTTTTTGTTTTTAAATTGAACGTGAATGAGGGTAAACATTTGTGAACGCACTAAAGCAGATCAACCTGTGGCTCAGGTTGATCGGAACGTCCTGCAAAGGTCATGCAATGTGATTTTAATGTGTTCATTTTGTAACGTTGGATATATAGGCTCTAGAGGAATTGGGAATGTCAAGAGGAGACCAGACGGATGACATAGAAAAGTTAAAAATCATTTATTATGACCGTTCCAGACGATTCTGGCTTGTAACCAAATGTATGCACATAGATCTAGGTGTACGCTGGGCTTAATGCACTTGGACTTAAACTTCCGGTGAACTCCGTAGGGATTCAATTCCTACACCTGCAAATTGGATATCAACTGTTACTTCTCAGTTTAGGGCAGCCTGGGCAGACACCGATCTAGCTAATGAGATAGAATTGACATTGGGCATCGCCTTCCGAAGAGTATAACCTTTATATCCTAAAAGAGTGGAAAAAATACAGAGCAATGTTGCCACGAGCTAGTAGACAATCACCACCCATGTCTGGCACCTACAAAAGCTAACGAAAACTAGCGTACTTGATCGAAGTTAATGTGTTTCTCGCCTACGGTAATGTAACGAAATCATCAACAGCATTCACCAGTGTTCGTTCGCTCATGTCGTACACAAGTAAACAACATGAATCGAAATGTTTCTACAGCAACAACAACAAAAAACAATATATTTTACTTTATTTTACTTTATGTTGGGAGCGGCTGGCCGATTGGCTAGAATGCCGGATTTTACTTCGCGAGACCCGGGTTCCAATCATGGGTAAGGTGCGGAATTTTTTTTTTTTCTGTCGGGGGGAAAAAAGAAAACTATAACCTGCACAGTTCGCGGCGACTGCACTAGCCAGGCGCCTTAATTCCTCAGGCCCAGAGACCCACTTGCCGTACAATGCAAAGTACTATATTGACAGTAAATGACATTTTTTTGGGGACAGTTGTGTGAATTCTGCATTATGTACCTGACGAAATGGAATGAAATATGCCAGGCAATAAATCGTGCAATCTATTATTAGTATCTTCGTTATTCCAAAAACAGGAGGTTTTGGTGGTGAAGGCTGGTAGGGGACTTAATAATACATTGAGGGCTATGGCAGCAACCGGGGTAGATCAGAGGATGCTGTACAGGCTCTTTCAGCAGTTAATAATTTATGTCATTGAGTATGGTTTGGGGCTGCTGACAGTATCAAATAGCCAGCTTGAAAGGTTGGAACGCATACAGAATGCTGCCATGCGGTTAATAATGGGGTGCACAAAGGACACACCAATTATCTGCATGAGGCATATCCTGGCGCTACCTACAATGACAGATAGGCATAGGGTCCTTCAGGCCAAATGGTAGCTGAGAGTTGCCGCAGACAGGGATCACCCGCTGCATGCAGCAATGGATATGGTCAAGGGTCATAGACTAAGACGAGGCAGGTCCTGGATGGCACAGGCAGAACTTTCTATACGTCAGGTGTGTGATCTAGAGACCATCAACAGTGAAAGAGAGTGGGTTGAAGTTCCGGAAGACATGACGGACTGGCACAATGTAATAATAACACTGGGTCGTGAGTGCAGAGAATGGGCAGCGGGCCGCACTGAGTTTGAAGTGCAACAGCTGATCCAGAGCAACACACATCAAGGCAACATAGTAATCTACACCGATGGGTCAGTGGTGAGAAACAGACGTAGTGGCTGGGGCTTTATTGCAAAGGCTAATGGGCGAGTCTTGAAAAAGGAGAGCCTGGCATATGAGACTACGACCTCCAGCATGAGAATGGAGATGGAGGCAGTAACAGCGGCATTCCGGTGGCTAGATGAGACTACTGCAACACACGTTGTGTTCATTACGGATTCAAAAAATATGCTTAGCAAGGTGGAGAAAGGAATGTTTCGTGTGGAATGGCTCTCGTCGCTTCAGAGGTCACAGATTGTGAGAATTGTATGGATATTTTGCCCTGGCCATGCGGGTGTACGGGAGAATGAACAGGCTGATAGGCTAGCAGGGAATGCACCACTTGATGGTATCTTGCCTATGGACAAGGGGGGAGGTGGTCGTGGGCTTGTGGGACCAGTTGGAGAAGGCGGAGGAACAGATTGAGAACCCATATATGGAAAGAATGAGATTGCGGGGGATCGGCAGGGGTTCTGGAAGTATCTCAAAACTGAGAGGGAAGACCAGGAGAACATTTAATCAGATAGCGGTGGGAACGATTAGTAGTATGACTCTTCGCTGGCTGTTGAACGAGGGGACTGAGCACTATGGGAATGTCCTGAGTGCAGTGATGTCGGTTCTTGACTCAACTCAACATATTCCAACAACAATAGCATCATCATCAACAACAGTAGCAACAACATCAAAAGCAGAGATCTGTCATTACACATAAATGAGGTATTAGGGAGAACATAATAAGATAAGCGCAAGAGGACAAATATATAAGAGAACGTTTGATGTTATGGTGGAGTGTGGTCTGCGATAAACACTAGTGGACAAATATAGGGGTCATTAAGGAGAACGGAAGCTTATAAGCATGTGTCGACTATTATTTGAGGCACTAAACAGAACTGAAGCTACGTGCTAGGGAACAAATACGTAGGAGGTTAAGTAGAACGGAAGAGATTACCAAAGAATGTTCTCTGCGCAAAGCACTTTCGGGACAATAAATTAGAGATTAATGAGAACGGAAGATTATAAGCATAAGTGGTGAGTTGTATCGGGGGGAAACGTGATGTGGAAGTGAACTGCTCACGTTTCCTCACATAACGTGGCCTGGAATATGTTAAGCCTAACACTTCCCACACTAAAGACAGTATCTGCTATGTTACTAAGTGTAGCTTTACTTCCATAAATATAACATTAAAAATGCCATTCTTATTTCTCTAGTAAATCAATGGCGCCATAGTTATTTCCCTAGTAGCTCAAATACACGCTGGAAGGCAACATTCTTTCCAACTTATATCCAGCATAACAACGAGAAACAAAACGTCAGACGTACTACTAGGGCTCTCCGTTTTTTACACACATCATCGTGGCAACTCAGGACATTAGACATGTGACCCGCCTGAGGTCATGTTCATTTCCTCCTTCGTTTGAATTCAAAATAAAGGCTGTCAGATATGTATCTTTACAACATCTTCTTGACGATCTAAAGCACAGTTACTGCCCCGTCTTTTGTTCGTTCCTTCGCCTTTAACTTAGACCGTCAAGCATTTGTCCTATATTTTTTCACCTCCTGCTGCTCCCTGCATGTCCTCCTCATATTATGTATATGTGTCTCTAATTATCTTATCCGTGTGATTTAGGCGTAGCTATTATTTTTCTTATGGTTTCCAGAGAAAGCACATTCTGCTAATCTATTATCCGGTTTTCTCAAAGTGTGTTCTATGTAACGCCGTCTCTTTTTCTAATTTCTTGTTAAATCTTAGTCTAAGGCACAAGTAGCCGCATGCCAAGAACTACCATAGCATGTGTACAGTGTTCGGTGTTTACATGTTTACTGTGTTTGCGTAATTAATTGTGTCCTGTTCTGAGGCATAGAATAATCATTTGTTATATTATATCTTTAATGTGATAGCCGTCTTGTTCTAGCATTTGTGGCTTTCTGGCTGATGTGATGGTTGTTTTACTTTGCATGTTATGTGACTCAAACATGTTGTTGCTCCTTTGTTGTACATTCCTTAGCTACATGATTCTCATGTACATGTCCTCTGAACATCTATCTGGAAACGAAGACGACGGAGAAAATATGCATAATAGGATGGTTTAATTCATTCTGTACTGTACCAGTGGACTAACATTGTGTTTATTGGCAACTCCATAATTGTATGATTTCTCGCAATTGCATCTCCCCCATATATTATTTGTTTCCTGAAACCATTAAATCTGAATTGTCCTTTTAATCTGCCCGTTTCTGTAGAACTCTGGTTAAGCCCATGGAACAAAGAATGTATTAGTTTAAAAAAAAAAAAACACACACACAGCTTAATATACACCAACTGCAATAGGGGTGTACAGTGTTCAAATTTCACATATTCTAAGTTAACAGCACACTGCGGTGATGTGCTCCCCTTCTCGACGACCTACCTTCCCAGATAATCTCAGACAATCCTACAAATTATCTCCTACAGAGTCGTATAACGATAAACACTACATTCGCCCGTTAATGCAGAGTCTTGGACAAAAATCAACTGTGCTGAAAGTTACCATGCAATTAACAACTAATTATCAGTCTTGACACATCAGTTGCAATGAAAACACAGCCAACAACACCTTGTCAACCCACAATAAGAAAACAAAACCATACATACGTGTAACTGCTGACTGGCGGTTGACAGTAAAAGATACAATCAAAACACTTAATAGGCAACTAAGTCACTATCCAAAAACAGAGTATCCACACTTTTAGTGCTGTCTCGACCTCTTTAGATAAAAGTAAAACCACTTCTTCACCATGGTGACATCTCCCTCTGTATAAACTGGAAATAGCACTGTTTAACATGTGCTTAGAAGTATTTTGCCACATATATATGTGTGTGTGTGTGTGTGTGTGTGTGTGTGTGTGTGTGTGTGTGTGTGTGTATTGTTACTATTCTTTGCTTCCCGTGCGGGTTCCAGTAGCGCCCAAACTTAAAAAGACACCCACACGTGTAGTTAATATGTCTATACCCCGTCCTAAGGCGAAGAATGGTGATCTGTTTCTGTCGGTCAAGGTTGTGGCAGTTGTCGTCGGGCACTATTCAGTCAGCCTGGGTGGTAGTTACTTTTACCACAAAGTATGATACTTCGTTATCGTTTTGCTCACATTCTTCTTCCTGTTAAGCAAGTGTATCTACTTTTTTATTTCCCAGAACACAACAGTATGGTTTGTATGGAGTAGCTACTTGGTGCATTACTCAGTTGTTAGAGTTTACCAACTTACTACTTGAAAAATATGATGGTGGCATTTGCAGAATCGAGCAGAATCGACCTTTGTTGTGTGTATAGTTCTCAATCTGTCCGTTACTTACCGTAGATTGTCATATTACCGAGAAGCAAATTAATGATTCGATGTCTGTGTAATATCATTGCGCGTATCTCATTATTGTAAATACGTTCCTATTACTACAGCGATTTGCAATGGTTTCCACTACGACTGTTTTGATGCCTGATTAGTAACACATTTTAGCCCAGTTAAAAGCTGTAACCGTTCTGCCTGAATGATATCCGCTAACGACAATAGTTTCTGTGAACATTCTATCCGTGGGAAAAGATTTAAAGAATGATTAAATAAAATAACAACCACTGAGGGAGTAGCATGATCAACTCAAACATAATATGGCGTGTATTCGATCCTTGGTAAGGTTGGCGGTGTTGTCAAGGTCTCACATCCGAGGTTGCGACGCGTTGTCTGTACCAACGCCAGACAACATAACAACACGCAACCCTGAGTGATGTTAAACACTGCAGAGGGAATGCGGCGTCTTCGACGACGCCCGTATAAGCAGCCAAGCACAGCAATTGAGCGACGCTTAAACGACCGCTGGTCAGCAGTATACCCCGTGAACCTGGCAGGGGTCACACCAGCTGACGTGAGCGCCGACTGGCGTGTAGCGTGTAGAACGCCAGATCTGGCAGACGGGTTTAGGTGTTTGAATGGACAGGTCGCATGGGTCTGCGAGTGGTGTTTGAATCTGCATTGAGAGCTAGCCTGTACGACAGTGGGAGACTGGTTCGAACGCTTGAATAGTGTGACTTGTAAGTGAGATGTTTATTGCTTGCATGTATTATTATGTATTGTAGTGATATTGTTCATGCCGTAATGATTGCTATGGATTGTTATTGTGCGAGGTTTGTGCGATAATAAATGCAGCGCGTAAATAAAGCTTGTGAATAATACTTTCGGATATTCACTTTGTGTGATTTGATAGTTTGATATTGCTTCACACTTGCCAGAAAATGAGCTACTTATCTTGCTCTAAGCAAGACTCCGACAAGTGCGAACGTGGTGGCTTTCGTCCGGGTTTTGATCCAAATCGAACTTGTAAATTTTTTTTTGTCCGAGTTTGAAGCGAATGTGAACATGCCGATAGAAGTGCGCAAGTCATAGATTAAGGTAAAGTAACGATTAAATAGTGTTGATTTCATTAAATTATAAGTGTGAAGATATTATTTGAAGCCAACCGAGGCGTCTTCAGACTTATTACTGAAGTCAACAAATTTTGTACCCAAAATCCAAAATGGCGGTCGTGCCCTTGAATGCCATTGAGTAGGGTTAGTGTGAGCGTGAAAGTTGTTGATTGTGGTAACGACTAACAATAATACTTGACAACATACAAACCTTTACAGACTTCAGTGACATTACACACACCATACATTTACAAACGTTCTAATTTCGGTTAGTTTAAAAAGTACAGGTTTTTTGTGTGTCAACTTTACCTGAGCCTGGTGAACTTGAAAAAAATTTTTTTGTGCGTCAACCCGAAAGACGTTCCAGTGTGATTTCGAGCACCACTGAACAGCACATTGCCCAAGGATTACTTGAGTATAAAATTTTTTTTCATTCTTCTTTATACTTTCGTTAGTCTTTCTTGAAACATCAACTGTGCTAGAAATATTTGTAACTTACTAACATCATAAGTAATTTTGTTTATATTTATTCAATCATACTTATTGTTCATCATGTCTTCTCTAAACGATTTCATTGAAATGGGTTTAAAAGTGAATATGTCTGGTGAGGGATTGAGAACATGGAGTGAAAGTAAATATGCAGAATATCTTTTGAAGCAAGAGCAAATTAGTGAGAGGGATGAGAGAGCGGCCGAAAGGGCGTTAAAGCTTCAACAGGCACAAGCAGAAGCTGCTCTAAAGCAATCAGAAGCTGCTCTAAAGCTTCAACAAGCACAATCAGAAGCTGCTCTAAAACTTCAACAAGCACAGTCAGAAGCTGCAGTGAGGCAAGCTGAGATCTTAGCCCAGAGTAAGAAAGAAGAACAAGAAACACAACTGAAGATTGAACAGCTGAAAGCTGAATCTTCTAAAGATAAAGTTAATAGAGAAACAGACAAAGATCAACCTCATAAAAAGTACCAAGGTCTGATCAGAAGTTACAACACAGGTGATTGCATAGCAGCATTTACCCAAAATTTTGAATTTGTTATGGATCATTACAAAATTCCAAAACCTGAATGGGGGATAGTATATGTAAGAAGTCTTTCTGGGGAACCTCTTAAAGTCATAGAGTCGATCCCAAATGACCTGAAAGAAGATTATCTGTACATCAAAGCGAAAATTATGTCACATTTTTTGCTAGATGAATCAGGTTATAGAGAACAGTTTAGAAAGTTGTCTCCTAAGCCAACACACACGTTCTCTGATTACATCTCAGAAATTCAAAATATTTTTTCTAAATGGCTGTCAGCAGCCAAAGTAAATGGAAGTTATGACAAATTAGTTGATCTTATGTTGAGAGATAAGATTATCGCATCTCTCCCACCCCCTTTTCTAAATGTTTGTTGGAATGTCAGTGTGAAAGTGTTCAACAGGTCGAAAGTCGTGGCTCTGGGTATTTTGCAGCTAATAAGCAATGTTTCTCTAGTAGTCTGACCAGCACAGACTTTGTAGCAGCAGCTACATATGGCAAATATCAGGCAGGGTCGAATACCAAACAAAGACCTTATAAACAAGCTGCAGAGAAATTATATCAGTGCAAATATTGCGATTATTCACACAATGAGAATGAAATGTGCGACAAACATCCTGGGTACACTGCTTACTTGCATAATTACATTTCTAAGCAAGATAAAGAAAGGAAGAACTACAGAAGCGTAACCAAATGATATCTTTGTAAAGCTTATGGCCACTGGCGGAAGGATTGTAAAGGCCGGTCAATGACCAGAAAGGCTAATGCAGCCATGTTTGACAATTCTTCTTCAGATGATGAAAGTGTACAAGATCACCCAGTAAACTCAGCACATTCCATTGAGGTGTTCCATCATGAAAAATGTACCATTTGTGATCAATTTCATGAGGATGGCGTGTTAACATGCGGCCATTCTATACCTGTTACCAGTGAGGAGGCCAATTCTGTAGTAAACTCCAAAGGTAAACTAAACATCCACCAGGGGTATGTTAATGGTAGAGCTGCCACAGTTTTACGTGATAGCGGCAGTACTCTCATTGGTGTAAAGAGAGATTACATTTTACCATCACAATATAGTGGTAAATATGTCACATGCAGGACATTCTCAGGAAACATAGAGAAATATCCACTTGCATGGGCATATATAACTACACCATTCCTTACAGGAAAGGTTAAATGCGGAGCATTAACCAATCCTTGTTGCGATATTATCATTGGAAACCTTCCTGAAGTGAATGACATACCACATGACAGTAGTACATCAACTGTCATTTGTAATAGTGATACTACCATTTCATCTTCATCACCAATCACCATTCATGATGTATTACCACCTGTAAACGAATGTACACATACCAACCTGGCGACGCCAGAGCATACATGTAATTGTGTGAATGTAATATCAATGTGTGATGAGAATGATCGTTGTAATGTAGTAAATGCAGTAACTAGATCTACTGCACAGATGCAAGATCGAATCGATCAGACAGAGGCTTTACAACGAACAAGTCCAGTTGTAACATCTCCTGAAACAACTAGGGAGATGTTTATAACATCTCAAAAAGCCGATCGGTCTCTGCAAAAGTATTTTAAACTTGTAGGCCAAAAGCCAAGAGTAGCAAAGAATGCTCAATGGTACTTTGCTCTGAAGAACGGAATTCTAACACGGTACTACACCAAAGGTTCCAGCACTATAGAACAAACAGTGCTACCGTTAGAAAACCGCAAGCAAGCATTGAATCTAGCTCATGACATACCCTTTGCAGGACACATGGCGTATGATAAAACTAGAGCAAGGTTACTGACTCAATTTTATTGGCCAAAGTTTTGCAGCGATACCAAACAGTATTGCAGATCGTGTGACATCTGTCAGAAGCTTGTCAAAAAGGGTAAACACCCACAAGCTGAATTGCAAGTTACTGATTTGGCTAGTAGACCGTTTGAAAAAATCTCGGTCGATATAGTTGGTCCTCTGAACCATGTAACATCTAAAGGTAATAGGTACATTGTAACACTCATTGATCTATGTACTCGATGGACAGAAGCGATTCCATTGAATAACATAACTTCCAAAGACATCATGGAAGTGTTCTTTCATATTTTTGCGAGGGTAGGATTCCCTGATACCATCCTTTCAGATCGGGGTAGCCAGTTTATTTCCTCAGCTACACAAGCCTTTACCAAAATGTTGGGTGTTAAACAATGCTTCAACAGTCCATACCACCCACATTCGACCGGTATAGTGGAAAAGATTAATGGCGATATGAAACATATGCTCTCTAAGGTAACCCAAGAACATCCTGAAGATTGGGATACTTATCTGCCTGCAATTTTGTTTGCATATAGGGAAGTGCCCCATTCCAGCACGGGGTTCTCACCATTCGAAATGTTATATGGTGCACAACTACGCGGCCCATTATCTCTGTATGAATCTATGTTGACTGAAAGTACAACGTTGCCTATACCCATTTCACCATATGAACATGTAACATCATTACGTGATAGAATTATGAAATCATGTGTATTAGCTAAAGAAGCTCTCCAAAAATCAGGAGCTATTTACCGACAATATGCTAACAGAGGAAATAGAACTATTACACTGACGCCAGGACAGGACGTTCTTCTTCTTTTGCCAAGTGATAGACATCTCCTAACTGACTCATGGCAAGGACCGTTCAAAGTACTACGACAAATTTCGACGGTAGATTACGAAATTGCAGTTAGGGACAAACATAAAATTATCCATACTAACATGCTCAAACCATATCATCACAGGCAAGACGACCAAGTAGAGACTGCAGCAAGCACCTCCATAGTGGACCAGACGGACGACAACGACACTGACGAGATACCAACACCAGTTCTTGACACGACGACCAACTTACAGGACATTAAGGTAAATCCTAAACTGACACAGACACAGACTGACAGTTGCAGACAACTGATACAAGAATACAGGACGATCTTTTCTAACAGCCCAGGACAGACAGATTTAGTTCAACACCAAATCATCTTGCCATCCGACGTTCCTATTAAGTGTAGACCATATTCCATCCCTATACACTACAAAGAAAAACTTCATCAAGAAATCATTGATTTAGAAGCAAATCATATCATTCGACGTTCACAATCTCATTTCTGTTCACCAATAGTTTTAGTACGGAAAAATGACAAAACTATTAGACTTTGTGTGGACTATCGTAAACTTAACAGCATTACACAGTTGGATTTAGAACCGATGAGCAACTGTGAAGACATCTTGACTGAACTATCTGACTCACGTTATTTTACTAAACTTGACATGACAAAAGGCTACTGGCAGATAGCTGTACATCCTGATAGTATACATCTAACTGCATTTGCCACACCGTGGGGTTTATACAAATGGTGTAAACTACCTTTCGGATTAGTCAATGCACCAGCTACCTTCGTCAGAATGACAAGAATTCTTTTGACAGACATTGCTAACATCATTTGGTACATGGACGACATTTGCATACACACAAAGGACATGACAGAGCACATAACAGCACTACAGCAGACATTTGACAGGATTAGACATCATGGACTGACTGTAAAACCTTCCAAAGTTGATATAGCCTTTCAGGAAATTTCATTTTTGGGTTATAAGATCTCAAAGGGCTTTATATCAACTGACGATAACATCATGTCCAGAATTTTGAAATTGTCGCTTCCGACAACTAAGAAACAGTTGCGAAGTGTGTTAGGTCTTTTAAACTATTATAGACAGTTTATTCCTCATTTTGCAGAATTGACCAAATGTTTCACTGATCTACTAACAAATAAACACCCCAATGTGATTGTAAACAGTGAATGTTTAAGGCCAGCATTTACAAAGATTCTTTCATATTTTTCTAAAGCACCTATTCTGAAATTGCCAAATTTGAATATTACTTTTAGATTAAGATGTGATGCGAGCTCCGTAGCCATTGGAGGTGTGCTTCTCCAAGAACACGACCAAATCTTGTACCCAGTATACTACGTCTCTCGAAAACTGAACACCAGCGAACGAAATTATAGTACACCGGAACTCGAGGCTCTTGTCATGGTATTTTCGGTACGTAAACTTTCTTGATTTTTGTTAGGCAAACATTTCATTATTGAAACAGATAATAGTCCGCTGACAATTGTTACCAGAGGAACGCCAAGTAACAGCAAGGTGGCAAGATGGTCCCTTCTTCTGCAGGACTATAGCTATGAAATTAACCATATAAAGGGTTCACAAAACTGTCTTGCAGATCTTTTGTCGAGATGTCCATACGACGAACCTAATACCCAGTCAACACCAGAGCACAGTGCAGAGAGTGTATAAAACTGCAACGTAGATAGTGCTCAGTACCACAGCCAATTGTGACAATGTGTCAGTAACGCTGGGTACACCAATGTGATGGGGTAGATTGTATCTCCCAATGTATATAACTTATGTACATATTTGGATTCTTATTATTATCATGCGAATGAAGGCGTGTATAATTGTGAGATATTTTAAAGAATGGAATCATTATGATGTAAACTAATGTGTTGTATAACTGTGAGATATGAGAAAGAATGTGATTATTATTGTAAATAGATAAATATTGTAACAACCAGACACTACAGAGAAGTGTCACTGGACAACACTATAGGATCCAGGAACTTACCAAGCCACTACAACGTGAAGTAATCCTGAAGGTATCCAGACCGATGTGTCCAAGACGTTTTAATAAGGTACGAAAGATGACCGCGACAGTACAATCCGAGCAGTAAGCGGAAGAAATGATTCAACAGCTGATAGTAACAACTACTACTTCGTTTATATAATATCCATCCAGAACGGACTAATGTCGTGTGAATGACACCACAACACATATGTAAAATAGTACAGCTGTATACTTCCGAATATTTTTTGCATATTAATTTAAAAGTTAGTAGACTACGCTAAAAAGTCAATAAATGTATGACGATTGTATTAAAATGTGATTTAAAATATGTCCATATACGGAATTGTATATGTCGATTTTTATAATATGTAATCTCAGCATCGTAACTTGATTGCTTCTTTACAAACGTGACTTTTTGTGCACATTTGTCAATAAGTATCAAAGTATGACACTAAGAAATAAATTTGCAGTGGTAATTTATGTCTTGTAAACGACGACAAATTATTGTTCCTAAATTTTTTGTATAACAACCAGGGGACATTACTCTAAACTCTTGGTGATATGTAAATATGTATTGTAACCATTAACATGTGTGCTTGATAGATAACATGTCAATGTGACGTCGTTTAGATATGGACAGTATATTGCCAAAACTGTTGACCTTCATTAGAAACTCTAAACAGAGGTCTGATGATGGAGCTATCTCAGAGGGAGATGCTCACGGCTTGACCTGATGATTTTAGTATTTTTGTTCTTGGTTGTGAGGTAGGGGCCAGTTTAGCCGATACCTACCGGACTAGCTGTGTCACAGCGAGGTAATGCCCATTAAATAGATTGTACTTGACTGTTGTACTTCATAGTGCAACACAATTGTTGTATACATATTGCTTACTAGTCACCTGTATATAATTATAATAACTATTAACGTATAATGTTCGACTTTGACAGGTTTAATAACACCTATATATATTGTACATGAAAGGAAATCCTTCCATGAAAAAGGGGTGTGGAGAGTGTCAAGGTCTCACATCCGAGGTTGCGGCGCGTTGTCTGTACCAACGCCAGACAACATAACAACACGCAACCCTGAGTGATGTTAAACACTGCAGAGGGAATGCGGCGTCTTCGACGACGCCCGTATAAGCAGCCAAGCAACGCTTAAACGACCGCTGGTCAGCAGTACACCCCGTGAACCTGGCAGGGGTCACACCAGCTGACGTGAGCGCCGACTGGTGTGTAGCGTGTAGAACGCCAGATCTGGCAGACGGGTTTAGGTGTTTGAATGGACAGGTCGCATGGGTCTGCGAGTGGTGTTTGAATCTGCATTGAGAGCTAGCTTGTACGACAGTGGGAGACTGGTTCGAACGCTTGAATAGTGTGACTTGTAAGTGAGATGTTTATTGCTTGCATGTATTATTATGTATTGTAGTGATATTGTTCATGCCGTAATGATTGCCATGGATTGTTATTGTGCGAGGTTTGTGCGATAATAAATGCAGCGCGTAAATAAAGCTTGTGAATAATACTTTCGGATATTCACTTCGTGTGATTTGATAGTTTGATATTGCTTCACACTTGCCAGAAAACGAGCTACTTATCTTGCTCTAAGCAAGACTCTGACAGGTGTAAACATATAAAAACCAAACCTGCACATTACAATGTGTGTTATGGACCATTTCGCAATGGCTAAAAAACCCTCGAGGATGTCAGGATTACATGTTACTGAGTAGGTCAGCATGGCCGAATGGATAAGAACACATGTTCTCAAACATCCGGTGTTCTGATGCCGCGGTAAGGGGGTTCAACTTCTACAACGAACAGTTGGACTAAAATATTGACCTCTCGTCCTTGACCTGAGGACGTAAATTACAAGTACCTCTGAAGTCGGAGTGGGTTCGCCTGATGGCGAGGGACACTGTTAATAGGGATAGCTAATCCACACGCAAAATTCAGTCCAGCACTACTATAAGTAGTCTGTATCGACTACGTTTGAGTTCAAAGCGAGCGAGCGCAAAAAAAAAAAAACAAAAAAAAAAAAAACAACAAAAAAATAAATAAATAATTTAAAAAAGAAACATGTTACAGAAGAAAATGCAATGGAATACCATGGACCAAGAAGAAGAAAAATTCTGACATTCTACAGGATGTGAACATGGAAGACAACTGGCACATGAACAAGATCACGTCTCGGAAAATGAATTACGGTTGTCGTTTCAATGCATTGTGGGTTGGAAAGAACAATGATGAAAGGCGTTGTTCCTGGAAGAAGAACCATTGGTTGACTAGCACGGAGATGGACACAGAACATCACAGACGCATTGGCTATGATGATCCCACGAAGCAGGAGAGATGGTCAGGGATCGAGAGACTTTTCGGCGAGCCGTCATGTCAGCGACGTTCTGCAAAGAACCCGTTATATGATGATGATGGCATTGCATGGTGAATGCTTGGGCAAGCAGTCTTTACGCCACAGCTAGGAGAGAAACACAACTCTTCTGGCACACGTTAACAATCACACAGAAGGCGTAATGAAAAAGACACAAACTACGAAATAACGATACAGTTAGTGCATATCCTTTACAAGTTGTCGCTGTCAACCTCAGCATGAGTTTACTGTTTGTGATTTCTTGGCAAGTTTACAGTAGTATGCGATTGTTTTCTGAACTACCGGCATTTATACCATTGTATGAGAACCAGCGCATGGCGGTCAGCTTCCAAATCCCCCGCCACATTGTTTCGAACATGATGCACGGGATTGCGAATTGCATTCGTAATCCGTACGGCACAGAGCCGGTCAACAATTATCTTGGAGTTGGGGGGGGGGGGGGGGAGGGGAAGGAGGAGGGTCTCCGTAGCGAAGTTCTTAACCCGTCTGCTTCTTGTTGAAAAGGTCGTGGATTCCTTTTTGTAACATCGACATTCGAGCAATTTCGCTCGGAGACACCTGGGGGTTGTCGGTGGGGCTACGTTGGCCGTACTCACTGTGACCCTGCCGGGAGGCGCTAGCCGTTCTATGAGCAGATACCGAGGCGTATGGGATTAACCCCGAGCAGTGAAGTCCAGTCTCGTGTCTTTATCCTTTGCCAATTATCTCTTTTTGTCATATTTTGCTTTTGAATTATGAACCACACTAAGTTATACAAAGTGTGCTTATCATCAAATTTCAGCTTAGTGAATTACAAGAGGGATTCCGAAGCAACACACATAGCTAAACTGCTGCAATTTCTACATGACATCGTATGGAAGAGAAAAGTATACAGTGCGAAAGCACGTTAAACAAAGCATATACGGAGAAAACATTGGACGTTGTAAAACAATAACACCTGTCTTATGTTTTGCCTCTTTTACCATTGAAGCTCCTAGTGTTTTATAGTTCTACAACCACGCATACCAATCCTTTAGTAAGCGCACACATTACTCATCGCATCAAGACGTAACACACATAGCTGCACTGGAGACATCTTAGCATTGGATCACAATCATAAAGCGGCATTCGATAGCACACGTGTCAAATCCACAACTAGAAAACAGATGGGTAACTTTATATATATATATATATATATTAGTTAGTTAGTCTTTCCTCTTGAGCCTAAGGCCGCGCATAGGGCAGAAGTCATGGCTCTCCATGTCCGGCGGTTCGCTGCTACCTGTTGTAGATCCTGGATGTTCACTTGGCCGTTGAATGAGCCTTCTCTAATGATGGTTCTACGCAGGGTCTCTCTTGGTCTTCCCCGTTTTCTTTTCCCTACTGGTGACCATAAGAGGGCTTGGTTGGGGAGTCTTGTCTTGTCCATTCTGAGTACATGGACGATGTAGTTCCAAAGACGTTTTCTTATAAAATTGGATAAATGTCTTGCTTAGTCTCTTGTCTTGTTTGCGTATTGGTTCTGAAATCTGTCCATTGGATGTTTAGAATTTTTTAAAGACATTTGTTCTCAAAATTGTCTAATTTTTTATCTAAAGCTACCCAATGATTTCCAACTCTCACATCCATACGTTAGCACTGGAATCACACAAGAGTTGAAGATTTTAAGTTTCGTATGTTTGATGAGTGTCTTTGACTTCCAGATGTTTGACAGTTTATTGAAGGCACCAGATGCCAGTGCGATTCTAGATAATATTTCTGGCGTTGAGTCCCTTATTGATGTCATTTTCTTCCAAGGTATGTGAAGCTGTTGACTTTTTCAAGAACATGGTTGTTTAATTTCGTGTCGTCTGAACTGTTGGTAAGATCAATAGTTTTTGTTTTTGCAGTGTTAATTTGGAGACCAATTTGTCCTGAAACATTTTGGAGATGGTTTATTTTCTCTTGGGCATCTGGGTGTGTTGAACTCAAAAGCACTATGTCGTCGGCAAAGTCCAGGACTTCTAGAATTTTGTCAATCCAACTGATACCACTATTTGTGTTGTTTGTGCATTTGCGCATGACCCAATCGATAGCTATTCCAAAGAGCAACGGTGACAAGACACACCCTGTTTCACTCCCGTTTCCATTGAGAACCAGTCAGAGTTGCCTGATTCTGTTCTCACCCAGCAACGTGTCTCCTTGTAGAAAGACTTTATGATGTTGATATATGTGATAGGGAAACCATAGATGTTAAGTATATATATATATATATATATATATATATATATATATATATATATATATGTGTGTGTGTGTGTGTGTGTGTGTTTTCAGTGTGCTGACGGAAGCCTTTGACCTCAACGCCAACTTTATGACTTGCGATCGTGTTCTAACCAAGCTGACCTATTCTACTTCTAGTTTTTGGTGATTGAATCACAAGGCAGAGAACACAATACAGTCTGACAGCACGCTAAACAATGTCAATAATGAGCACGAGAAAGCCTTCAACCGAACAAAACTATAACAACAGCTGTCTTCTTTTTCTACCTCGTTTATCCTTGAAACTCCTAGTGGAGTGTAATTCCACAACCACCCATGCCAAACCCCTTGTAGGCGAATTCATCTCAAACGGGATTGAGAAGACAAACGCATAGCTATACTGATGCGATCTTAATTGAAACGTGACATCACGGAGAAGAAGACTGTACAACATGGCAGCCCTCTAAGCAAAGCATTTAAAAACAAAATAGGAAAAAAGCCTTAGGCCGAATAAACCAACAAATGTCTAACCCCTCCCTCCCCCCCCCCAACCCCTCCTCCTCCTTCTCTTGCCCTTGAAACTCCTTATGGAGAGTATGTCCTAAAGCACTCATACCAAGCCCTTTGTAGGCTCCTGGTTGGTTGGGTGTTGGCTGGTGTCTCTGTGTTATCTACGTTATGATACAGTCAGTCTCAGACTACCTCTCTATAGACGTCCTTTACGACATGCTAAAGGGGCCTAAAGTGTCACAGTTGTTTTCTTCTCTTCTTTTTGGCGCCCCGGTTAGACAAGGGCGAAGAACAATTGTGAAAAACATAAATCAACCATGGGTTAGTTAGCATGTGGTACATATATGCAAACGCTACACGGTGACAAGTAATGTGCTTGAATAATAAAGACACAAACAATCATCATCATATTCAACTTTTGCCGTTAAGCGTCGTGGGGAGGAATAGTTGGCCCTCCAGTACCCGATAGGTGGCATTGGATATTGTCATTCCGTATAACTGTACAAAGCCTCTGATGCCGTCAATACATTTTCTTCTCGGCCGTTCTCTTGCTCTCGTAGCAGATGTTTCTTTAATGTAGGGCCTGTGCTAGTAGCTGATGGCGTTGCATTCTAAAGAGATGGCCAATTCATTTGATCTTATGCCTGTCCAAATATGTGGCACAAGGTGTTGATCTCACTGTCTGTCTGATAACATCATTTCTTATTCGGTTTCTGATAGTTAAGTTGTCAGCTCTTCTAAGGTCATCTCCATGTGCTGATTTTGCGTAAGTGTGATTTGGATATCCAAGCTTGACATTAGTAGCACGGGGGAGCAAACAAAATATTGCATAATTTATCACCTGGCATACGTGGCTGTATCTCGTCAGGTGCATCCAGCAGAAAACACTTCAACAACAATTTAAAATGGTAATAAATTCTAACAACCGAAATAAAGAAAACACATTTTCATGTACTTAAATGTCACCACGGTAGTATTAAAGAAATGTGCCGGACAATACATTATGCAATATATAGTTTATGTCTTCATTATTCAAATACCCACCTTGGAAACATTGTTTTAAATTAATATATTGTCAGAAAGAAATGTTAGTTGTACTGGAATCTTCGATTTCAGTCTGCTGTACGAAAGGGATACATTAAAAGTAAGTTCCATGTGTCTGTAATCTGCAAGGACCATCACTTAAGCCTGAATGCACGGAGGAATGTGTAGTCAGCCTTTCCATCTCTTAGCACACGACAAACGTAGGCATCGAACCCTCGTCCGACCGCTAATGACATTATCAGCGTAGCCTCCTTCCGATCACGTTAACGCGCCCGCCACCGCTACCATAATCCAGACTAAAGACCACAGAGATGCATGGTGGGTGCGTTACTACTTTCGGTTTCCAATTCTCCCTATTATGTGTTTTAATGCCGTGGCTTGTTGTGTCTTTAATATATTCAGTCTAGGATTCCGTTTCTCTACCCCCTTATCGAATGCATTCAACTGTTCCCCGAAGGGTAATTTCCGTCAAGAAATGCTGCTTACTTACATTACCTAACAACAGAAGCTCAGCTCTAATTAAAATGCACGCTAAATGCAATTAATTTTGAACCCGGAAAAGAGAAGCCTATCCGGTTACACCCACAGTGTCCCAACGTTGAAATATTGACAGTTGAAGAAATGCCATTTTGCCAAATGTGTCATAATCAGAAAAATCCATACAGTCAGTGACGTTTCCAGAGGACGTGAAGTCAGTCCAAAATCTCTTCATGGCACGCAAAGAAGACGTTTGTGAAATAAACAGAATATTTACGAAATATGTAAGCGTAGACAAAAGACCCAAGAACAAATGAGATATCTGAGGCAGTGATAGCATTTAGAGCGGGCAGAAGAATCAGAATAAGAAGAACAACAAGATTAAATAGTAGTAGTAGTAGTAGTAGTAGTAGTAGTAGTAGTAGTAGTAGTAGTAGTAGTAGTAGTAATAGTAGTAGCAGTAGTAGTAGTAGTAGTAGTAGTAGTAGTAGTAGTAGTAGTAGTAGTAGTAGTAGTAGTAGTAGTAGTAGTAGTAGTAGTAGTAGTAGTAGTAACAAAAATATGTTAATGAGGAAAAATTGGAGGTGGTGGAAAATTTTGAATATCTTGGGTCATTGATTACCAACAACGGTGACACAATGAAAGAAATTAAACGACGACTATCAACTGCTTTTAACAGACTAAAACAACAGAATCAATTATGGAATGGGACACTCAGAACTACAAAAATTAGATCTTTAAGAGCATGCATCTTTCCCATTGCAACATACGCCTGTGAGACCTGGACACTTACTAAACAAGCTAAACAGCGCATAAATTCCTTTGAATATAAATGTTATAGACGAGTTCTAAGAATATCTTGGGTAAAGAAAAGAACAAATGCATCCATACTTCAAGAGCTGAATATTGAAGAAGGTTGGCTATTAAAAACGATAAAACAAAGAAAATTGAAATATTTTGGTCACTTGAAACGTCACGAAAGTTTGGAGAGAACAATAATGGAGGGGTATATGCCTGGGAAGAGAGGAAGAGGAAGGCCAAAGAGAAGATGGGTGCAGGATGTGGCGGGTGATCTCCAGATGGGTGTATCGGACGCGGGACATCTTGCTTATGATCGAGAGATTTTCCGGAAGGTTGTTATGGGAGCGAGGTTCTGCAAAGAACATGCTACTGAATGAATGAATGAATGAGTAGTAGTACTAGTAGTAGTAGTAGTAGTAGTAGTAGTAGTAGTAGTAGTAGTAGTAGTAGTAGTAGTAGTAGTAGTAGTAGTAGTAGTAGTAGTAGTAGTAGTAGTAGTAGTAGTAGTAGTAGTAGTAGTAGTAGTAGTATTAGAAGTAATAGTAGTAGTAGTCATGATGATGGTAATGATGATGATGATAATGATGATGATGATGATGATGATGATGATGATGATGGTGATGGTGATGATGATGATGATGAAGACGAACGAGAAAAAGAAGGAATAGGAGGATGAAGAGGATAAGCAATTGAAAACAAAATACTACATTAACACATTTCAAAGGATTAAAATGTTAATTTAATGTCCTTTTACAGAATTCTGCATTCAACACCAGCATTTATTTACTGCTTGGAATTTACTAGGCAATTTTACGCTCAGCAATGCCTTCTGAATTGCTGACGCTCATGTATTTAAAATCAACACAAAACGATCGGCACCCAAATCGCCTGCGACAGGTTTCCATATAGAAAATCATGCATGCCTACACAAGTTGGCAAGACACTTGATAATAATTATGATAGTTATTATGATAAAGATGATGTTGTTGTTGATGATGAAGGATAATAAGATAATGCCTTAGAGCGGAAATGAAGCTGCAGTAACTCTCTCGGAGCCCGGATCACATCTATGAAGCAGCGCTTTGATAACATGCTTACTCCAGAGATGTGTATTTACTGGTAATTAAAGACAAGAAGCCGGATTTAATTGCACCGAGATTTGCCCAATATAGTCCTGTCTCTTTCCACATAGCGGCTTGGCGAAGGCGTCGCCCAGAGCACGAACTCCGTAGCTAGTTTCATAAAGAATTTCACTCTTGAAACCAGTGACAGTTAAAATCGAAACGTCAGTGGCGTCTAATAAATAACCTGGTGTGCAGTTGCGAGTTTAGTGTTTTTGTTATTTAGTGTATGTGTAGATTTCTGCTGGTGTCTTGTATGTGTGGAAATCAATAACTATGAATGTGTTGGTCGTATTACCCAGGTAAGGATACAATGGTAGTTCCCTAATGGCAGACATTCAAAGGCCTGTAACCTGCGATTGTATGTGACAAGAACTGGGCTAGAGTACGCCTCTGGCGGTGTTTACGTGTTAAGCTGCGGATGTGAGATAGTACACACACTCTACATAATGTGCACATTATCATTACTTTATTTCAAACTTTTGTTTTCTTCTGCTAATGGCGGTTTCTTCTTCTTCTTCTTCTTCTTCTTCTTCTTCTTCTTCTTCTTCTTCTTCTTCTTCTTCTTCTTCTTCTTCTTCTTCTTCTTCTTCTTCTTCTTCTTCTTCTTCTTCTTCTTCTTCTTCTTCTTCTTCTTCTTCTTCTTCTTCTTCTTCTTTCTTCTTCTCTCTTCTTCTTCTTCTTCTTCTTCTTCTTCTTCTTCTTCTTCTTCTTCTTCTTCTTCTTCTTCTTCTTCTTCTTCTTCTTCTTCTTCTTTCTTCTTCTTTATCTTCTTTCTTCTTTCTTCTTTCTCTTCTTTCTTTCTTTCTTTCTTTCTTCTTCTTTCTTTCTTTCTTCTCTTCTTTTCTTTCTTTCTTTCTTTCTTTCTTTCTTTCTTTCTTCTTTCTTTCTTCTTTCTTTTCTTTCTTTCTTTCTTTCTTTCTTCTTTCTTTTCTTCTTTCTTTCTTCTTTCTTTTCTTTCTTTCTTTCTTCTTTCTTTCTTTCTTTCTTTCTTCTTCTTCTTTCTTTCTTTCTTCTTTCTTTCTTTCTTTCTTTCTTTCTTTCTTTCTTTCTTTTCTTTCTTTCTTTCTTTCTTTCTTTCTTTCTTTCTTTCTTTCTTTCTTTCTTTCTTTCTTTCTTTCTTTCTTTCTTTCTTTCTTTTCTTTCTTTCTTTCTTTCTTTCTTTCTTTCTTTCTTGCTTGCTTGCTTGCTTGCTTTCTTTCTTTCTTTCTTCTTTCTTTCTTTCTTTCTTTCTTTCTTTCTTTCTTTCTTTCTTTCTCTCTGTCTGTCTGTCTGTCTGTCTGACTGGCTGGTTGGCTAGCTGGCTGGCTGGCTGGCTGGCTGGTTGTCTGTCTGTCTGTCTGTCTGTCTGTCTGTCTGTCTGTCTGTCTGTCTGTCTGCCTGTCTGCCTGTCTGCCTGTCTGCCTGTCTGCCTGCCTGTCTGTCTGTCTGTCTGTCTGTCTGTCTGTCTGTCTGTCTGTCTGTCTGTCTGTCTGTCTGTCTGTCTGTCTGTCTGTCTGTCTGTCTGTCTGTCTGTCTGTCTGTCTGTCTGTCTTTTTTTCTTTCTTTCTTGCTTGCTTGCATGCATGCTTGCTTTCTTTTGTTCTTTCTTTCTTTCTTTCTTTCTTTCTTTCTTTCTTTCTTTCTTTCTTTCTTTCTTTCTTTCTTTCTTTCTTTCTTTCTTTCTTTCTTATTCTTCGGCTTCTACAACTTTCTCTACTTCTTCTGTGATCAGCGTTCGCTTTACGTCTATTCCAGGATATATCACAAACTGGATGTTTCGTTTGGGGTCTCCAGCCCCCCCCCCCCCCGACCCCCCCCCCCCGCCCCCTCCCCCTCCGCCAGTCCTCCCGAGTTTATCTCGCAGGCTGGCTCCAGTCGGCCAGAGGTCTTCCCTCCTGAGCTTGTCTCGCAGGCTGGCTCCAGTCCGCCAGATGTCCTCCTTCCTGAGCTTGTCTCGCAGGCTGACTCCAGTCGTCCAGATGTCCTCCCTCCTGAGCTTGTCTGCAGGCTAGCTTAAGTCGGTCAGATGTCCTCCCTCCTGAGCTTGTCTCGCAGGCTGGCTGCAGTCGGTCAGATGTCCTCCCTCCTGAGCTTGTCTCGCAGGCTGACTCCAGTCGTTCAGATGTCCTCCCTCCTGAGCTTGTCTCGCAGACTGGATCCAGTCGGCCAGATGTCCTCCTTCCTGAGCTTGTTTCGCAGGCTGGCTCCAGTCGGCCAGATGTCCTCCCTCCTCAGCTTGTCTCGCAGGCTGGCTGCGTCGGTCAGATGTCCTCCTTCCTGAGCTTGTCTCGCAGGCTGGCTGCGTCGGTCAGATGTCCTCCCTCCTGAGCTTGTCTCGCAGGCTGGATCCAGTCGGCCAGATGTCCTCCCTCCTGAGCTTGTCTCGCAGGCTGGATCCAGTCGGCCAGATGTCCTCCCTCCTGAGCTTGTCTCGCAGGCTGGCTCCAGTCGTCCAGATGTCACCCCCCCCCCTCTCCCCTCATTTCGGCCAGGCGCGGGCAGTTTTGTCGGACATGCTTGGAGTGTACCTGAGTGCTACACATCTGCAGAGGCCGAACCAGGGACACCCATTCGCTAGAGGTATGTGCCCCAGGGCCATGTTTAGAGTCTAAGGGTGTTGGTCTGTGGATTTATGCCAAGCTAATTTATCCTTTCATGTACTGGTCTACAGTGTTTGTTTACATGTCTCCAAATCGTTCTTATGTTAGTAGTGTTCTTGTCTCCCTAAAGCTCTGAGAATCAATGACAGTGTAAAAAGCATATTGAGGCGCTATATAAAACCTTAACTATTAAATACATGTCAGATATGAACAATAAATAGACAAGCTGAGAAACATCTAATGACAATGGAAGTGTGGTTTCTTAGGAACATACAAAGATTACCACAGATTGACTGTAAAGCGAATGAAAGAGTCCTCCAAGGAGCAAATGGAAACCGAGATATGATTAGAAAAATTAGACGTAGATAGTCAATATTATTTTATGCACATTATGAGGAGAAATGCACTTCAAAACTTGATGACAACTAGCGAAAACGATGCAACATCAGCACGAGGAAGGCAAAGAGATATATACCTGCATGGCCTGGCCACATGGCATTATCGGGACAGGAGCAGAGACCTGAACCAAGGCTAGTGGTGGTATGAGTGAGCGAACTTTGGCCGTGTACGTTTATCGGCATTGTCATGATGTCATGGAGACAATAATGATGATGTAGAAGACTTATTACTGAGAAACACCCGAATAAGGTAGTTTGAATGAAGTGGCTGTCTGGGGACATTCTAGACTATAGAAATGGTGTCGCTATAGAAAAAAAAAACACACGAATAAACTTTTTTCAAAGGGGTAAGAATTGGGCACGCAGGCCCGTATCACATTCTGTCCCTCTTATCTGTCTGCTCTTATGCATTATATTATTCATACATCACTTATGAATCGAATCTTAGACAACAATAGAGCCATATGCATTAAAACGCATGGAAATGTACAATAATTAATAATACATGACACACTGAAACTAATTTTTGACATGGCAATTATAATTACCTAAGGTAGGTGTAAAGTAGCACAGTTATGGTAATGTTTATTATACTATTTGTTACTTGGGATAATTATTATTATTATTGGTCTCACTAGGGAGTGGGTGAAGTCGGAATTGCACCAGGGGACATAATCCAATGCGTGACGCTAATATTAAGAAAGTGAATGAAAATATCAGGACTCTTTTTTTACACGTCTTAATACGAATTGGGCGTATGCTGCTAGCCCTATTTGTTTTTTGACCAATCGACGCTCGAGGAGTGATATCGTTTATATCACGTCGGCCGCCTTGACTTCCCATGACATTTCCTGGCAGCCATTGTTGGGCTGGGTAGATCTGGGCGCCCAGATCAACTTTATAAACTCGCCTTGGTGATAATTCGAACCCATGACCACTGGGCTGGCGGGCAAGCGTGCAAGCCACTGCGCTGTCTCAGCCCCCTCGCCACCAACATAAGTGTCCTTGAAATGTCTGTGAAGATTTTCAGGAGAATTATATACAATGCAAATAGCTTAAGACGATCTCGGATGTGGTGAATTGCTGTTGTGAAGAACAATTTGTTCATCTCGGAAATATTTCTTCTTCGTCTCTTGTCTCTTATAAGAGGAACTCCGGTCCCCAGTATGGCGGAATGGCATTTGAACGGTTAAGCCTCTGGAGTGTTTATGCTTCCGGCTACGGGTTGCAGTCGCATTTTCCTCATGTTGGACTGGTAGTGCATGGTTCCCTCGCCTGCTACTGTGTTGATTGCGTGGCACGACACTGTGAGCTGTGAATTATGTTTGGAATGTTTTTACACCTGTCCGAGGTTTTTGTAGCGTGAGCTGCATGTTCGGAACAATGGCGGTTGACCTGTCACTTGGAATTAACTGGGTTGCCTTTTCAGTTCACGAGTGCATTTTTCTCGGAGAGTCCTGGGTGTCGTCGCTGGAGCTACAGTGTTCGTGCTTTGTGCTATGCTTTCAGTGGGCCGCCCTGCCGACAGGGACCGAGCCATATGGAATCAATCCCCGGGCAATGAAGTCGATCCTCTCGACTGTTAATGTAGTAATGACTTAAAGTGAGGCTTCTGGTTTTCTAGTGAACTGTATTTTCCGTGGAGGACGTTTGTGTTGGCATTCTGACGGTGACATTATGCACAGTCTATTTGTGAGGGCTTTTGGCTTGTCAAGATTCCTGTCTATTCCACTTTTCACAAAGGGCAGTGAGGAGCATTTCGTGTGATATTCACTGGCACAGGAAAGGAGTATAATGAGTACGACCCCTTACCATGAAGTTGGAACCACGACTAAATAACTAACTAATATAAGAGGAATTTATGATTAGAAGAACTATTTATTGGGTCCCAGATGAGTTCGCCATATCAGGTCTGCACTGTACTTTGATTAGAATTACCTCAGATACTTCTTCTTATATTTCATGCCCCGTGGCGTTGGTCATCATACCTGCCCTGTCTCTTGAATTTCTAACCATATCTGATAGCGACGTTCCTCCATGCCATGATATCAAACTATCCAGCATCTTCTCTCTTGTCTCTTTTCTCTTCCAACTGTCCCGGTTTGACGACAGGGTGTCGATTGCCTTCTTATGATGCCATTAACTAGTTGTCTTTTTTTTTTTTTTTTTTTGATAACTTCTTTTAAGATACCTTACCTCTTTCTATCCGTCAAAGAAGTTATCAACGTTGTTCTATAAAACTACATCTCATCGCGTTAACATAATTTCTGGCTTGTGTGCTATTTGTTCATGATGCGCATCGGTATATCAGGATTGGCTCAGTATAGTGCTTACTAACTCCGTTCTTTACCTTGATCTTGATTGAAAACGATTGTCTAAGACAATCAATCAATCAATCAATCATGTGCCATGCCGGAAAGCATGGGCGGTCATGACTCGCCATTTCGCTCGATCACCAGAGTCGTAGATCAGCTCAGTGTTCTTATCTCGACCATGCCATGTGGCCATCCAGGTATTTACTTCTCGGTGTTCCCCTTAGTCTGTTCCCTTCGATCTTGCCAGTTGTCACCAAGTTCTCCAATCCATTTCTTCTCATAACATGTCCAAAACATTTTGACTGTCTACGTCTAATTTCTTTAATCAATTTACGATTTTCATTTGTCTCCTGTTGTACTTGGTAATTCTGTATATCCATGGTATTCTTTGCATTCTCCTCAGAAACCACATTTCTGCAGCCATCAGATATTTTTCAACTTGACTGCTCATTGTCCAAGTTTCACATCCATACAAAAGAATACGCTCTATGTAGCACCTCAACACTCTTTTTCTCGTTTCAATTGACCTCTTTTAATTGGTCAGTATGTTTTTCATCTTGCTAAAGGCTACATTCGCCATGGCCATTCTTGTTCTAATCTCTTCAAGGCATCTCCCATAAGATGTTATGACTGTTCCGAGATAATTGTACCGATTCACTTGTTGAAGAATATGCCCATTTACTTGTATATTACATTGTGGTATTTCTTTCGTCCTATTGACGACCATAATCTGTGTATTTTTGCAATTTAATTCTAATGTCTAAGACATGTAATTACAATTGTTGTTAGATATGTCATCCTGCCCACAAGTTTCCCCTCTAGGTCACAAGAACCCTAGCCACGCCAATTTTTATAATATATAGCAGCTAGTTTCCTGCTTTAGGCATGTGATTTGATAGGGATATCACATTTTGTAGCCTGAATGCAAAAAGCAGTTCCCTATAAACTACGCTTAAGCCCCACCTATAAAAGTAATTGCATTTTCAGGTCTCACTAAATAAGTCTTTCCTAACACATGACACCACCAGTCTACTATGGAACATCTTTAGGCAAACGTACAAGTTAAAGTTGCACACCGCTATCTTACAAAATTGGTGTGCAAAGATCGTGTTCTTGAGATTAGAATCCAAGAGAAGACAATTACACTTTAATGACAGTCAGTGTTTTACAATCCTGCAGCGGGCGTGGCCCATTTATTATGTGCGCAACGTCATTACAACTTGAGATGCATTCAGTATACGAGGTAATGGGGATAGCCGCTGGGTAGACGCGAATACAAGTAGGGCTCCCTTATGTGACAGAATGTCAAGCTCTGTTTAATGCCAGCAATAAACATTGTTGACCTGTGACGAATGTTGGGAACAACAGACCGAACCAACCAACGCCTGAATTAAATAACATGTGAAAGGATTTAACACAATTCAAGGGATGTGTCATTACTTTTGTTTTCTTTCCAGAAGATTGTCAGAAAGAATAGAATTATAGTGATGTCATAGATATTTTAAGATTTAACATAATGATGTAATAGATACAATGAAGATGTAAGATGGTGATGGAATAGATATAGGGAAGATTTAACATAATGATGTAACAGATATGGTGAAGGCTTAACATAGTGATGTAACAGATAAACAATATAAAGTGACACAAAGTAGTGCAACTTTACATAACAGAATTAAGACACATACAGGACGTTGCGGCGACTAGCCTTCATCAGCAAACAAACACATTCACAAACACAACATACAGTCAAGGAGATCTCCTGTGACTACATCAGAAGGTGACGACAGGACGAGAAGAACAGAAGTATGAAAAAACGAAAGCAGTGAAGAAAATGAGGATTGAAAAAAATGTGAATTGTAAAATATGTGTTCATACTCACCTCACAGTTCCGATCTGTAAGCAACTCAGAAAATCTCCGATGTACTCTTCTATACCTGGTGATAGGTGTCACGGTTCAGTGAGCACATTGAAAGAAGGGGGGGGGCGGGGGCAGGACGGCAACCAGTCTGGTAGGGGCATCTGAGCAATCTCAGTGGACGCACTGACGAAGCATGAGGGGGCGCGATGGTGGTACTAAACAAAACCCCATTATGTACTCATATATGCTGCTTGAGGCGAGTCCTAAAGTCTGGGTGGACTGACATGCGTGAACGCACATACATACATACATATACACCGCTCAACAGACATAATGCTAGTGTATATGGGCATGTGCAAGATATATATAAGAAGAGAGAGAGAGAGAGAGAGAGAGAGAGAGAGAGAAAGAGAGAGAGAGAGAGAGAGGTGGAGGGAAAGCGAGAGAGAGAGAGGTGGGTATTGTTCCTGTTGCGTGCCTACGAGGATTCACTCATACTGTTTCCTATGAAATAAGGTAAATAAGGTTGATTGTTATACCACGTATTATAAGATCATATCGCCCAATGCTTGTGTTATCGGGGTTGTATAAGATCCAACCACTGGTAATACACATGATGTGGGTAGGCACAGAGAAGCAAGATTGTTTGGATATATATATGTATATATATATATATATATATATATATATATATATATATATATATATATATATATATATATATATATCATGTGCCATGCCGGAAAGCGTGGGCGATCATGACTCGCCATTTCACTCGATCACCAGTGTCGTGGATCAGCTCAGTGTTCCTGTCTCGTTCATGCCATGTGGCCAAGCCATCCAGGTATTTTCCTCTCGGTCTTCCTCTTGGTCTGTTCCCCTCGATCTTGCCAGTTGTCACTAAGTTCTCCAATCCATTTCTTCTCATAACATGTCCAAAAAATTTTGACTGTCTACGTCTAATTTCTCTAATCATTTGTCTCCTGTAGTACTTGGTCATTGGTTTTTCTGTCTGTCCATGGTATTCTTTGCATTTTCCTCAGAAACCACATTTCTGCAGCCATCAGATGCTTTTCAGTTTGACTGCTCATTGTCCAAGTTTCACATCCATACAAAAGAACAGGCTCTATGTATCCCCTCAACACTCTTTTTCTCGTTTCAATTGACATCTTTTTATTGGTCAGAATGTTTTTCATCTTGCTAAAGGCTACTTTCGCAATGGCGATTCTTGTTCTAATCTCGTCAAGGCATCTCAGATCAGATGTTATAACTGTTCCAAGATAATTGTACCGATTCACTTGTTAAAGAATATTTCCATTTACTTGTATATTACATTGTGCCACTTCTTCCTTCCTACTGACGACCATAACCTGAGTCTTCTTACAATTTAATTCTAACCCCAGTTGCTCACTGTGTACAACAACCGCATCTACTAATTGATGTAGGTCTTGCGCATTGTCTGCAATTAATACTGTATCATCTGCATATCTAATGTTATTGATGTTTCGTCCTCCAATGCTGATTCCATTTATATCCTCTATTTTTCTGAAAATATTTTCAATGTACAGGGAAAAAAGATCTGGAGACATCACACATCCCTGCCTAACACCTCTCTTAATTGGCTGATACTGTCCCACTTCATTATCAATCCTTATTACAGCTTGTTGTTTCCAATATATGTTTTTTATAAGTCTAATGTCTTTCCCATCAATTTGTAGATCTGCAAGCATATCCACCATGCTGACATGTCTAATGCTATCAAAAGCCTGTGTATAGTCAATAAAGCAAAGATGTATATCCTTGTTTACTTCTATAGCACGTTCAATAACTGTTCGCAGCATATACACAGCATTTACTGTACCTTTTCCTTCTACAAACCCGCATTGTTCTTCCCCTATTTCAGGTTGTATCTTCTTCCTCATTCTTTGCATGATAATTCTTAGCAAAATATTTGTGATGTGACTCATTATACTAATTGTTCTATGTTGATCACATTCCAAGGTTCCTGATTTCTTTGGGATTGCAATAAATATAGAGTTACATAATTCAGGAGGTATATCTCCAGTATCATATAATGTGTTCAGCAGTCTGGTGACTTGATGTAGTCCAAATTCTTCTAAAGCTTTAATCATTTCTGATGTGATGTTATCTGTACCGGGGGCCTTGCCAGCTTTCATATGCTTAAGAACATTTCGAACCTCCATCTCCAAAATTGGCGGTCCTTCATTATTAAATCTAATATCATACTGTTCGTCTCTGTTATCATCATAAAGGTGTTTCACATAATCTGTCCATACCTGTAGAATCTGGTCTTTTTCTATTATGATTTTGCCATCTTCAGTTTTTAGACACCCTGTTGATGTACTTGTTCTTTTATTAGTAAGTTCCTGAATTCTTTTGTGCACTAATTTGGTAGTTTGACTGTTGTGTTGGCTTTCAATTTCTAAACACTTTTCCCCATGCCATGCTTCTTTTGCCTCCTTACATAATGTTCTGACTTGTCTGTGAATTTCTTCATATTTGACAGAATTATTTTTGTTGAGTCTTCTTGTTTCCATGAGGTGTAAAATTTCTTCAGTCATCCATTTCTTACGACCCACCTTCTTTAATTTTTGAATAGTTGTTTCTGCAGCCACATTGATTGAATTATTCAACGTTTCCCATTGGTCATCCACATCCTGGAATAGGATCTCTAGAGCAGACAAAATTTCAAATCTGTTCTGTACTTCTATGTTGAATTTGATTTGTATTTCCTTGTCATTACTCAATGTACCCAAATCATAATTAGTGTTTCCTGTTATATACTTGACTTTCTTCAACTTTATCCTCAATGTTCCTGTGAGTAATCTGTGGTCACTATAACAATCAGCACTGGGAACTGTTTTTGCTATTGTTAATGCGTTTCTAAATCTTCTGCTAATCAGAATGTAGTCAATCTGGGTTCTAATCCTGCTATCAGGACTCCTCCATGTCCATAATCTTCTAGGGTGTTGTTTGAACCAGGTGTTTCCTACAATCATTTCCTGTTCTTTTGCCCACTCTACGAGTCTGTATCCTCTTTCATTTCTCTCTCCTAAACCATAGTTTCCTACTGTCAATCTATCTCCTTGATTTCCTACTTTTGCATTGAAGTCCCCTATTATGATGTTTATATATATATAAACTCTCTGTCTCTCTCTCTCTGTCTCTCTCTCTCTCTCTCGCTCTCTCTCTCTCTCTCTCTCTCTCTCTATATATATATATATATATATATATATAGAGAGAGAGAGAGAGCGAGAGAGAGAGAGACAGAGAGAGACAGAGAGAGACAGAGATGAAAAGTGCCTGCGACATACCACATGAGGTATGCGGAGTAGGTCGGTCTACAAATACGAGGCTTCACTCATACTGTTCCCTATGAAATAGAGGCAGTAAAGTCGATTGTTATACAACGTATTTAAGGATCAAATCGCCCAGTGCTTGTGTTATTGGGGCTGTATAAGATCCAACCACAGATATAGTGAACATTTAACATACTGATGTAATAGATATAGTGAAGATTTAATATAGTAATGTAATAGATATAGTGAAGATTTAACATAGTGATGTAATATATATAGTGAAGATTTAACATAGCGATGTAATAGATATAGTGAATCCTCCGAAGCCGGAGAGTATCTGCCTGCATGGCGAGGAACCACCAGTCTGCACACCAATAAGCCAGACATGGGACAACGGATACTCACGCAAACCTCAGGTTCTGTATGACATCACACTGATGTTGGACAACAGGATGTCTTCATCCGACATACAGGACTTCACCCTGGAGATCACAGCCAGTGAACACAAGCAAGCAGATATAGTGAAGATTTAACATAGTGGTGTTATAGATATAGTGAATATTTAACATAGTGGTGTAATAGATATAGTGAAGATGTAAAATACTGATGTAAAGGATATGGTAAAGGTGTAACGGGTGCCTGCGACTAAAATGGTCTGACAATGTGGAGCTTACAGAGAGAGTTAAACAAAGACCACGAATCAAGAGGCCTTGAAAATTCACTGGAATTGGATACGACATAATCTGAGAAAACGCGAGAATAATAGAATTAAAGATAACTGTTATCTGGAATCCACAGGGCTAACGAAACTAAGAAAGACCGAAAACCATACGGAGATGAGAATTAAAGACATACATTTGAACACAGAAGCCACAAACAATATATTGCACGATTTATTGCCTGGCATATTTCGCTGCATCTCGTCGGGTTCATACTTCTGTTATATATAATCTGAAGTGATTAAATTAATAATACTTTGGCTGAAACAATTAAAACACATAGTCACAGGTATTGTTCGAATGTGGAACATCTGTTATCCCCACAGTAATTTTACATTTAACACGAACTATTTCTATTTGCCAAAAACCGGTTGGAAGCGTCTAATTGCTACCGCCTCACTGTACTTCAGCAATTGTTTACTGATTGTCGATTACAGTACATAAAACGTCTTTTCTTTGTTCACCCTATTACTGCATTTTATTAGGTGTTGAGAAATCAGCGATGACGACGTTTCGTAGACTTTCGAGTTCACAGGGATTCCTATAAGATGATTAGTTATTCACATTTCCAACTACACTGAAATATATTCGGTTACACTATTTGAAAATTGTCTATCCGTTCTACCTATGTAAGTTGCTTGGCACTTACACTGGAATTGATCAATGCAGTTTGATGTGACAGAAATTAAGAATATGGAGAGGATATTGTCGGGGTTGTATGAAATAGAAAAGGGTAGAACAACATGTAGTGAGTTGGATGCCGTCATATGGCCTTATATGGAGATAAATGAAGTAAGAAGAAGAATAGATCTGGTGGTTTTCTTCTTTAATGCGGTCTAAAAAAAGCTGTAGCAGTCAAAGAAATTATGGAAAACATTTAACATAGTTTGGGCACGTACAATGATAACTATGGAGGGAAATGTTCTGGTTAAGGTGAGAAGAGAAAGACTACAATGTAGATTAACTCAAGATGTGATAGACACACATAACAGCTACAGAGCAAGGCATCTGGCTTACGATAGCGAGAAATGTCGAAAGACTGTTATAGAGGCACAGTTCTGCACAGGACAAGTGAATTCATGATGATAATTAGAGGTAGTGGTAGCAGCGGTAGCATATGCGCTAGCACGCCTCTTCGCAGGCACATTGGTCCTGAGTTCAAATTTCCACCGAGGAGGGAATGTCCCCCATTGACCTCGACTTCCAGGTCGACGTAATTAAAATGTGTACCATGGGAAGTAAAAGATGTCGGCTTGATATTAATCACTTCTCCAAGTTAGTGCCGAATGTTTTATAAATATGGAACTTGCACCATATACCCAATAACCTCAAGACGTGGAAAATGGTTCTTTAACTGATTAATTGCCATGGGATGATCAATCGTCTTAAGTTACTTGCCATATCTGCCGAAATGTCACTGCCACTTCACAGCGAAGTGTTGTTTCAATTAAAATGTCAATCTAGTAGTTTTCACAAAGCAACCTGCTGTAATTTGATATATACATCAATATGTCTGCTACCATATTAACAACTTTTAGGTCATAACTGTGACACACCCAATTCAGATTTTTCGCCATCCATTTTTATTTAATTCAACCTACTTCGTGTTTGCCACTAATCTGTTAATGTGTTTACTAAACGATATGATATCCCAGCAGAAAATATTAAAGCTAAGATAAACATGTCAACTGAATCACTGCAAACAGTATTGACAAGTCTGAGAGACTGTTGAAACAGCAGCAGACTTGAAGGAATGATATCCTATAAATCCACCAAAGTAAGGAGATCTGCAGAAGTGGGAAGATTATGCAATAATAATGTTATTGTCAGGATATGGGAAAAATATATAGAAGAAACATTCTGGAAAGATTTAGAGTTGCCTTTCACAATCAATTAACGGATAACAGGCAGTCTTTCCCCGACCAAAGAGACCCTGCACTGACCAAACAGCCACATTGCCTACAGCAACAGGGCAATACATTGAAATGAAGTCACCATTTTCTGCTGGATTTGTGGACTATATGGGATCCCTTTGGAAACTGCTGGGGATATATGGCATCCCAAGGAAGATCGTGGATTTAATAACAACAATATATAAACACATGCAATGCAGAGTTTGTCATTAGGGGAAACTTATAGATACCCCTGAAATAAGAACAGCAGTGGAACAAAGATATATGCATTCCTTTTGACTATGGACTGAATTATAGCTATAACAATAACTACCACAAAACTTGGAGTTCAGTCGACACTGAAAGGGCAGCTGTACTGTGCTGAGGACAATGACCTGCTGTTCCTGCTGAAACCAGGCGCAAGAAAGACATATTAAATTATGAGTATATATGGCAAGAGGCGCCTTCGTGGCATCGGGACATTTCAGAAAACCAAAAGACATTAAATCAAGTAGAAAACATAGAATATTTAACTCCAATATTTACCTTGCAATTACTACTTCCTTGCGGATCAGAAATATGAAGAACAAAAAAGTACAAAACCTCATTATCTGGTGCCGACGCACGATACAAGGACTAACATGATTTGACAGAATCACTAGCGCCAAGCTTATAGTTAATTGCATTCCTTTGCAGGACGTAGCAGTAAACCCCATCATTTTTTGGATGTTCGTGATTCCTGGGCAAGTTTACGTTCAGTAGTTTGTCATTGCATTCTGAACGACCTGCACCCATACCGATTCATAAAAAAATCAACACAGCTATGTTTCGAACGCGGGTATGTGGGATATCGAACTGCGTCCGTAAAACCTTCGCCGCAGTGTCGGTCAAGCTTATAGAGAGAACAAGAGAAACGCCAGGGAATCTAGAGGTGAGGAAGAGTCGCAGTCAATATATAGGAGACACACTTAGAAAACCTGTTAAGTCCTTTCTCTGGAGCCCGCAGAGCACAAGACATAGAGGGAGACCTAAGAAGACACTTATAGAGACAGAGATGCGTGATACGGGGAGGGGACAGACGGAACTGCGGGAGATGCCTAAAAATAGAAGGGTATGTTATGAGTTGACGGCCTATGATACAACTGGGGTAAATGGGGGAAAGGGGAAGGGGTGGGGGAATAAACGGCAAAAGAAGAAAAAATAGATATGGGAATGAGAACGCTTGATCAGGCGTCACAGGACGCGTTTATTGCAATGTGAAATGTAACGATAAATATACTGTGAATGAACAAATTCAAATAAAACATATAATTATCCTTGATGAAGTCATAATTACCCTTAATAAAACAATTTCAAAGTGTGGAACCACACATAAAATACACATAAACGGATTCAAATGCAATCCATGGCTAAAAACTGTGGAGAAGGACTAGTTAAACAAGAATCTCATTTACGTGAAATCATATCCCAAGGGTCACATACAGCAGTTATGAGAAGGCGATATTTAACATTTCATACCTGCAATGAGAACAGAAATCGATGAGTTCATTGTTTCAGCTGGTAAGCATAATAGATAATAGTGACACAACAAAACTACACAACAGAACATACACAACAGTACCGTAATATAGTGTTGACAGATTTCATAAATAACATCACACATTCAGGGTAAGGTGACATCTGCGAAACTCCGTGCTAATCGTTAATTATATTTATAACGCCTTAAATCCTTATACTTGTATGTTTTTTTTTTCTATCTATATAAGCTATTAGAGTAAGTTTCTTGGCACATTCTGTATATATTAGTATTTAAGTCTACCGACACTATTTAGTAATTTAAGAGTACCACATAATACAGACGTTAACAGAGGCCACATATTTCGGTACAAAGACACAATTAAGAAACCCAGCATGAAGACAACAATTGCTGCTATATGTACCAAACTAATTGCGATGATTAGCAACTATAATGATGATGATGATGATGATAATTATCATGCTAACGGGGACGATGATGACAGCTTTTGATTGTGGTATTTGTATATTGTTGGCTGTCACATTGGCAATCACTGTTTCTGACACCTCGTATATGCTCAAAAGAGTCACATTATTGTATGATCTGTTACATTATACTGGAACTTTAGCGCTTCAAGGTCTGAGTTAGATCTATTTCGCAGGGTCCTCGGAAATTATAGAGCTGATTATCTGTCATCACGGGCCCCATAAGTGCTGGCACTGGGGGAATGTCAGGTGACAAATAATACTCCCTATGTATATTACATTGCTGCACGATGACACAGAGCTTGAGAAATCAACGTACGTTTCGCTGTTGGGATTTGGCATCACTTGTAGAAGTTGCAGACAGGTTTGCTATAATGCGTTCACAAATGTATGCCCCTGTATACGAATCCATAGTTCAGTAACCAACTGAGGGATAATGATGAGATTTAGCATATACATTTATCATCATGTACATTCAACACAAAATGTTTGTTTCGGGAAATTGTACACCAGATCTCAATGTTTGTTTATATGTCGTATATAATTTACGGGTCAGAGAAAAAGTGTATATTATGAAATGTATTACATTTTCTCCGTGGTGCCCGGGCATTTCCTTATTGAAAGCACGTCACGTAGTGGAGTGGATTTGTTCAGAGGTTACTGTAAAACAATTTTGTTAACTTGAATTCAATACATTTTCGCCAAAACATCAAAGAAATGTCGCCGCTTTCCGCGATTTCAGTTTGCCTTTGGACCTATCAAAGAAATATTCATTGGGTGGGAGTAAATATAAGACGGCAGGAATGTTTTCATAACGATGCAACAGATACTTAAAAATAAAAATAAAAAACTTGAGCGTGAATTACGGCAAAAATGTGTAAACGTACTATAGTGGTGACACAAGCATCACGCTTCAGTAACAGTCAGGATTCCTATCCTTTAAATACCTCCTGAGTGAGATGTAGTACGTTTATGTCCCGAGTATTGTGATGACTATTGTAGTCAATGAATGAATGAATGAATAAATGAATGAATGAATGAATCAATCAATCAATCAATCAATCAATCAATCAGTCAGTCAGTTAGTCAGTCAGTCAGTCGATAAATCAATCAATCAATCAATCAATCAATCAATTAATCAATCAATCAATTTTTTCCTGTGTTTCTTGTGTGTTTGCGTGTTCCATGATAAAGACCCCACATGAAACGATCCTATAAGTTAGTGGCATCTCTATCGCCAGTTCTATTAACCACTACCTTGTCCACATTCACCGTATGTTGATGATAATGGTAGTCTGCATATATTATGATGCTATTGGTTTATTTATTTTTTTATGTGTACGTGCTTTCGCTAGCATTGAACTCAAGCGTAGTCCTTACGCGTTCTACTACTTCTCGAGCACTGGATTGATTTTTGCGTGTGGATTAACTTTCTCTATTAGTGATGACTGATTATCTTCATTATAATATGATGAAAATATGACGATGATGATGGTGATGATGATGATATTGATGATACTGATGATACAGACATGTTCTCGGGTCACGATTCGCCACATGGAGCGACATTTCCAATTGCGTAAAAGGCGTCCTCACAACGTGCAAGACAACGTCACGGCTGAGTGATCGTTTTACCCCATAATATTTCAAGCCAAACATAAAACTAGACATGCCTGTCCCGAACTCTTAACCATGCCCCATTTGATGTCTTTCATGACATGACCCAGATAGACATGTCTGTGTTCAGGAAATTTACGCATGTTTCGTCACTTAGAATGTACTTAGAATTAGGTAAATCTGATCCTTGCTGGTGTCAAAATATTCTTTTGTAAAATGGACGACACACCCTGAATCATGGGTGTCACGTCGTGAAATAGCGTGGAAAATGGGTGTAAGACACTGACAAAACTGGAGTTTGTTAGAGAAAGGCTATGCCTGAAATGCTCATTCATGTTTGTGTTCTTCACAACCTGTTTATGGTAGCCCAAAATAGCTGTATTTTAACACACCTTGTCACGATAAAGCAATTATTAAGACATGTGGCATTTGGTGTTGATGTGCTACTGAGATCCCGCTACATAAGATATTGGCATTGGCATCGATATGCTACATAGGACTTGTACCATGATATGGAAGCGAAACGTGGACAACAAGGCGACAAATTGAAAAACATATAGTTGCAATGGAAATATGGTTTCCGGGGAAAATGCAAAGAATATGATTGACAGACTCGTGTTAGACGTAGACAGTCATGTTTTTTGGGCACGTTATGAGAAGAAGTAAACTAAAACAACTTTGTGACAACTAGCAAGACTACCGGTAAAAGAACAAATGGAAGACAGTGAGATACAGATCTAGATTGCTTGACCATATGGTATAATTGTGACAAGAACACAGTACGGATCCGCGACATTGGTGATTGTGTGAGATGGTGAAACATGACAAGCCCACACTAATCAGCATGGCACAAGATACCGATTGGTGTCAGTTGTACATGTCTGTCTATACATAGCAAACGACAAATGTTGATCACTTATTCCTACAGGACAAGGATAATTTAGTATTCCCTTTCTGTCTTATGCAGTCATTAACTGTTATTAGTTAAAGACTGAAATGTTATGTATTCGAGACAACCCATTACCGCTCCATGTCTCTCAGAAAAGTATCGAAATGTTTAGATGCAGCCACCCCTGCGCACCTGGCTCGATATCATCATAACACATTTCATCATAATGCCATACCACCATAGGCTAACACTTATGCTTGTTCTCCTGATGAGGAGATAGGAGGTTCGATCCACACACAAGCAGCTGACTTCTCGTTCAAAAATAAATAACAAACTACTGAATAAAATTGCCTAATTCATCACGAACAAACAATAGGGACTGGGGGTGATTGCAAATCCCTGCAACGAACATGCAGTTGTCAAATTATAAGTTAACACCATCATATATTAATACTATCGAATAGCTAACATTTTCTTAACTTAGCACTCATTCATTCATTCATTCATTCATTCATTCATTCAGTAGCATGTCCTTTGCAGAACCTCGCTCCCATAACAACCTTCCGGAAAACCTCTCGATCATAAGCAAGATGTCTCACGTCCGATACACCCATCTGGAGATCATCTACCACATCCAGCACCCATCTTCTCTTTGGCCTTCCTCTTCCTCTCTTCCCAGGCATATACCCCTCCATTATTGTTCTCTCCAAACTTTCGTGACGTTTCAAGTGACCAACATAATTCAATTTACTTTGTTTTATCGTCTTTAATAGCCAACTTAGCACTACCATACGTTAATGCCACCATGAGTTAAGACAACTAAAAATATAGTATTACGCATCAATGGAAGACATGTATTACCCCACAAGCCAATCACCGCCACAATTAACTTACTGTGAGTGAGCATGATCCAGAGGTATGCTCTGTATAGAGCTCCGATGTTGTCTAATAGGTGCCCTTTTGTTCCTTATTCTTCTAACATAGTTAAGTACCGAAGCGTTTACACAGCTAGAGACGAATTAGTTATGTGTTGCTAGCTACATACGCTGTATAGACGTTTCTGTGCTCGATGGGTGTTTGATCAATATCACGCCGACTGCTTTTACTTCCCGTGACATGTTCTGGTACCGATTTTAGATTGAGTCGACTGGTGATCCCAGGTCAATTCAAGAAAACAACATAAAGGAGGATTTGAATACAAGACCCCCGGGAAGGTTAACCCGGTCAACAAATGCCCGCAGAAGTCGGATTTGTCGGCCTAACGGCGCAAGAACGCAGCTCTGCTGTAAACAGGCACAACGCAGTCACATCCGAAAAAAAAAATCCGGATGAACGCAGAAGAAGGAAGAAGAAGAATACAAGACAGTTATACTGACAGACAAGAGTGATAGTCACTACTCTACATGACTTCACTACACGACTTCACTTTTAAAACAGACAACAGCTTATATATGTCAATTATGTTGCAGGCTTTCTCTCGACCTATGAAGGCGATGTTGAAACATATCCTATGAAATATAAGGTGGATAAAGGAATGTTTCATGTAGAATGGCTTGCCTCGTTCAGATGTTACAGATTGTGGAATTGTATAGATATGTACCCTTGTCATGCGGGAGTGTGGGGAAATGAACTGGTTGATAGGCTGGCAGGAAATATACCTCTGATATGGCGGAGGATCGGCAGGGGCTCTAGAGGAATCTCAAAACTGAGAGGGAAGACCAGGAGGACTTTAAATCAGATGGCATTTGGAACCATTAGCAATATGACTCTTTGCTGGGTGTTGAACGAGGGGACGGAGCGCTTGTAGGAATATCCTGAGTGCAGTGATGTTGTGTCTTAGCTCAACTCAACTCAACTCTACTCCTACAAAATGGGTGATCTAAATACAGCTTGTCGTAAACATGAGAACGTGGAAGTCATCATGTTGGTCATATCATGAGAATAGAAGAACTGAAACATGCCGTTTCAACTGGGAAGATTTGTGGAAAGAGAGATAGAGAAAGGGAGTAATTTCTAGATTGCCTTTCTCCATGGTACGGAAGAGAGTTTGCACACGAATTGATACATCATGATGATGATCGCAAGTTATACAGAAACATGATCCCCCCATACAAATCGACTATACACTTGATGATGATGATGATGATGATGATGACGATGATTGTTATATTCTATAATAGCAATGATGATGATGCTGATGACGATGATTGTTATATTCTATAATAGCAATTCTGTTATCGCTTGCAAGCTTTCCAGTATGTCGGTTGACATTTATTTATTCTTTGATAGTCTTCAAAGTTGACATGCCAGACATTTGTATGGCTGGTGAAATGGAGGCATCGGTTCCAGCATTGTTTAATCCCTGGTGTTTTATTACACCTCAACTGCTGTACTGAGATTCTAGCTTCAGCCCTGACAAGGTTAAACTTTAGATGGTCATATATCTAAACTGTAAATGACACTTAATGTAATCCTTTTATATCTCCGGTTATATTAAACTCGGGCCAGAGAACGAACGAACAGACTATTTTCAAAGGGTTAAGAATTGGGCACGCATGCCCATCTAACACTGCGCTCTTCTATCACTCTCTTTCATACATTATTTTATCCACACATCACTTATGAGGGTAACCGAGAACAATAAGAGTATCAGTATATACATTAACGGCATGGGAAATGTGCAAAATCATTACTACATGACTCATCAATATTAATTATTGGTGTTGCAATTGTTATTAGCTATGTGAAACATGATGCACTACTCATGGGAAACTGTTAAACTAGGGTTGTATAATAATAATAATAATAATAATAATAATAATAATAATAATAATAATAATTATTATTATTATTATTATTATTATTATTATTTGGATGGAGAGTCATCAACCTGGCAGAAGCCAAAGGACTGCAGATTAGCAGTACCAGACTACAAAGAAAGGATATACACAAACAAACTTGGAAATCATGTGGCAAGAGAACCTATAATCAAATAGATAACATTTTACTAAACAACATAAATGCATCAAACATACATCAAGTTAGAAGTTATAGAGGAGCTGAGTGCCACAGCCACCACTTCCTCGTTGGGGCAAAATTTAAAATAAAACTTAAGAGAGCATCCTATACTAAATTACAAAGATAAAACAGAGAAAAACTACAAGAAATTACAGTAAAAGAGAAATTTACAGATGAAATAAAATGTAAACTTAAAACTCTGCAAAACCCTTTGGAGGAAAGCGTTGACCAAACTTGGTTGAACATCAAGAATACAATTCAATCTACCGCAGAAGAATGTCTCGGTGTGTTAACCACGCATAGAAAGAACAGATGGTTCATTAAAAAATGTGAAGAAGCAATCATTAGGAAAAAGAATGCCAGACATTTACGGTTAAATGACATCAACAACATCCAAAAGGAAGAGCAATATAGAAATGAATGTAAAGAGGCTACAAAAATAGTTCGACAGCAGAAGCGAGAATATATGAGTAATATAATCAAAGATATGGAAACTAATCACCAGAAAAACGAATCTAGAAAGTTTTTAAAGAACTGAAGTCAATGAAACGAGGGCACCAACCCAACACATATGGTTTAAAAGACAAAAATGGGAATATGATAAATACCAATAAGGAAATGTGCAACACATGGAAAGAATATTTTGTTGAATTACTAAATTGTGAAGCTCCAAGTAACACTTTCCCACAGGAAGAGGTTCTAACCTGTGAACCACAAATTGAAGAACCTACATTTTAAGAAATCCTATATGTAATCACACGACTTAAAAACAATGAGGCAACAGGGGCTGATGGAATTGCTGCTGAATTTATAAAGGCAGGTGGCCATGCATTACATCTAAAGCTATACGAACTAATAATAAAAATCTGGAGCACAGAAGAATTACCCCATGACTGGAAAGAGTCATTATTGATACCTATCTTTAAGAAAGGAGACAAGTTCCAATGTGAAAATTATAGAGGAATATCACTGCTGTCCACAAGCTATAAGATACTTTCCGCAGTATTACTAAATAGACTAAAACCATATTCAGAAGACATATTAGGTGAAAACCAGGCGGGTTTTAGACAAAACAGATCAACAATAGATCAGATATTTATCTTACGACAAATAGCCGAGAAAAATTGGGAATATAAAAGAGATCTCCATAACATTTTGTGGATTTTAAAAAGGCTTATGACAGTGTCCATAGGAATAGTCTATGGAATGCTATGTAGCAATTTGGAATGCCAAGGAAGTTAATCAACATGACCAGACTATGCATGGAAGATACTTATAATATAGTAACATATAAAGGCAGGAAATCAGACCCTTTCCAAATAACATCTGGCTTGAAACAAGGTGATGCACTATCGCCGCTACTCTTCAATCTGGCTCTAGAGAAAGTTGTAAGGAAGGTAAAGGAGGAATGTGATATTGGAGGAACATCCAAGCTGCTTGGTTATGCAGATGATATAGATATTATAGGGGGAAATGAACAAATGACATTGGAAATATTGACTCACTTAAATGAAAAAGCCCAACAGATGGGGCTGGTTATCAACCAAGATCAGACAGGATGTGTGGTAATTTCAAGAGAAGGAATGGCTAAAAACTCTGGCCACATACAAATAGATAATCTTCTTCTTCTTCTTCAGCGTTCCGAGCCATTGAGGTTCTTTGCTGCAAATACAATCCATCTCCATTCGTCTCTCTGGTGGACCTTCTCTTGCCAGTCGTTGATTCCAAGTGCTTGCAGGTCTGTACATGTATTATCTCTCCACCGCCTTCTTGGTCTACCTCGGGGTCTACGGTCATTTATTTCCTGAGTGTAAGCGAGTTTTGTTTCCCTATTATCTTCCATTCTTTCTATATGCCCCAGCCATTGTAGTCTATTAGCCTTCATGATACCAGTGATTAGCGGGGACTTAAACAGATCATAAATGTCTTTGTTACTTCTTCTTTTCCACTCTCCACTTTGTGTATCCCTAATGGGTCCAAAGATGCGTCTTAAAATTTTGTTCTCAAAGGTTTGTAACAAGGCTTCGTCTCCTTTCGTTGTACTCCAGGTTTCAGAGCCATACAGCACAACTGGTCTGATCAGTGTTTTGTATATTGTGATTTTGGTGTTACGAGATAGCGCCTTTGATTTTAGTAGATGTTGTAGTGCATAGTATATCTTATTTCCAGAGTTGATTCTAGTTTGTATTTCTTCCCTTATGATGTTGGAGCAGTTGAAGATTGTACCCAGGTATTTGTATGTTTCCGTTCTTTTAATGGTCATATTATCTATTTGTATGTGGCCAGAGTTTCTAGCCATTCCGTCTCTTGAAATTACCATATATTCTGTCTTATCTTGGTTGATAACCAGCCCCATCTGTTGGGCTTTTCCCTTTAAGTGAGTCAATATTTCCAATGTCTTTTGTTCACTTTGCCCTATAATATCTATATCATCTGCATAACCAAGCAGCTTGGATGTTCCTCCAATATCACATTCCTCCTTTACCTTCCTTACAACTTTCTCTAGAGCCAGATTGAAGAGTAGCGGCGATAGTGCATCACCCTGTTTCAAGCCAGATGTTATTTGGAAGGGGTCTGATTTCCTGCCTTTATATGTTACTATATTATAAGTATCTTCCATGCATAGTCTGGTCATGTTGATTAACTTCCTTGGTATTCCAAATTCCTGCATAGCATTCCATAGACTATTCCTATGGACACTATTATAAGCCTTTTTAAAATCCACAAAAATGTTATGGAGATCTCTTTTATATTCCCAATGTTTCTCGGCTATTTGTCGTAAGATAAATATCTGATCTATTTTTGATCTGTTTTGTCTAAAACCCGCCTGGTAGTCACCTAATATGTCTTCTGAATATGGTTTTAGTCTATTTAGTAATACTGCGGATAGTATCTTATAGCTTGTGGACAGTAGTGATATTCCTCTATAATTTCCACATTGGAATTTGTCTCCTTTCTTAAAGATAGGTATCAATAATGACTCTTTCCAGTCATGGGGTAATTCTTCTGTCCTCCAGATTTTTATTATTAGTTCGTATAGCTTTAGATGTAATGCATGGCCACCTGCCTTTATAAATTCAGCAGCAATTCCATCAGTCCCAGTTGCCTTATTGTTTTTAAGTCGTGTGATTACATATAGGATTTCTTAAAATGTAGGTTCTTCAATTTGTGGTTCGCATGTTAGAACCTCTTCCTGTGGGAAAATGTGACTTGGAGCTTCACAATTTAGTAATTCAATAAAATATTCTTTCCATGTGTTGCACATTTCCTCATTGGTATTTATCATATTCCCATTTTTGTCTGTTAAACCATATGTGTTTTGTTGGTGCCCTCGTTTCATTGACTTCAGTTCTTTAAAAAATTTTCTGGATTCTTTTTTCTGGTGATTAGTTTCTATATCTTTGATTATATTACTCATATATTCTCGCTTCTGCTGTCTGACTATTTTTGATAATATGACCATTAAAAGAACGGAAACATACAGATACCTGGGTACAATCTTCAACTGCTCCAACATCATAAGGGAAGAAATACAAACTAGAATCAATTCTGGAAATAAGATATACTATGCACTACAACATCTACTAAAATTAATGGCGCTATCTCGTAACACCACAATCACAATATACAAAACACTGATCAGACCAGTTGTGCTGTATGGCTCTGAAACCTGGAGTACAACGAAAGGAGACGAAGCCTTGTTACAAACCTTTGAGAACAAAGTTTTAAGACGCATCTTTGGACCCATTAGGGATACTCAAAGTGGAGAGTGGAAAAGAAGAAGTAACAAAGACATTTATGATCTGTTTAAGTCCCCGCTAATCACTGGTATCATGAAGGCTAATAGACTACAATGGCTGGGGCATATAGAAAGAATGGAAGACAATAGGGAACCAAAACTCGCTTACACTCAGGAAATAAATGACCGTAGACCCCGAGGTAGACCAAGAAGACGGTGGGGAGATAATATAAATACAGACTTACAAGAACTTGGAATCAACGACTGGCAAGAGAAGGTCAACCAGAGAGACGAATGGAGACGGATTGTATCTGCAGCAAAGAACCTCAATGGCTCGGAACGTTGAAGAATTAATATTATTATTATTATTATTATTATTATTATTATTATTATTATTATTATTATTATTATTATTATTATTATTATTATTATTATTATTATTATTAAGAGGGGAGGCATTCTGTTGTTGGCAGAGGCAGAAAGAAACGATAACTTTGTTGGTGTTGTCCCAGGTTAAACTAACAAGTGTGGTCTACACCAACCAAGCCTTAGTGACGTCTCTGGCATATATACGAGTATGTACATATTTGTATCTGCCAAATTTCCATTTCTGCATTAATCATTACACGTTTTGACAATGCGTCCACTATACTAAATTATCATATAATATCTGGTTATGAAGTGTCTATACTAATACATTAACTACATATGATACAATGTGTAAATATAATCTTATTATCATCACCATCACATACCACCTCCGCATTGAGTAGGCGTCTGTTTGAGTTACATCATCCCTTTCGCACATCTAGGGTGCACACGCACACGCTTATTCCAGTCCTTCTCTTAGTGTTGTCCATAGATAGATTTCCGGTTTCAAGATGGCGACGGACGGTCGTGTTGTTTTGTGTTCGTTAACTTTTTCGCGTAAGGGATGGATTTATTCATTTCTTGCGTGTAATTGGTGTGCCAGGATGTAAAACCAGGAGTTTCTACTCAAGATCTGCGCGGGTGCTACGGAGTTCGTGCATCGAGCGAAGCCATCCTTGAGTGAATTTTCAGCAGCGTGTGTGGTTCTCAATCAAAAGTCAGTGTTTACGTTTTTTCAACATGGCGGAACAACGTGTGTTTTCCGAACGATCAGCAGTCAACATACCGAAGCGGCGTGGTAGCCGCGCAGGGAAAAAGAAGCCAGGTAAGCGCGGTGGCTTGAGACGTTTTAGACTCAAGTGTCACCGTCTAGGACTCAGGAACATCCGTATTCTATATTGGAACTGTGCCAGTGTAAAACAACGGGGCTCTATTTTAGAAACCCTAGTTTACAGGAACGACATTGTAGCACTCCAGGAGACGAGACTGGGCGATCAGCTACTCCGAATTGCCGGCTTCAAATGTTTCTATAACAGACGACATCTGGGAACGGCGATTCTCGTTCGCGACAGCATGGTGGCGTCAGAGCTAGACATGTCCAGTTGGAACAGTGACGATATACAAATACAGGCGTTGAGAGTTCATTCCAGTACACCATTCGTGTTGGTTAATGTTTATGCCCGCAATGCGAGTGTGGACGCCCAGAAGTGGCAGTGCTTAAGTGGCATATTAGGCCACGAGAGAAATGTTATTTTCTGTGGTGACTTCAACGCTAAAGGCAGATCATGGGGAAACACTTCCTCCAATACACAAGGGGAGGAGCTCGAGACTGCACTGGAAACCATCGACCTGGTTTGTATCAACAGTGGCTGTGTCACCAGGACAGCAAGCCGTCCAGGCGATGAGGACAGTGCTATTGATCTGGCGCTAGTTTCACCTTCACTCACTACAGTGTGTAGATGGGGTGTCCTAGGACACCATGGCAGCGACCACCACCCATGCAGCATATTGGTGGAGAAAGGCAGAACCAGGCAGCACAAGCTAAAGGTAAAGACGTTCCAGTATGACAGTACAGGGCAAGATGTGGTGAGTAAAATAAGACGTGACAAGCGCAGAACGTTTCAGGGCAGGAAGAAAAGGAAAAAAAGCTGGGAGCAGCCACCGTGGTGGAGTTTCGAGGTGGAGAAGGCTTGGGTGGATAAGCGTAGTGCTGTAAGGAGATGGCAAAATGCCAAGAAGAACAGAGCTGGTCATCCTAGTCCCTGCTTGCACTTAGAAAGAGAGATGCACACAAAAGTAAGCTATTTCAAAAAACTGGTCACGGTGGTTAAAAGCGAAAAATGGGCAGAGGTGTGTCAAAGAGTAAGCACAGACAAGTCACTGAAATTGTTCTGGCGACTACATAAAAGCATGAGTGGTGTAGTCAAGAATAAGAGCATTTCTGACTTCCAAGGTGCTGACCTCATCTGGCAGAGGACTGACGAGGACAAGGGCAAAGCCCTCTTTGAACGCTACCTTGAGCAGAGCAACCAGACAGACATGGGAGGCCGGAATCTGGCCAAGGAGGTCACCTCAGACAGATGCAAGGCCCAGAACACTTCGGATGAAGACACAGTGACAGTGCAAGAAATCAAGGCTGTGCTTCGACGATCAAAAAACAGTGCTCCAGGTCCTGATGGCATAAGATACGACGACCTAAATAGGTGTACCGACAATGAGCTAGAGAAACTAGCAGACATGTACAACAACAGTATAGGGAGTGCTAGCATCAAGGAGGAATGGTTACACAGCTATCTGATTCCCTTGCCGAAGCCTGACAAAGACCACAAGAAAATTCAGGGATATCGAATTATAACCATGCAGAATACAATAGGCAAGCTGCTGGAGAAGGTAATTGCCAGGAAAATATCAAGCCAACTAGAGAGGCAAGGTGTTTTCCCACCTACCCTGGGTGGGTACCGTCCAAAAAGAGAAACCTGGACCAATGCAGCAGTCTTTGCCCATGATGTCTATGAAGGTTTCCACTCAGGCACTGAAACCGTTGCTGCAGCGATTGATCTTGAGGACGCATACAACAGAGTACCACTGGATTTTTTAATGTTTCAGCTTCTTGAACTAAACGTAAGTCCATTCCTCCTTAGTTGGATCGCTGCAGCTCTCTTCCAACGGAAAGTAGTTTTTAGATGTGGCAGTTGGACTTCGGAACCAACAACAATATATCCTGGCCTACCACAGGGATCACCATTATCTCCGGTACTGTTCAACGCCTACACAGTGAGAATCACCAGTGAGCAGATCACTGGACCTGGCAGGACATTGTCATATGCCGATGATGTTTTAGTGTATCGTCAGGGTAAGGATAGAGAGGAGGTTGCTGTGGAGCTACAAACCGAACTCAATCGCATAAGTACTTGGTGTGATGAAGCTGGGGCAATGGTCAACCCAACAAAGGCAACAGTGACTTGGTTCTCGTTGAATAATCATATTGTCAACAATCCAACACCAACTGTAATGCTGTGTTCAGAGACGGTGGAAAGAACGCAGGCAATGAATTACCTGGGGATACGGTTTGATCGAAGCCTTGCTTATAATGTGCACATAGACCAGGTGATAACAAAGGCCAAGCGGGGTTTGGCAGCGATGCGGGTGATGGCGGCAGCAAACTGTGAGCAGCGCCATCTATGTCTTCTGTACGAGGGGCTGGTCATGTCTGTTTTGGAGTATGCAATGGCAATCCTGACTGTCAGCCATAAGCAGATAGAAAGGATGGAAAGGATACAGAATGAAGCTATGCGCATTATTCTTGGATGTACAAGAGATACAGCATGCAGGGCGATGCGCTACCTTCTTGATTTTCCAACCATTGAAGAGAGAATGCAAGTTTGCAGGGCACGCGCCTACCTCAGAATTAACGCAAACACACAGCATCCACTGCATAGTGAAATTAGGAAGGTGAAGGGCAGCAGGTTAAAAAGAGGACGGTCGTGGATGGGTCAAGCCGAGGACATTCTTCAACAGGTGTGTTCACTTGAGGACTTAGAACCTGGCGAGGAGTGGGTGCAAGTGCCAACAGACTTCTGCACATCCTTTTCAGTTTGCATCCAACTAGATAGAAAATGCAGACAAGAAAATCCGGCTGCTGTTGAGGCTGAAGTACAAGCGTTGATTTTCGAGAATTCGCTAGACAGTGACGCGGTCATCTACACAGATGGGTCGGTCATCCGACATGTGAGAAGCTCATGGGCCTTTACAGCTCGGGCCGGAGGGAGAATTGTGAAGGAGGACTCTGGTGCTTTCACTGAAACCACAAGTAGCCTGACCATGGAAGTCATGGCAGTAAGTAAAGCAATAACATGGCTCGAGACACAGACATTCACTAGGGCTTGTTTCCTTAGCGACTCAATGAACATGATCAAGAGGATAGAGGAGGGGTCGATCCGAAGAGAATGGTTGCTGCCTCTGAAGCGGTCTCGGCTGGCAAAGATTAGTTTCATCTTCGTGCCAGGGCATGCGGGAGTACAAGGAAATGAGCGGGCTGACAAGCTCGCAGGTGAGGCTACTGTTGAGGGCGGACGCGCCATGGACCAGGCTGACATTCTGAATGCTCTACGAGAAGTGAGACTTTTGCAAGAACCAAGTGATGACTGTGAATCTACAACAATGGCCAGACTGCGAGAGCAGCAAATTAAAAGAGGGGTGGCCAAACAAGAACACTACGCAGGAAGCCAAAGAAGATTGATAAACCAACACAGAACTGGCGTCGTTAGCCGCTACACGCTGCGGGATTTGCTGAGGAGGGGATCCGAGCACTTATGGACTGAATGGTCCGATGTGCAACGAGGATGATCTGTCGACTAACTAACTAACTAACATAGATAGATTTGTCTTCGTCTTGCATGCTTCACCCAAACTGTTCCCTTAAATACATTCTTTAACAACGAGTCATGTTTTTAAAAATGTTTTAGGTAATTTAATTGTTCTACATTTAACTTCATTCAGTATTGTTCTCTTCGTTCCCAATTCATTATAACAATTTTTTTTTCTCAAGCCACGATATGTCATCTAAGTTTCTTCTTCTTATTATAGTCCGTAGCTTCTGGCGCTGGGGATCATGTCTGTCCATAACCTTCCGTCTATTTGTTCTTCATTCATTTAAGATGTTTGTGTTCCTCCAAACCATACTGCTACACTGTCCGACATCTTATCTCTTAAGGTCACCCCGGCCCCTACTCTTTCTTCTTCTCCCTCCAATTTTCCCATTGTGACGACATACTCCAGCTGTCTCCTCCTCATGACATGGTCAAAGAATGCGGAATGACCGCTTCTAATGCGAGTAACCAATTCTTTTTGTGAGTCAACTTCTCTCAAGGTATCTTCATAACCCTTTCTATCGGTCCACGGTGTCATCATTCTTCTATTCAACCGCATCTCTACAACGCCCACATAATTCCTGATTTGTCTGCTATTGTGTCTACGTAACCACATTCAGAAAGCCTCAATGGCATAAGAAGATGTTTCATAGTGTTGAATGTTACTTTGGCCACCCCTGTTCTTTTTCTTATAAGTGCTCCACATCTACCATTGTCTGTTTTTAACAATTCTTGATAATACAAGCTACGGGTTACCCAAGTGTGTTTCAAATTTGTTTGTTTTTCAAAATTGGTGTGGCTGTGTCTTTATTGACAAACAATGTTTAATGTCTTTCTATTTATGTTTAAAGCATTATCATCGCTTAATGTTTGTATTCTTTCCATTTTGTGAATAATAGGCCTCATCTAAGCGAGATAAACTGTTTTCTTCTCATTCTCTTCTTTCTCCTTCTCTGTCGCCCAAGTGCTGTTCTATTTCCTCTCCTCTACCGCCTCCCCCCTTCCTCCTGCTCTTCCTCCTTCCTCTAGTATATGACACACGGTAATAAATGCTGGGATTGATTGCAACGCCTTTTAAAAGTCATGGAACTTTGCAACTAACATTTAAAAATAAATTATAAATCCAGAAGCAGAATTCACATATCTACGCTAGTTAGAATTTTTTCTTTAACATCACGGACGCAGAGTTAGGGTTCGAGACTTCGAAGTCGTCATAATTGGATAATTCCTATTAAATATTTGTTTCATTTTCCCTGTTTATAAATTTTATACAATTCTGTCGGCGTATGTAGCTAAGGGGTAGTGAACGCGGTTTAACAATCCCGACACACTGACGTCAGCAGCAGATGATTTGAAAGCAGACAGCTTTGCGTTGTTTTTCACAATGGTATGGGCTTGGACCGTAATGAAAGCAATGACAAACTACCATAATCCGTTAAATTGCCATGTTAATCACACACAGTCAAGAAATTCTGGTGTTGAAAACGACTTACTGTAAGAGACATAACGTAACTTGATACATTTTAATGATCCTGTTTATTAACCCCTGCAGAGGCTGATGAACGCGTGTCACAGCTTCCCGATATACTGAATCGAGGTTTCGGAATCAGCTGCCGGAGATGTGTAAGCAGGCAGCCTGGCGTTGATTCCGATTATATGAGAGTCGGTCTTTCAGAAAACGATGGCAAATTACTGAATAGGATAGGCCTTAGGTTCATACCAGAATACGATCAGCGTTGCCAGTAGTGGGTTGTGCTCTATATTTAAATTACTGAACGTAAAATTTGCCAAGTAAATTACAAACAACCAAAAATTATGATATTTTATTGCGAAAACATGTAAAGGACATGAGACTAACTTTATACATTTTAAATATCGCTTTTATTAACACTTAGAATACTAATATAAGTTTGAAAACCATGGAAATAAATTAACATTTGAGTTGTTAGTACTAAATTTAAGAGAGAGAGAGAGAGAGAGAGAGAGAGAGAGAGAGAGAGAGAGAGAGAGAGAGAGAGAGAGAGAGAGAGAGAGAGAGAGAGATCCTACATCGCTCAAGTCCAGTAAGAGTTCTATAAACGGTTGCGAGCCATATATATGTAAACTTACTTACATTCAGTTCAAAAGACAGGTAAATCCAAACGTTTCTCACACAAGCTGTCTTAGTATAAACAGTGTTAAGAAACGACACCACACAAATTTATTTGTATCTTGCATAGCTCGATGTCGTAACCTAACTGACAGCAGTTGAGATATTCAACGTTGACACGAACGCATACCTGCGTTCGTTTGCTGAATAACTGAGGTTGTACAACCGGGCCATAAAAGTGGCTAAACGGGTTTTCGTAACAGAGCGAATGTAGATTCTGCAGTGTGTCTTTAAGTTATCATTGCATATCTCATGCGATCGTCATGAGTACAGTTCAGAATTGAGTGGGAGATCTACTAACAAATGGACTTTAGTAGAACAAAAAATGTCAATTCTGTTATGTTGCTTTAAGTTAGCGTTGCATATCTCATCTGAGCGTCTTGTGCTTAATTGACTGAACAGAAAAACTGACAAATGAACTAGTTCTTGTCATTATAACAACAAATAAGATTTGTGTAAGTAAAGACAAAGTAATGGTTTGCCTGGCTTGGTTATAACCAGCGTTGCCATTTTAGTACTTTTCCAGCTAAATTTAGTGCTTTTTCAAGTCAGTCAGTGCGAAAATTTTCCTTTTAGCGCGGCCGCGTAAATTTAGTGCTTCTCACAATATTTTTGGTGCTTCTTGGTGCTTTTTTGGGGTGGGTAAAAATTACTTTAAAATTTATTTTGGGAACACTAAAAAGCCGAATTTGAACTGAAGCAAGGGAATAAAACAGTCTTAGTACGATACCGCGCAATATTCAACTAATTTAACTCCCTTTAATACGATTTAGCTGAAAGCGAACGCCATCTTGCAGACAAGTCCAAACGTCAATACATTAGCTTGTAATTGAGTTCATAATTTTGTGGTGTCTACATTATCTTTTCATTTAAGCTTACTTGTGTTTCACCATGAGCAAGAAACATTGTCAACATTTCAGAGAACAGTGGCTCAGTGACACGAGATTACAAAAATGGTTGTTAAAAGTAGAAGGGGATAGGCCTAATACTAAGTGTTTTTGCAAATATTGCAAATGTTCCATTGCAGCCAGGTTAAATGATATTGAGAGACACAAGAATACAACGAAACATCAGAAAGCCGAACAACCATTCAGTACACAAAGGCAAACAACAATTGCATTTGACAAACTGAAAGTTGATGTCAAAGAAACAGAAGGATGCATGAATTTGTTCATAGCTGGCCATTGTTCGCTTCGCTTTGTTGACCATTTAAGTGAACTCTGCAAGGTACACTTTGGTGACAGCAAATGTTGCAAGAACTTTAAGTTTAGGAGAACTAAGTGCAGAGCAGTTATTTCAAATGTACTTGCACCATATTTCACAACAAACTTGACAGCTGATATTGGCAAAAGTAAATACAGCTTATTGATTGATGAGAGCAATGACATTTCTGAAACTAAGCTACTTGGAGTAGCTATTAGGTACTATTCAGAGACAAGAAAGCAGTTTGTGGTTACTTACTTAGATTTAGCTGAACTGAGTGACTGCAACGCACAGGCAATATGCAATGCGTTAAAAGATTGTTTAAACAAGAATGGACTTGAGTTGCAAAGACTAGTTGCACTCGGCAATGACAATGCGTCTGTCATGACAGGTGTAAACAATGGAGTATATACAAAATTAAAATCCGAAGTTCCTCATCTGGTACTAATTAGGTGTGTATGTCATTCCCTTCAGCTGGCAGTGTCACAGGCTGCAGCTGCTTTTCTGCCCCGGAACATCGAGTTCATGATTAGAGAAACATATAACTGGTTTTCTCACTCAAGTCTTCGTCAAGCAAAGAACAGGGAGCTTTTTGCTTCAATAAATGATGGACAACATCCGCTAAAGATTGTTCAATTAAGCCAGACACGATGGATGTCCATTCTATCTGCCATTGTCAGAATATTGCAGCAGTGGGTCGAGCTCAGAACTCATTTTGATGTAGCAAGACTCAACGAGCGCTGTTATATAGCAGAACGTCTACATTCTATGTTTAGTGACATGAAAAACTATGTGTATCTCATATTTATCAAGCATATTCTCGGAGAAGTTCAACGTGTGAATAAGAAATTCGAAGCAGATATACAGGATCCAACAAAATTACTCAGTGATCTTGTCCAGCTCATTGATTCTATCAGTTCAAAGATTGCTATTCCTGGGGGAAAAAAATAACAGAAAGTGATGCTATTCAAGATTATTTAGATCCTAATCCCAATCTAGGTTATGAGTTTGAGAATGAAATAGCAGACTACAAATTTCCCGATGAGAAAGAAATTCGTGGAAGGTGCATCCAGTTTTTAATAGAGCTATTGACACAGCTGCGTTTACGTACACCCGATAACGTTCGAGTGTTGCAGTGGAAGTGGAAGGCTAGCTAGGCCAGTCACTTAGTGGAAGTGAATGTCTACAGCCAATGAAGCCCTGTATATTGGATCTTGCTAAAATGTTTGTAGAAGATGCAGCTACTCTCACCCGCATCGATTTCCAGTGGAGAAAACTTCATCATATGCAGTGGACACAGACCTCTGACACACTTGGACTGTGGGCAGAAATAGCCTCATACAGGGATGCCACCGGTGAAAATCCTTTCCAAGATCTTACAGATTTAGCTTTAACTCTGCTCATTTTACCGCATTCTAATGCGGACGTGGAGCGTATTTTCAGTCAGATGGGAGTTATAAAATCAAAATTGCGGAATAGACTTAGCATAAAGAGTTTGACAGCTGTTTTGACTATTAGATATGGAATGAAAAATTATGGCAAACGCTGTCATGATTATAAACTACCTAAGGATAGCCTATTCTGCTAAAAATTAGATCACAGGAGGCATATACATGTTTCTTTCAATCATCCTCCTCATCCTCATTATCGCAGGAGCAAACACAACAAGAAATAGCTACAGAAACTGAAGAGGAGTTGTTTGACTATGATTTGGCAAATCTGGAATAAACTTTATTATAATATTCAGTGATAATAATACATTATAATGTGCTACTTTATAACATTTTGAATGAATACCGCCAGGGCTTGTATTAGTGATTTCCCAAAAAAAAATAATATTGCAATTTGGTGCTTTCTTGGCTCGAAAGTAGTTCTGATTGGGATTTGGCGGATCTGGAATAAACTTCATTGTAACATGAAGTGATAATAACAAATTATACTGTGCTACCTTGTTACATTTGTAATAAAAACAGTTGGTGCTTTTTTTTTTTGGTGCTTCCTAAAAGATTTTGGTGCTTTTTAGTGCTTTTTTGGGTCGAGTTTGGTGCTTTTTCATCAACGGGATAAGGCAACACTGGTTATAACACCAGGCAGAGTCATGAATGATCCAATCCAGGGTCGTCTGTGAATGGGCTTCATATTCTTCGTTCATCTTTCAATGTGAGTGTGTCACGTCTATTTGTGCACTTTATAGATCAGTGTGTCCGACATATTCGTGTATTCGTTTCATTTTTATTTTCTGTAGGCAGATTCTATCCATGGTAACTGAGGTAGAGTGTACATGGGGCCAAATAGTGCCGAGAGTGGAAAAAGAAGAGTAGTGAAAGGAATAAGATAGTGTCGAGAGTGGACAGAGGTAAAGTGGTAAATGGGATCAGATAGATCGAGAGTGGTGAATGAGGGTCAGCTAGTGTCGATAGTGGACAGATGTAGAGTAGTGAATGGGAGTTAGTTTCGATAATGGAAGATAGTTTCGATAGTGGACAGAGGTAGAGTGGTGAATGGGATTAGATAGGTCGAGAGTGGACAGAGGAAGAGTGGTGAATGAGGTCAGATAGTGTCGAGAATGGACATAGGTAGAGTGGTGAATGGGGTCAGATAGATCGAGAGTGGACAGAGGTAGAGTGATGAATGCGGCCCGTTAGATCGAGAGTGGACAGAGGTAGAGTGGTGAATGGGGTCATATAGTGACGAGAGTAGAAAGAGGTAGAGTGGTGAATAGGGTCAGATAGTGTCGAGAGTGGACAGAAGTAGAATGGTGAATGGGGTCAGATAGATCCAGAGTTGGCAGAGGTAGAGTAGTGAATGGGGTCATATAGATCGAGTGTGGACAGGGATAGATTGGTGACTGGGGTAAGATAGTGTCGATAGTGGACAGAAGTAGATTGGTGAAAGGGCTGAGACAGAGGAGGTTTGGTCTGCAGAAGTCTCGTGTCATTTCATCTCATCTCATCTCATCTCATCTCATCATGTTCCTCTTGTACCTTGCAGTATCTAGGTGAAGTATAAACATCGTGAGAGTGCCAGATTATGGGCTTCATGTATCGATATTCCCATGGACTATGCTATTCCCTCTGTCCAACGTTTACGTGGTCGGCCTCTTCCTCTGTTTCCGTTTGGGTCAGTCCGTTTATACTTCATAGTTTTTCTACGAGCAGTATGAAGATCTCCTGCCGGCTAGCTAGGCCAGTCGCAGGTTTAGGACACAAATCTGACCACAGGGAGTCCATCCCCTATGGCGAGCCATAGCCCCGTTATGCAGAAGTAGAGTGGTGAATTGGCATAGGTAGGGTGGTGAATGGGCTGATGCAGCGTCATGAACGGGACGAGGTAGATTCCTCAGTGGGCTGAAAAAGTTTAGAGTGGGTTGTGTCACCTTCACGAGTGGGCTGAGGTAGTTTAGAGTGGACTGTGTCAACTTCGTGAGTGAAATGAGGTGGAATCATGAATGGGCTGAGGTAAACTAATAAATTGTTTGCGATGTCGTGGATGTTTCGAGGTGCAGTCGCAAGAAATGTTATGATAAGGGTAAAAGCAATTGACTGAAAATAAATAAATAATATTGTTTGGTAACATTGAATATACTAAAAAAAAAAAAAAAGTCTTAAATAAAACAGAAACATGTCTTGTGAAGAAAATATCAGTTTTCAATAAATACAAATCTCCAATTCCAAATTTGAAAACAAAAATTCCAAATTCGGCCTCGTTCAACCTACCTCTTCAGCTGTGGTTCTTGTTGAGGCCCGATGTTTTTGTGGGTTCATTCAACCTAATTCTTGTCTTGTGAGACCTATCTCGGACTGGTTATGATGGTTTGTGTCTGTGACGCCAGCTGGGGATAGTTCGGCGGCTATCCTTTGTGCTCGTCTCCTCTTGTGTTTTTCTTTATTACAAATCTCATGGTTGCCTCCCTTTCATAGCTTGCATGCAATGTCTTTTCTAGCAGTCTCAATACAAGATACGTTATATAAAATGTCCTCTAATGTTAGAGTATGTCAAATATCGTTCGATTGGTTAGACATAAATATGTGTGTGATTAGCAAGAAAAAAACAACAAAAACAATATATAACTGAGCACCAGTATATCAAAAGAGACAGGAATGCGTAATGACTCGACGTTCTCAGATGAGATTATTTCCTTTGTGTAAGTTCGCAGGTGCCGGTCTCCCTGGTCTAGGGGTTTACACGACTTTCTCCGTAATCCCGTATACTCTCATGAGTAACGTGACATGTGCGAGAATCGGTAGCGGTTCTCTCCGCCTCGGTAACTTACGGGGTATGTGAGCCGGTCGCTCAGACAGCAATGGCAAACTACTGAGCGTAATCTTGCCAAGACATCAACAATCAGCGGGAAGATGCTGATGTTGACAGCGATGTCCTATAAAGGATATGCGAACAAACAAAAAAAGTTCGCAGGTTACATATTGTTGGTGTAGGTTGTCAGATCATATTATTTTCTTGGTGTAAGCTCGCATGTCACATATTGTTGGTGTAGGTTGTCAGATCATATTATTTTCTTGGAGTAAGCTCGCAGGTCACATATTGTTGGTGTAGGTTGTCAGATCATATTATTTTCTTGGAGTAAGCTCGCATGTCACATATTGTTGGTGTAGCTTGTCAGATCATATTATTTTCTTGGAGTAAGCTCGCAGGTCACATATGCTTGGTGTAGGTTGTCAGATCATATTATTTTCTTGGAGTAAGCTCGCAGGTCACATATTCTTGGTGTAGGTTGTCAGATCATATTATTTTCTTGGTGTAAGCTCGCATGTCATATATTGTTGGTGTAGGTTGTCAGATCATATTATTTTCTTGGTGTAAGCTCGCAGGTCACATATTCTTGGTGTAGGTTGTTAGATAATATTATTTTTGGGCTTCCGGTCCCCAACGTGGCAGATAGGCGTTTGAACCGTTAAGCCTCTGGAGTGTTTATGCTTGTGGCTACGGTTTGCATTCGCATTCTCTTCGTGTTGGACAGGCAGTGCATGGTTCCGTCGCCCTGCTATTGAATGAGTGCGTAGCGTGACAATGTGAGTTGTGAATTTCGTGTGGAATTCTTTTACATCTGTCCGCTGTTGTTTGTAGTTTGATCTGCATGTTCGGAATTATAGCAGTGGGCTGTCGCTTAACTGACTGGTTCACGAGTGCATTTTTTTCAGGAGACTCCAGGGAGTCGACTCTGGAGCAACGGAGTTCGTGATTTGTGCGGCGCATTCTGTGGCTCGCCCTGAGGAAATAACTAAGCCATATGAGATAAAACCGAGTCAATGAAGTCTTTCTGGTGACTGCCGTTTCCATCGACAATGAACCGTATTTTTCGTGGAGGACTTTTGTGTTGGCATTCTGCCGCATTATGCGTAGTGTGATTGTGCGGGTTATTGGCTTACTGAGACTCCTGTCTGTTCCACTTTTTACATTGGGCAGTGAGGTGCAGTTTGTGTGATATTCACTGGCAAAAGAACGGAGCATAATGGGGACGACCCGTTGCCGTGAAGTTGGAAAAAGGACTAACTAACTAACTAACTAACTAACTAACTAACTAACTAACTAACTAACTAACTAACTAACTAACTAACTAACTAACTAACTAACTAACTAATTAACTAACTAACTAACTACCTAACTAACTAACTAACTAACTAACTAACTAACTAACTAACTAACTAACTAACTAACTGACTGACTGACTGACTGACTAACTGACAGACTAACTGACTGACTGACTAACTGACTGACTGACTGATGTTGGTGTAAATTCGCAGGTCATGTATTGCTAGTGTTGGTTCTCAGATCATATTACATTGTTGGTGTAAGTTCGTAGGTCATATACTACTGTTGTAGGTTCACTATTCATATATGTACATTTGTCGGTCTAATTAGCTGATATTATACTATTGTGGGTATAGTTTTCTAATCATATACTATTTTTGATGTAGTGTTGCTGATCAGATACTATTGTTGATTAAGTGCAATAATATAGAATATTGTTGGCATATTTGTCCTGATTTTATAATATTATTGGTGTAGCTTTGCATATAATATACAATTGTTGGTGTAAGTTGCCTTATCATAACCTATTGATGATGGAAGTTCGCTAATCATATAGGCGAAATAGTTAGTCGTATAATCTTTGCTGTTGTATGTTACACAGTGTAGTTTAGCTGATTGCATGCTGTTGTTGGTTTTAAACTCGCTGATCGTATTGTATTGTTGATGTAGTCATGTATGTTAATCACATAGACGAAATAGCGAATTGTATAAGTCTTTTCTGTCATCTGTTAAAAAAATGGGTTCACTGATCAAGTAGTATTGTTTGCTTAGGGTCACCGATTGCTTCCATTTATTAGTTTATGTTCCGTCATGTCACATTTCTAATGTAGGTTCGTTGGTTACATACGAGCAGCGGTTCTGTTAAGCAGATTATGATATGATTAGCCTATATGATCAGTAATGTTAGTCTCTGTTCACTGCTCATGTACCATTGCTGGAGTAAGTTCGATGGTCAAGCTACAGTGATGGTGTAGATTTGCTGGTCAGGTTCTATTACAGGTTGTGATTGCATGGTCAGAAGTCATTTAGGTTTAAGTTCCCTGGTAACCTTAGTTTAAAGACTTAGGTTCCTGTTCAAAGGATTATGACACACTGCTGTACAACACAATGCTTCTTTATAACAGAAATACGGTTAATTTTTTTATTTATGCTGGAATTCCGTTTATCAGCGAAGAAATCCTATTCAACATTTACATAACACACTTTCCATTCCAATTATAATAATGTGTTTCTTTCAAACAAGACACATTTCTGACAACACCGTTTCTATTTTTAGTCCGCACTGAAGCATAGCTCCATAATCGCTGTTTCGTGTTAAGAGTACTCTATGCTGCAATGCAAGTGGGGCTGGTATAAACTTTTCTGTCTTTTGTTATTTTTGTGTGTGCCTGCAGATGTTCTCGACATTCTTATTCAACCTTAGTCGGGAGATTGCAAGAATAGCAGCATTTATTTATTTGAATCTCCCCGTTGCAAACTGTCTCCAGTAGTATGATTCATTCTTGTGGTGCTATTCTCTTGGGTACATCCTCAACTGTCATCATGAAAACTGTCAATATCAATTGTCCCAAATCAGTTTCCTGCTATGTGCGTTTGATTTGTACGACCATCATCGTTTGTAGGTCTGAATGCATGGAGGAATAAGTGGCAAAACTCACTTAACAGGCGATGAGCCCAGACGTGGAACCCGCGCCCGACCGTGCTCATGAGATTAGCAGCGTAGTTACCTATCAGCTTTGATAACGCGCACGCTAATATAAAAAGAAACCCTCTGTAAATCCTGCCAGCGGTCTTACGTACGGCGCTATGTCCCCGGTGTAATATTGGCCACATGTGGTCTTGTTGTTGCTGGTTACATTGTAACATGTCCGTATTTGTTCTATTCTCTATAATATAACAAAACTGCAGTGGGTGACCTTGTTACTCTTTGTAATCTATACAATATATCAGTTGTGTTTTAGGTACTCCTTGTATTGTACCAGGTCTGCAATATTCTTTCAGTTCCTCCTTATAATGTAACAAATTTGAAATTTTTAATGTAGTTTATCCTTCGAATGTGCAGTTGCGCCCATGTCCTTTCCATATTATTCATTTATGTCTCTAAACATATATGTTCTAGTTTCTCCTTATAATGTAATAAGCATGTTATATATGTTTTGGTTACTCTTTATAATATACAAATTGTATTACATATGTTCTAGTTCTTATAATCTATCACTAATGTTGTATATGTTTTAGTCCCTCTTTATAATATTACAAGTATATTATATCAGTTCTAGTTCCTCCTTATAATGTAACGAGTAAGTAACATAAGTTATGGTTTTTCCTTATAATGTGTTTTAATTCCTCTTATAATGTAACAAATATGACGTCTGTGTTCTTGTATCTTCTGATAATGTAATAAGTATGACAAATGAGAGTTAGTTTCTTCTGATAACACAGCCCTACAAAAAATTCTTTTTTGCGTGCACCTGTACACCTGAAATTTTATAAATGTGGCATGTTAAATCTAAATATTACATTTATTTGTCGGTAGCAATTCTAGTTTTTTAGATACGGGCATGTGTGTATTTAATTAATATTATTACACTATTTTCTATATCTGGAAAACAATATATTGCTACATAGTCCCTTACAAAATGAAACTACTTACAGTTTCAGCTTTCCAAGAATCTTCGAAGAATTGCCTTTTTTAATATTTTAATCCACTGCATGCATGTTAGTATGCTATTTATTTCTTTACGCTTTTAACACGGAATGGCATCATCTTCAAGAAGAGCATGTTTTCTTTCACCGTATTTATTGTGTAATATTTGTGGAGAGTACACTTTGAAAGAAGTACAGAGGAAGTATATTATTGTTTTTGTGAAAAAAGGCATATTGTGATTAATTTAAAGTAAAATTAAGTGACCTGGACTAATCTTGGGCTCCTCATATGATTTGCAAAGCATCTGTTGAACACATGCAACAATGGATTTGAATTAAAAGAAAATGTTTAAAATTTGGAATCCCAGTGGTTTGGAGAGAGTCCAAGAACCATTATGATGATTATTACTGTATTGCTAATATTTAAGGAATTAATGGGAAAAAGAATCATAATATATAGAAACATCTAGATTTAGATTGTGCTTGACGACCTGTTCCACACGGAGATGACATGCCAATTCCAACTTATAGTCGGATTTCAGATTATATGCTTTAAGATGAAACAGCAGTCGCATGTGGAACGACAGTTGAGTGATTTCGACGATGATCTTCCAGCTGCTCAACGCTTCGGCCACCGTGAACTGAATAATATAATCCGAGATCTATATCTCTCCAAGTAATCTTCAGAGCTTTTGGCGTCAAGATTGAAAAATAAATACTGACTGCTGAAACAACGGTTGCATTTTAATCGTAGCAGAAAGCACGGTTTTTTCCCCATTCTTTTGTAAAGAAAACAACATTATTTGTTATACTAATGTAGGAGGTCTTGCAAGCGAAATGTGTCTAGGTTATACAGCAGATAAGTGGCGACTTTTCTTGACAGCTCTAAAAGACGTTTGAAAGGTGTTCTCTTTCATAATGGTAACAAATATGGCTCAATTCCAACTGCTAATTCTACTACAATAGAGGGGGAATTTGCTACAATAAGCACAGTTCTGGAAAATTGAAGTAGTTAGAACAAACCTGGATGGTTTCTGTAGATGTTAAAATGATGAACTTCCTTCTTGACCAACAAAGGGGATTCACAACATATCTATGTATTGATTGTTACTCCCTACATGTATTGGTTGTTATTCGCAATATGTATTAGTTGCTATTCTCAATATGTATGGTTATTACCAGGCTTGTCCATGGGAGTGGGATTCCAATAGGAAACGTCCCATGGGATGGGATGGGATGTGATAGCACATATTTGTATTTCCCATGGGACACAAGGGACAGTAGCAATGTCATGGCAACTTGATCTACGTTAGAGCTACCCTTAATGTTTTTTACACCGTTTTAAATCCTTTTATCCTTCTTTATTCTGTATATATTTATATCAATTCTTTATCTCGTGGTGGGACACCGGATAAATTAATAAATGCGCGCATGTGCGCTGCTAGTCAGCCATTGTTGCTGTAGTTGTTGATTGGCTTCTTTGGCGATGTGTAAATACGAAGCTATAAACAGTTTTAATCTGCTGTAATCGAAGTTGTTTTTTTGCTGAATTGCAGTAATGTTATTTGGTTGAATATTAGGTACTATATTTATAGTCTATAAATATATAGTAGTCCTAATTTCAAATAATTTGTGAAAGCAGTCACTTGAAGTCACTGTCTTACTGAGTGTAGGCTGTATAAGCCTATGGTACCACAAAATGGCCAACCAAAAATATGAGTTCCAGGATCTTACTAAAACTGTTGTTGCTAAGATGTTGAGTAGGGCCAATTGATTGATGTTCCAAAAGAACGTGCAAAGTCTGCACAGCTGATGTTAAAGCAGTTAAAATATCTGAAAGTATTTTAGCACCAATTGTTTACTGTGCAAAATGCAAAAAAGCTGTACAGTTGGTATAAGTTGATTAATGAAAAATGGGTTAATCAAAGTGGTTATGGAGTTGCATTACAGCATAGCATGAAATTTGGTTCCGGTGGTTCTACTAACATGAAAATATGTTTTGAAGCCAAGCAGCGGGAAGTAACAATTTCGGCTGGATGTGACATTATATGTGATGATGCTAACTTTGCTGCAAGATCTACTCACGTTGCATACAAGGTATATAATTACACTATATCACGGCAACCAGTGACACGTTCTATTTTGGCGCAAGGAAAATTGGCCAAACTGCAGTTACAAAAATTGTTTTAAAATACGGCACAAGATCCAGAATGTGCAATTTCGGGAATAGTTGACTTTTGGTCTACAAGACAAACATATCTTTTGCAATATGGGGGAATTATTGCATGTGGACTAGATCAAAATTGGGAATGGATTACTTTTCCTCTGTCTCTTATAAACATTGATAGTAATCAAACCCATACTGCACAATTTACGCATAGTTTTTTTGCACGAAAATTTCTTGCCGAATCTATCACATTCTTCAGTCCATATTTGTGTGTACTGAAAATGCAGCAAGCATGACGGCAGCATTTGATGGACGGGTTGATACCGATACAGATATGCACCGATCTGGTTATACTGAGCACAGATTATCAACATGCATTACTGATAGCTTCAGCAGAGGCGTGATTTCTGAACTGGAATAGTTTATGGATCAACTTTCATTTATTGAAACACTAGCTGACCCGGCCCGGCTTCGCCCAGACCCTGGTGGGGAGCATCTAATTTAATTCATATAAGTAGTCATATAAGTTCTCGTTCTCGTTACCGTCTATCTGTCTGTCTGTCTGCCTGTCTGTCTGCCTGTCTGTCTGTCTGTCTGTCTGTCTGTCTCCCTGTCTGTCTGTCTCTCTGTCTGTCTGACCCTGCCCGGCATCGCCTTGCTCCTGGTGTGGAGCATCTAATTTAATTCATATAAGTAGTCATATAAGCTCCCGTTCCCGTTCCCGACTATATATCTGTCTGTCTGTCTATCTGTCTGTCTGTCTGTCTGTCTGTCTGTCTGTCTGTCTGTCTGACCCGGCCCCGCTTCGCCCAGCCCATAATGGGGAGCATCTCATTTAATTCATATAAGTTCCCGTTCCCGACTATCTGTCTGTCTGTCTGTCTGTCTGTCTGCCTGTCTGTCTAATCGTTTATTGGTTGCGGTTAGAACAACCTTAGATAAACGAAGACCAACTTACAAAAAGCATTAGAAAGAGCATTTGAAAGATCCCTACATCTTCCCGCAACAAATAACTTGGGTAAATGGAGCGGCGGCAGCAGCAGCAGAAGAAGAAGAAAAAGGAGGAGTAGGAGGAGGGAGGAGGAAGAGGTTGGAGGATGGAGGAGGAGGGAGGAGGAGGAGGGAGGAAGAGATGGTCGGAGAGAGGAGGAGGAGGGAGCAAGAGGGAGGAGGAGGAGTAGGGAGGAATAGGAGGGAGGAGGAGGGATTAGGAGGAGGAGGGGGAAAGAGGAGAAGGAGGAGGAGGGAGGAGAAGGAAGAGGGAGGAGGAGGAAGGAGGAGGAAGGAGGAGGAGGGAAAAGGAGGAGAGAGGAGGAGGAGAGAGGAGGAGGAGAGAGGAGGAGGAAGGAGGAGGCAGAGGGAGGAGGGGAGGAGGAGGGAGGAGGAAGAGGGAGAAGGAGGCAGGAGGAGGGAGGAGGAGAACAAAGGAGGAGGAGGGGGAGGAGGAGGGAGAGGAGGGAGAGGAGGGAGGAGGAGAAGGGAGGAGGAGGAGGGAGGAGGTGGAGGGAGAAGGTGGAGGGAGGAAGTGGTAGAAGGAGGAGGAAAAGGAGGAGGGAGGGAGGGGGAGGAGGAGGAGGGAGGAGAAGGAAGAGGGAGGAGGAGGGATGTTGAGGACGGAGGAGGAGAGAGGAGGAGGGAGGAGGTAGAGGGAGGTTGAGGAGGGAGGAAAAGGGAGGAGGAGGAGGGAGGAAAAGGGAGGAGGAGGAGGTAGGAGGAGGAGGAAGAGGGAGGAGGAGGGAGGAGGAGGAGGGAGGAGGAGGGAGGAGGAGGGAGGAGGAGGAGTAGGGAGGAATAGGAGGGAGGAGGAGAAAGGAGGAGGGATTAGGAGGAGGAGGGGGAAAGAGGAGAAGGAGGAGGAGGGAAGAGGAGGGAGGAGGAGGAAGAGGGAGGAGGAGGAAGGAGGAGGAGGGAGGAGGAGGAGAGGAGGAGGAGGAGAGAGGAGGAGGTATTAGGAGGAGGGAGGAGGAGGGAGAGGGAGGAGGGGAGGAGGAGGGAGGAGGAAGACGGAGGAGGAAGAGGGGGAAGGAGGGAGAAGGAGGAGGAGGGAGGTGGAGAACGCAGGAGGAGGAGGGAGGAGAGAGAGGGAGGAGGAGGGAGGAGGAGGGAGGAAGAGGAGAAGGAGGAGAGATGAGGATGAGGGAGGAGTCGGAGGGAGAAGGAGGAGGGAGGAAGAGGTAGAAGGAGGAGGAGGAGGGAGGAGAAGGAGGGGGAGGAGGAGGAATGATGAGGAGGGAGGAGGAGGAAGAGGGAGGAGGAGGGATGTGGAGGAAGGAGGGGGAGGGAGGAGGAGGGAGGAGGTAGGAGGAGGAGGAGGAGGCAGGAGGAGGCAGGAGGAGGAAGAGGGAGAAGGAGGAGGAAGAGGGAGGAGGAGGATGGAGGAGGAGGGAAGAGACGGAGGGGAAGAGGAAGAGGGGAGGAGGAGGAGGAGGGGAGAGGAGGATGGGGAGGAAGAGGGATTAGGGAGGAGGAGGATTGGAGGAGGTAGAGGGAGGAGGAAGAGGAGGAGGAGAGAGGAGGAGGAGGGTAGAGGGAGGAGGAGGGAGGAGGAGGGGAGAGGAGGAGGAGGGAGGAGGAGAAGGGAGGAGGAGGGAGGAGGGAGGAGGAGGGGAGAGGAGGAGGAGGTAGGAGGCGGAAGGAGGAAGGAGTAGGAGGGAGGAGGATGGAGGAGGAAGGGAGAGGAAGAGGGAGAAGTAGGAGGGAGAGGGAGGAGGAGGAAGAGGAGGAGGAGGGTTGAGGGAGGAGGTAGAGGGAGGAGGAGGGAGGAGGAGAAGAGAGGAAGAGGGAGTTCGCCATTCCGAATTCATACTCGTCTAGATTCTGTGATTTCGGTCCTTCCATTGATTGTTCTTCCCTTTTACATGACTGTAGATAACTTCCGTACACATAAAAAGATGAATTGTTATTGATATTGCCTTGGCATGGAAGAATATCAGCAGCAGAGTTGATCCAGAAAACCAAAGACCGAGATCTACGGAGAGCCATGAACGCCTTCGCCAGCCGGCACAGCACTTGATGGTGATGATGATTGCCGTGTGACGATTCTGTGTAGTCACGTCATTTTCTTCGCTTTTTCAAGCGTTTTGGTTCGGGGATTCTTTCATCATCATCATCATCATCATATATTTACGTACGTATTTAGGGAGGGGGAGGAGGGAGGAGGAGGAAGAAGACAAAAAAAAAATATGACAGTTGGCAGCGCTGGAATGAGAGGAAGACGTGTAGAAAATTTCATCTCAATCGGATGGGCCGTTCGCGAACGCATAAAGGACATACATACAGACATACACATCCACACACATTGCCTGTTATATATAAGATATTACAATACACGCCAGGCAAAGGCATCACAGCTGCCATTTTCAATACCAACAAAATCTATAACACGTGAATGGCGATTATATTTCAATGCCCATTTAAAATATTACTCGCATTAGTTTAATTAAGATGATGAAGTATTCTTAAACCACATTCCGAATATTGCTCAGATTAAAGGAATGCTGTACATATATGAGAAAAACAAAACTTTTTGTGACAAACTAGAAATTGATGGTGCGACATCTCATTTAATTTTGCTGTTATACTTCCTCCTAGACTATCAATTGTACAAAGTTATTTTTGATATTAACAAAGAAACGTTCAGCAGCGTGGTGAAGAAATATTGTCAGAACTTTCAGAAAATTATTGGAGAAAAACTTTGGCCATATTGCGACAGTTCTCTGGCAGTTACTGCAGCATTCCTTACTGGAGTTGACATTAAAGCCAAAATAGAAGACATGGTCAATGTCGTATATTATTTATAATGTCGTCCCTGGGATGAGGGGAATCAACATAGACATCCTTTTAACTCCATATCACTATCTTGAGGATCTTCTTGATTTCTGTCCACAAAACCCCGTCGGCCCCTGGATCTCTCTCTCTCTCTCTCTCTCTCTCTCTCTCTCTCTCTCTCTCTCTCTCTCTCTCTCTCTCTCTCTCTCTCTCTCTCTCTCTCTCTCTCTCTTACTACTGTACCAAGCCATCTCTCATTCTTTTCCCGAAAACACACTACACAACACTGGCTCTAACAAAACAACAATTTAGTTTAATAGAGAAAAGGGTCATGTATCTTCATCATCGTACTGGCCACACAACAACACCATATCAGGGACAGAAAACCTCACCCAGATGATGTATCTCTCAGGTCAAGTGTCGACTTCCTCAGATAGCTCCTGGACAATCAGGATGCTTGGTCCTCAATATTGGAAAACAGTCCAATATTGAGCATCGATCCAACACACACAGTGTAACTACTCTGTTCATAAAAGTTCTGTGATCAGAGAATCCTAAATTTATCGTTACTGTCACTTTGGAAAATCTAAATGTTAGTAATTCACTTGTTGTAAGAATTCCCCAATGTTAACACACAATGTTACTGTTCCAGGTATTTATATTTACTAGTGTTCCTGGTACAGGTATTATTTTCAGTGTCCTGAATTTAAGGTGATGTAAACAATCACTTAATAAACACCTTCATATAATAATAATTTCCTGCTCAGCAGAGGCCAAGCTCCTGCAGACCATCTGGGTTATGGGCCCAGTGCAAAAGCCTCTCAGTAAACTCTGCTTTCAATACTCGAGCTATGACTTTCTATGACTTTGTTGCTAGCTTCTTGGTAGAATAACGTGGAACAATCGAGTGGAACCTGTTGAAGAAAGAACACACTTGGTGAGAGCAACCCGATTCCGACCTTTATTAGGTGAGTGTAGGCCACCGGCCGCACTCACAAAAAATAACAGAGAACTAAACTCTGTTATAAGGCCGAGGAACTCATCACTTTGGTCTGAGTCATGGTAAGACAAGGAAAGACTAAAGGAAAAGGGTAGAAACCCAGTAGATGCCCTACTGGAAGATCCTACCATTTTACATTCCCTTCATCCCCCCCCCCCCAACCATCCTCAATCTTCCTAAATATCATCCCACTACATTGTCCTTAACTCACTGAGTTAAATTATATCTCACACCAGCTAGTTTAAGCTACGCGATAGGCTACTGTTGCCGACGCTCTTATAATACGTTCTATCACCGCACAGTACTGCATTCTATTCCTAAGAATAATCTAAGTTAGATATGTTTAATAGAATACCATATAATTATTCCTGTTGTAGATGGAGACTATGTAATCACACACTGGATAGATGTCCGCGGATATACATCAACAATAGACACTATAGTCTCTCTCTATAAACAACTAGGAATATTGCACACTTCCGTAGCGCTTCACAACTTTTGGTCGACTACCCCAAATTTGTTTACCTCAACTGGTTTAATAATGGGTCTGAGTGACGTCACAAAACTGTCCAGACAGCAGACAGTCTAGAAGCTATTTTTCTCTCTCCATTTCCGACTTAATGTCAACAACTGACTGGCTGTCTTGGCAGTTATCCAGTAGTCATATATTGTACACTGCTGTGGTTGCTTGTGTAATAGGTTCACTACTGTGTTCTTTGATGATTGACATGTCTGTTGATGGCATTCTTTTTACCTGAAAATATTTGAAGCTCATTTCCTGAAATAAACGTTGACATTGTCGGAGGAATCATTGTTTTTCTGTTTCCCTCTCTATAAAGTGTATGTCAACCCTATCTGGGGAATCATTCCGGTACTTCAAAAAGTCCCGCCGTCTGTAATCTGGAGAATAATTTCCCAACAACAAAAGATCTAGCCGACCCACATCCAGACAGAGTGTCTCTAACTTCAAAGGATGGCTGCCGCCTTGCAGATGTATGGTGCTATAGTCCATCCTCGATCAACAACACATTAAAGAAATGCCGGCAGTTTGTAGACGTTTGGTGCGACCTTCTGTCATCGATCGACATCCAGGATTTATTGTGACAGTCAAGTAAGTTGTTACTAAGAAGAAAGGGAATGTGGACACCATTAAATGGGCCAATGGTTGGATCGCTTTTTCTAAGTCTGTTGTTCCAACTGTTATTTCATTTATCAAGGATTTAAATCTTTCTTCTGAATCATCTGCTGTATTTGAAATAGCAGGAATTGTAGAACTTAAGCCGAAAAGAGATTCTGACTTATTTTTTTTATCCTCCACCAAACAAAGCACTTAAATTTAATGTCCCCAGAAACAAATGCCTTGAGGATGAAGTCACTATGTTTAAAAAATTACGGCAACCAACTTCACAACCATTAAATTATTGGAAAAATGAACATAGGTTTCCACTGCTAAAAGCAATTACGAAAATTGTTTTGGTGATCCAGTGTCCTCAGCAGCAGCAGCAGAGCGCTTATTTAGTGCAGTTGGATTGTTGTTGAGTAAGTTACGAAAACGGATGTTACCAGCTCTCGTTATAAACTCTTTAACTCTTTGTATATCAGATGTGCATGTAAAATGAAAATTGTGGAAATGGTTCAGGGATTACCCGGATTAACTGAATTATTGGAAAGAGAATGTCAGGATGACACTGAATTGTCATATTTAGATTAAACTTTGTTTTAATAAAATACTCTTGAATATCAAAATTAATAATTTCTGTCGTTTTACATGTCTCTTTGTACATTAATAATGCACAGTGGGAGCAAGTCACCGCTGAACGTGTTGCGTGGAGGGCAAAGATCAGAAATGGAATAAAGACAAAGGAGAAAAGTATTGCAGATAAGTCACACACTGAGCGTGTGAGACGTAAGAAATGACCACATGTTCACATGCACCCACTGTGAACGGACATTTACTGCGCGAATTGGCCTTATCAATCACATTCGCTACCGCCATAGGTAACAGTTATTATGCCTTTTAAAGCACAAACTATTGTCTGTCAAGACGGCAAGGTGCCAATGAAATGTACATATAGTCCTATTTAGTAGACACTAAACCTAAACTTTCATAAATTTCATAATTTTATTTGAACTGTATTCCTTATTAATACTATCATGGTAATCCCATGGGATAGGATGGCATGGGACAGGCATAATTTACCATCGGATGGGATGGGATGGGACTGAAAAATGTGTCCCATGGACAAGCCTGGTTATTACTCCCCACATGTATTGGTTATTACTCATCACGCACTACAACTGGTTGAGGTTCACTGATCACGGACTATTACTTGTTTAGGTTCACTGATCACATACTATAACATGTTTAGGTTCACTGATCACGCACTGTTACTGGTTTAAGTTCAGTCTTCACCTACTATAACTGGTTTAGATTCAGGCTTCACGTGCTATTACTGGTTTAGGTTCACTCATCACTCACTATTACTGGTTTAGGTTCACTGTATAATTATGCTTTAGATTCACTGGTTACCTATCATTAATGATTCTGATGGACTGGTTACACAACATTACTGGTTTACGTCCGTTGATCGTGTAAAGTTGTTGGTTTAAATTCTCATATCACATTATTTTATTGGTGTAAGTGTGAGTTCATATTTCATATTCTGTTGGTGTAGGTTCGCTATTCATGTACAATTGACGGTGTAATTAGCTAATCATATACTCGTACTATTGGTTGTGTAGGTTTGCTAAATATTTACTATTGCTAGTGTGGATTCGGTGACCATATACCATTGTTGGGTAGTTTTGCTGATCATATACGATTGTTGGTGCAATGTACCTAATCATATCCCATTGTTGGTGTAGGTGTGTTGATTATGCCATTGTTAGAATAGCTTAGCATACCATATACTATTGTTGATCTTCTTCTTCTTCTTCTTCTTCTTCTTCTTCTTCTTCTTCTTCTTCTTCTTCTTCTTCTTCTTCTTCTTCTTCTTCTTCTTCTTCTTCAGCATTCCGAGCCATTGAGGTTCTTTGCTGCAGATACAAGCCGTCTCCATTCGTCACTCTGGTTGACCTTCTCTTGCCAGTCACGTTACGAAACAGATAAATAAGACTCGAATTGTTGATCTAACTTTCATTATCATAAATGAATGCTGGTGTAATTTCGTAGATTATACACTATTTTCGCCGGCTCCGTGGTAAAGAGTTTACAGGCGTATTTCGTAATCCCGCATACACGCTTTAAAACACAGCTGTTGGCGATTTTGCAGTAGCCCGTCTTACGTTGTTTTTTTTAATGAAATGGTATGGGTGCCGGTCCTTCGGAAAGCAATGGCAAACTACTGAAAGTAAATTTGCCCAAGAACAGCCAAAAATTGCTAGGATTGACTGTTACGTCCTGTAAAGGATATGCAATTAAATGTATACTACTAGGGTAAGTTAATAAGTAAGTCACAAATGGCTGTAGAAAAATAACTAAATATGATAACAACTTGAAACCAGTTTATTTGTATACATACATTGTCCCTTTATTTCTCAACATAATTTCCACCAACATTGATGCACTTATCCCATCGTTTTATCAGTCCTCCCAAACCGACTGCATATAACTGAGTGCTTTGTTATCATTTACCTGCCGTCCCACAGAACTGTGTGACTTACCTATTGAGTCGCCATGGTAACTTTTTCTACCCAGTGCCCTGACCTGAATTAGGTCCTAGGCTTATGAGTACAGGTAGTCTGGAGTCTTGCACAGTTCAGTGACGAGGCGTGAAGAATGAGAGAATTGCGAACCACACTTTACGGGAAGTAAGCAGAGCGAAGGTTCAAGCACGGGACTACGGGTCCTGCAGAGCTCAGTCACGACTGAACCGCGCTCCAAGTCGGACGGAAGATGGCAAATGGCAGACGTCTATCTAGCCGCCACTTTTGTGTTGATACAGTATTTGTGAAGCTGTGGGCGAATGTGGACGTCATTTGATTGATTGAGCGATAGATGTTGGTTGCAGCGATCGAGTGCAAGTATTGTTGTTTTAGTGGCATTGATTAGACACTGTTTTAAAAAGAAAGACATAAATCACGGTGTGAAAACTGATGCAGCTGTCGTTTTATGAAGAAGTCATTGTTAAAATGGTGTTGACTGTTTTGTGATATATATATATATATATATATATATATATATATATATATATATATATATATATATATATATATATATATATATATATGGAGATTTATGGAAGGTAGAAATGCTGATACTACCACCAGTCAGTTAAGAATCAATCCTGAAGAACAACAGGGTGCTCTTTGCCAGACGAAAGTTAAACTGAGTGTGAGAATAACTCCCTGACAGATACCAGCGTCAAGCACTGGCAAATACTATCAATCAACTCCAGGGCAAATGAGAATAACAAGAGAATATGAATATTACGTATGCCTCTATCTATCTGGTAACAGTAAGAGTAACTCATTGACAAACACATCTATATCTACATATCGACAAATGCCCCTAACTCATTGGCACCCAGCTATGCACCGCTTACGGGAAGTCGCTAGTTGCTAAGTCCACTGAAAACCCACGTATGCGGGAGACATTCCGCGAGTGACGCCGAAGTTAAATGTGAAGTGAAAACGTGATTTAGAAACAGAGCACGCAGTTCTTTGCAGCCGGTTATGGAGGACTGATAAAACGACGGGATAAGTGCATCAATGTTGGTGGCAATTATGTTGAGAAATAAAGGGACAATGTATGTATAAAAATAAACTGGTTTCAAGTTGTTATCATATTTAGTTATTTTTCTACAGCCATTTGTGACTTACTTATTAACTTACCCTCGTATTTTCGGTGTAGCATTGCATTTCATATACAATTATTAATGTAAGTTCCCTTATCATAACCTATTGATGGTGGAAGTTCGCTAATCATATAGGCGAAATAGGGAGATGTAAAATCTTTTCTGTCATCTGTTACATAGTTCAGCTGATCATATGCTGTTGTTAGAGTAAACTCGCTGATCATATTGTATTGTTGATGTACCCATATTGGCTAATCAAATAGGTGAAATAGTGAGGTGTATAGTCTATTCTGTCATCTGTTACACGGTATAATTTAGCTGATCATATGCCATTGTTGGTTTAAATTAGCTGATCATATTGTATTGTTGATGTAGTCACATAGGTTAATCATAGAGGCGAAAAAGAAGAGAGTTGTATAAGGCTTTTCTGTCATCTGTTAAAAATGTAGTTTCACTAATCACGTAGTATTGTTTCCTTAGATTCACTGATTGCTTCCATTTATTAGTTTATGCTCTCTCATGACGTCACATTTCTGATGTAGGTTCATTGGCTACATACCAGCAGCGGTTCTGTTAAGCAGATTATGATATGATTAGCCTATATGATCAGTAATGTTAGTCTCTGTTCACTGCTCGTGTACCATTATTACTGGAGTAAGTTTGATGGTCAAGCTACAGTGATGGTGTAAATTTGCTGGTCAGGTACTATTACAGGTTGTGATTGCATGGTCAGAAGTCATTTAAGTTTAGGTTCTCTGGCCACCTTCGTTTAAAGACTTAGGTTGCCGCCAAAAGGCGTATGATACACTGCCGTACAACAAAATGCTTCATTATAACAGAAATAAAGTTGAGTTTTGATTTATACTGGAACTGGTTTATCAGCGAAGAAATCATCTTCAGCTTTTAAATAACACACTTTCCATTCCAATTATAATAATTTGTTTCTTTCAAACAAGACACATTTCCGACAACAACCTATCAATTTTTAGTCTGCACTGAAGCATAACACCGTAATCGCTGTTTCATGTTAAGAGTACTCTACGCTGTAATGAAAAGGGGGCTTCTTTAATCTTTTCCGTCTTTTGTTATTTTTATGCCTGCATATGTTCTCGACATTCTTATTCAACCTCATTCGGAAGATTGCAAGAATAGCACCATGTATTCATTTGAATAACCCCGTTGCAAACTGTTTTCAGAAGTTTGATTCAATCTTGAGGTGCTATTCTCTTGGGTACATCCTCAAATGTCATTATTAAAACTGTCGATACAAATTGTCCATAAGCAGTTTCCTGGGCATATTCTTATCAACTTTGCTAGCGCGTCTGCTAAAATAAATAGAATCTCTGCGTTAATCCTAGAAGCGGTCTCACCGCGGTATGTCTCCTGATGTAGTACTGGCCATATGTGATCTTGTTGTTGCTGGTAATGTAACAAGCTTGCAGTCTATGTCGTGTTGTTTCTTGAAAAACCAAAAACCAAAAACATTAAGCTATATTCACTTAAGGTGTACAAGTGAGTTGACAGAAGAACAAATACATTTAAAAGACACCTGAATTAATACATAATTATTACATTTATAGAAATGTTCAAACAGTTTGGATATCTTACTTAGTGACAATATGAAACTACTGAAAAACAAATTATTTTGAAACATATAATATCCCTCTGTTAAAGCTATAATACGGTTTTAATTGAGAATGTAACATCACTACTGTTGTTAAGTGGTTTTAAGTTTCCCATCCTTGTGCGAGAAGACAAGACTTTCGTTTCACTACCCTAAGATCAAGAGAGGAAGGCGAGTACACCAAATGTTTTATATTTAGAAATATCCGAACAGTCAACACCGTGAGTCCAACCTGGTCGGCTTTGGGCCTGATGCAGTTGCCGTAACCAAGAGCAACAACGTCTCAGCCCACCTAGTTTATGTTGTTGTTTGTTCAGAACTGGTATCATGAAAGTAGAGAGCTGGGTCCGCAGTGATCCCAAAATTAAAACATCACACATGACATGTACAGGGTGTTTGTAAGGTCTCTCTATATTTTGTATGTAGAACAATGTTGAAAAATGAAGTAAATGGCGTCGTCAAAATGTACTCCACAGTCTATCGTGAAGCAATACGCAGCGAATGGTTGCCGTCTGCTGGAGTAATTCTTTGCACTCCAAACAGAACGTTATTTTAAACGGAAGAAGGACGTTTTCAAATTTTTTCTACATATAAAGTGTAATGAGACTTTACAAACATCATGTATATGCATTCCTGGCACAACTTACATAAAGATCAAGCACACAAAATGCATGTTTGTCACTTTATTTTAAGTTTAAGTAGTGGAAATAGCATAGCGGAAGTCAATAATATCATTACTGGGTGTGATAATTAGAAGATAAACATAGTGAAACGCACTCAAGCATACAAAGGTCTCAATCAACGCACGGTTATCACAGAACACGGAAACAATTGTTATGAACAATAGCAATAAGGCCTCAAGTTTGGATATTTGTCAGCGATGCAAGACGGTGCACTGCCATACCGATTTGTCCGGCTGAGTTCTTTTTCACTGACCCAAAGTTGTTTAGTATTTCTAGAATGTTTGACGGTGACCTCGAAGTGACCATCACCAGGCTTTGTAACCAGGCTGACCTGGTAGTAGTCGTAGTCTAAGGTCATGTTATCGGAAAAGTCAGGATGATCCCCGTGCTGGTCGGAGCTTTGCTTGTATCTCAGCACTTCAGAATTAGGGGTAAAACGGGAAAGACTGATGACGTGGTCCAATTGGAGCCGGGCGCAGAATTCACGTATATGGAGAGTTAAGTTGTTTATGAAACCTATCACGGCATCCGACACAGCCACAACTGTGGCTTCATCATTGACGCCAACCCACTCAAGGCAAGCACACCAGTGAGGTTCCACCCCACTTTCCTCACAAGTCCGAGTTTTGGGCACTTCTTTGAAGAGACTGATACCTCTGCCTTTTGTGTGATCTACACTTTGCTCCTGAAATTCCACTATGTCATGCAATGTTTCGTGAATATCAAACGGTGTAGTCAATCGTCTGGTGTTGATTTTGAAGTTCTGAATAGCCTTAGGATGAGATTGTATCAAATTTGGAGGAAAATAGAATGCAAAGTATGACATTCGTTCTTCCAGCTTTCCTTGTGGCGTGCTACGTACGTCTGTGAACCTGGCCCCGTGGTCGCCCATGAAAATAAGGATGGTTTTATTTAAATAACCACTGGAATGTAAGTCCTTCAACAGCTCTACCAAATCGTCATCAATCTGAAATAGACCAAATTTCTTCTGAATCAAAACAGTGATAAAAAGTAAAATCATTAAAGAACACACATTCTCATCATAAGGCGTGTTTAGTATATGGACCTAGAGCATTCAGTGACTAATGGGGTCAACATACAATCGGTCGCCTTTACTTCCAGAACATACTTTGGTACTAATGTTAGGTTGGCTCAACATGGGAGCCCAGTTCGTTGACAAATATCTCTGCCAGTGATTGGTGTGTAAAATGACCATGTGACCGTGCGTTTCCATTAATGAGTATTTTTTATTTATTTTCAGCGTTTAGTTATCCTGAAATTTTCGCCGAATGTTTAAATGCATAGAAGCATAGAAACGGAAAACAGGCTGGAAGTGAAAAATGATAAATGCAAGAACATACCTTAATGAATGACGATGTTGCCAAAGGAAAGCCAGACAATAGAGTGTACCTCATTATATAGTGCAGATGCTGGATGAAAACCAGAAACTCTCTGCTAGAACATGCATCAATGATTGCTGTAGATTCCAGATACAAGTCTAGAGATGAAATCAACAATATGAATTGATGTATGAAATGTGCAAACAATGCAGGAGACAGACATAAACGAAATGAACAGTGTTGCAAGAGAAAGAAAAATAAGTTGAGTTGAGTTAAGAACCGACATCACTGCACTCAGGACATTCCCATACGCGATCCGCCCCCTAATTCATCAGCCAGCGAAGTGTCATACTACTAATCGTTCCCAACGCTATCTGATTGACAGTTCTCCTTGTCTTCTCTTTCATTTTTTGCGATTCCTCGAGAACCCCTAACGGTAACCCGCGATCTCATTCTTTCCACACACGGGTTCTCAATCTGTTCCGCCGTCTGCTCCATCTGTTCCCACATGCGCTCGATCACCTGACCAGAGATAATCTACCACCAAGAAGTGCATTCCCTGTTAGCCTATCAGCCTGTTCATCCCCTCGCTCTCCCGCATGGCCAGGGCAAAAAATCCATACAATTTTCACAATCTGTGACCTTTAAAGAGAGGATTTCCCTTCCAAAATTAGCTTTCCTTTCTCCATCTTACTCTTTGAGTCCGTAATGAATGCGGTGTGTGTTGCAGTGATCTCCTCTAACCAACGGAATGACGCTTTTACTGCGTCCACCTCCATTCTTATCTGGAGGTCGTAGTCTCATTTGCCAGGGTCTTATTTTTCAAGCATCGTCCATTAGCTTTCGCGATGAAACCCCAACCACTACGTTTATTTCTCATCACTGACCCATCGGTGTAGATGACTATATCACATCGATGTGTGTAACTCTGGATCAGTTGTTGCACCTCTACCTCAGTGTGGCCTACTGCCCATTCTATGCACTCACCCAGTATTACTATGACATTGTTCCAGTCCGTCATGTTTTCCGGTACTTTAACCCAATATTTTTCACTATTGATGTCCCTAGATCACACACCTGGTGGATAGACATTTCTACCTGTGCCATCCAGGACCTGCCTCGTCTCAGTTTATGACGCTTTGACCAAATCCATGGCTTCATGCAGGGGGTAATCCATCAGGTTCCATCTTCAGGTACCATTTGGCTTGAAGGAACCTATGCCTATCCGCCATTGGTGGTAGTGCCAGAATGTGCCCCATGCATATAATTGGCGGGTCCTTTGTGCACCCCAGGATCACCCGCATGGCCGCATCTTGTATGCACTAAAACATTTCAAGCTAGCTCTTTGACATTGCTAGCAGCCCCCGTCCATACTCATTGACATAAATAATTAACTTTAAATATTGAACACAACCCACTACTGGCAACGCTGATCTTATTCTGGTATGAACCTAAGGCCTATCCACGTCAATATGGACATTGACACGTCCATATTGACGTGGATAGGCCTTAGGTTCATACCAGAATAAGATCAGCGTTGCCAGTAGTGGGTTGTGCTCATTATTTAAATTTAAAATCCCGAAACAACCAAATAATCAAAATAATTAACTGCCAACAGCATCTGTAAAATGTCCTCTGTTCTACCCCGGTTGCTGCCATCGCCCTCAATGCATTATGGCCCTTATCAGCCTTCACCACCAAAGCTGCCACATGATCTTTAATTAAAAGACATATACTTGTCAAGGGTGATTCCCAAGTACTTCAGTTTACTCTTTCTACTAAGAGGACATCCATACAATATAATACATTTGACATCTGCCTTCACGACCCGGTTATCCACGGAGTACCACACAACCAATGCCTTCTCTGGGTTTATAACGGCTCCTGCGTCCCTGCACCACTCTGTCACCCTGTTTACTGTCATCTGTAAGTCTACAGCCAAACGTTCCACGTTTCTTCCCTGTCTGTACACTAGCACATCATCTGCAAATATCACAATTCTACAAACTCCTGGTGTCTCAATAGTTGCGACTTTGCTGGTGTAGTATACATGAAAGTCCTCATTTAACCATGAAGCCCACATAGACATCAAATGCAAATGTTGCATCAATGGTCCAGGTGTCTTTCCCCGATAAACAAATACGTTACTGGTATTTGTAGCTAACTATCCCATGTGAATGATAATAGTAGAACAAAGCATTTTATATCTGACATTAAAAAAACAAACACAAACCCATAAATCTTCTGGCAACACTTATGTTTTTTAGACCAGCCGACACACCAGCAGTGTTGTGGTCAATACCACGTCAGCCGCCTCTACTTCCTCAAGCATTCCTGGGAACCCATTTTAGGCTTTCTCGACCAGTCAGCCAAGGTCAATTATAAAAATCCTTTTGATGAGAATACGAACTCATGACTCCCATACCGGCAGACAAGCATGCCGGCCAATCTCTGTCCCGGCTCTTTTGGTCTATTAGACGACTGACGGATTCTACGAGAAGTTGTCGCTGTATGGCCTGATTCTCTCAGAATTGGAGGAAAGTGTAAAAAAGAGCCCCATAGCAAGAACCTGTTATGTGCATGTGAAGTGTGAGGACCATCATATTTCGTTTAGATCTGAGTGCAAAGAGGGATGGGTAGCAATCTTTTCCATATGATTGTCTACAAATGCTGCACTGACAGTCACGTGCCATCAGATGAAAAACAATGTTTCCCTCTCGCAGATATTTCACTTTGAAACTCTGCACCTACCACATTGTTGTGGCTCAGAAGGTACACATGCCTCAGCAATTCCACCATCTACGAACACAAATTAATAAATGCTGCTTTGTAGGGTTTTCCAGGGCTTGTGCCCTGCTTGTAACAAACTCGTCGTGAACGAATGCACAAGTCATACATCAAGATCCTTGATCCTGGAAATAATAAGTTCATTATATACGTGAGCTTGCCGCAAACGGATGGAAATGCTATTTTTGGAGAAGTCGTCACCAGTTCCAGCAAGTCTGCTGACTGCAACTTACTGGTCTCATATTATACAGTCAGCGATGAAAGAAAGACGCAATACACAAAAGTGATGCAGGTGATGAAAATAAGTTTCCTCTGACTGGATTCGAACCAGGCACATAGGTTATATAGAATCTCAGTTAATCTGACTACTGTTTAATGCAATGTTAGGCATTAAAACAGAAAAAAACAACTTGTTGCTTGTTTACTTATCTGAAAGCTGAGTTCAACTTTTTAACTCATGTGCTTTGCCATTTAGGTAGTTTGAGCCGTAAACAGTTTTTGCTTTGTTCGAAGTGACGTTGAGTAGAGAATTGAGTATTCCTATCACCAGGCTCAGAAACTAGCAGACTGTGAAGGACCTCTACTAGAATGTCACGTCTGCTGACAGCATGGTAATCTGTGGGACGATAATCAGACAGCGGGACAGTTTGTGGATCCATACATCCATCCATCCAAGGAAGATTTGTGGATGGGCACGCCACGTGTACGTGATTCATGTCTTGGCCATCCGAGTTCTAATACTGATCCTACGTTCATGGCAACACTCATTATTAGGAAAAATTTACATCATCATGTGTCATGCCCACAAACGTTAGCAGTCATGTTTCGCCATGTCGCACGATCACCAGCGTTGCGGATCAGCTCCGTGTTCCTGTCTCCACCTTGCCACGTGGCCAAGCCATTCAGATATTTATTGCTCAGCCTTCCCTTTGTTCTTTACACCTCAGTCTTGCCAGTTGTCACCAAGTTCTCTAATTTATTTCTTCTTATAATGTGTCCAAAAATTAAATGCCTACGTCTAATTTCTGTAATCAGTTTTCGGATCTCATTTACTTCTTGTAGAAACTGCTAATTGAAAATGCACATATTATCTCGGAAACTAAAAGACTATGGTTATTTTAAACGTGGTATGCGCGTTGGCAGAATCGATGAGGTTATGTTGATACTGTCATGACCAGGGTCGTCCGCTAAAAGATGGTAAGACTGGGTATCCGTTTCTTCGTGCTTGCAGGCCTACACAATATAATGTTCCTAACATTTCACAGAAACATATTACGTTTCTGCATGGGAACTATTTCTTCCCCATAGTAAACGTATAGTTGTCAGGGAGGAACAATGATGGGAGAGCGCGACTCCTCCAAGAACACACAGGAATCGACTAGCATGAAGAGGGACACTGGACATTAAAGACACCTCAAGCATGCACTTTCATGCCGCAAGAGAAATGGCAAGGGATCGAACACTTGTTGGAGACCAGTCATGAGTGTGACGTACTCCTCAGAACCTTCAACGTAACGATGATATATTTGTCAACTAGCACACACCTTTTTCAGATCATTATTGCAGTTGTGACTGTATTCAGAATGGAAGCCAAACATAAACTTGGGCTTGTTGCCATACATGGCGTACAAATCCCGGAACCAGTTGAGAAATCGCAGATGCCTCGGCTCAGAACCAATACACCAGGGAGCAAACTTGTGGTACATCGGCTCGGCCAGCATGAAGTACGTTCTCATGGAGTGGTCTGTGGGCTGGTCTCTGAAGCCTCTTAGGCGCATCTGTCGAAGACATTGATGTTAACGTTATGGGGGAAATAGCGTTAGACATGTGTCTAGGTGAACGTTAACCTAGCAGAACATTTCAGCAAATCAAAGGAGGAATTATATCACCATCATCACTTTACACTGTAGTTTGAATTGTATAAAACGGTAATTTTAAAACTGATAAGCATGCCTTCCTGTTTGCAAGCGCTTTTTTTTACATTATTGGCGATTGCTTCTGAAAGCTTTAACATGCGGCCGTTTTGTGAGTTAAAAACACACGAAACGCATTGTCTCTATCAATCACGTGACCGGTTTCCAAAATGTGCCGTACAGTGTTGTTTGTCCATCAAGAAAGATGATGACCACTCATTTCATCCAGTGGGGTTGAAAGTATGGAGCCGTGCGTTCTAAGATGGCTGATAAGGCCTATTTTGGCTCGAAATGTTCTTTGACAATGTGGACAAAGAATGCGTGTGTTCCAGGAGGAGGATCTCCCGCAGTGGTTTTCCTGTCCAGCCTTCACAGCTCTTGCAGTCTTGGTTGCTTCATAAGTGATTGCACCTTTATGTAATGATGTACGCCACGAATTACGGTCTTTAGCAGCAGTCTCCCAGGTTTCAAGATGAATTCCAAAAGCTTTCAGTGAGATTTTCAGAGTGTTTTTAAAGCGTTTCCTCTGGTCGCCTTGGGAGCGTTTACCACAAAGCAGCTCGCAGTAAAAAAATTGTTTAGGGAGCCTGTGATCTGGCATACGAGTTAAGTGACCAGCCCAGCGAATTTGATTTTTCATTAGTATAGTGTAGATACTGGGCATGGACGCTCTTTCTAGAACTTCAGGGTCTGGGATCTTGTCTTGCCATTTAATCTTCAATAGCATCTTAAGGCAGACTGTGTGTAAGTGGTTTAATTTCCTTGCATGTCGCTGATAAACAGTCCTTGTTTCGCAAGCATATAGCAGTGTGGATAATACAACTGCTTTATAGACTTTCAGCTTTGTTTGCAGGCTTATTCCAGTTCTGTCCCTTACATTCTTGTACAGTCTGCCAAAAGCCGCAATGGCATTGGAGATTCTTGCATTCACTTCGTCATCAGTTGTGGCAGCTTGGGACACAGTGCTGCCAAGATAGGTGAATTTGTCCGTAAAGTAGTTTTAAAGAGACTGTCATGTCTTTCTGCTTACATAATTGTGGTTTTATCCGGGTGAATAGCAGACGCCTCGGTATATTTTCGTAACATTTAGTTATTAGTAGTCAAAAGCAAACTGACATTCTTTTCGTCTGCATCATGTCTAGATTCTATTAAATGGAGTATTACCAAAGATGGCCGCATACATTTATCTTAAATCAAAGCATTACTGATGTGTAAAATCCGTTTCTTATTGAAAACAAACCCAACAATAACATTTGTATTAAATCACGATAACATTCAGTAATTTAAGAACAAGAAAAAAGAAAGTGCAAACAAGTGTGTTATAGATAATGCCATATAAAACAAGCAGATTCACAAAGATATATTTGTCTGCAATACACCTGGATAGATATATTTCTTGTCAAAACTTGAATAAATCCACTCACTTGAAATGTCCCAATGTATGACATGTCCTCTGCCCATGCTGTCACATAGCCGGCTCTCTTATACAAATTCCAGATCCACGGGAAATTATCCACTTCAGTGGATAATGGATCGTCTCTTCTGGCAGAAGGTAGATCGTGTTCGGTGTGGCCAGTGAGTATCGGTAACAAGGCCTGCAATAAAATCATAAATTGTTAGATTACCTGTGGTTAGTGTACCTGTTTGTAGAGCATCTCCGAGGCAAAGTGGTTATGCCGTCTATCTGGCGCTCTGAAAGTCGTGGGTTCGCTCCCCGGACTGCGTAGTTCAGACATGAGTGCAATTTTTCGGGAGAATCCAGGAGATTCGTCGCTGAAGCTATGGGGTTCATGAGCTTGGTGCGCATCTCGGCAAGCGGCTTGCCGTTCTGAGATTCTGAGGCTGATTTATAAATTTTTCAGCATTGAAGTCGACCTTCTTGACTTTAGTTCTCTGGTCAGTGCGCGTATGAATTGTGTTTCTTGAAATCGTGAGCCATATGTGTATCAAAACATGTTGACTAACTGAAGTAGTTACAGTAAAACACCTGCTCAGTGGAACGTGGCATATTGCCCCGTATACGACGCTTCCTCTTCGTGTGTCCTTTACACCCCCCCCCCCCCCCCCCTACACTGTGGACTGGCCCGGTGGTCAGGGATTTGATCCGTATCGGGACGGATTCGAATTTTTACAATTGACATGGGCTGCCATGTCTATGAAACCAAACATAGAAACCAGAAAATGTTGTGGGAAGTAAAGACGGCCGAAGTGATACTGATCTCATCAGCCACCCTGTGCCGTTTGGTCTATAAAAATAGGTTCTTGTAAAATTTGCCTAATGTGTCTTAAGGGGTGTATAAGAGTCCTTTACTTTACAAACTTTACTTTAATGCTGTTATTGACTGTTTCTACAATCATTCATTCAAACTTGCAGATACTAATGTGTACGTATTCATATGTATAAAGATAACAGTTGTTTCAGCCTCCGTTCAGCAGGGAGTACACAACGATTTTGATGATATGTATATAGGTAAGTAGAGAACAAACCTGCACTGTCCCATCCCCAACGATATTATAACCTTCCAGCTCCAAGCCACCCAACCTGTTCAGAAAGAACTCCCTGGTCTTTGGAAGATTGCGAATCCAGGCCATCCTTGATGTGGAGTCAAAACCTGTAGAAGTGACAACGTTCTACGCTTAGTGAAGGTTATACCTGTGAAGGTAAGTCTAATTATAATAGATTATTGAAGAATTTACTCTTAGTTGGGCCTTCTGGGTACAGGATTTGTGTCTGCTGATAATGACACATGAAAACATTACTACACTATGCCTACATTAATATAGTACGTTTGTGCTACTGTATTAACCAGGTAATATCCTGTTATGTCTCCTTCTATATGGCAAGTTTCTGTACGTGTCTAGCACGCCCTATGTTTCTTTGAGCTTAAAGAGGGGGAAAAGAACACCTGTCTTCTGGTTACTACCCAGGTTGTTGATATTAACTTTGGCCAGCCTGTAATCGCCATACTGTTTTCTCCACTTCATTTCCATAGACTGTTTTAGGAGTACTCTGCCTCTTTTAAGTCCTGAGATGAATGGGGATGATCAAGATCCATCCCAGCCTTTTCAATGTCACCAACTTTGTTGATATGGAATGTGTATAAGAAAGGGTGGGTTATATGACAGCATGAGCAGAGGACATATAACTTATTGCAACATTCCAGGTCAGCGGAAGAACTGTCTGTTCATTCATGCGCTTGGTCAGACATACATTCTTTCAGTTGTTTCAGGCGCACCACAGAGGGCTGGTATCTAACATTTGGCACAAAAGGTCAACAGTTATGTATGGATTATGTGGCTTGCGCAATAGTAACAAGTAACACACAACATAGAGGTCAGCGGGGCCAAATGGATAATAACACTAGTTCTTAAACTACCGGTGTGCTGGCGCCGAGGTAGCGGGTTCAACCCCTACACCGGTCAGTTGGACTAAAATATTGACTTCTCGTTCTTGACGTAAATTAAAGTACCTCTGAAGTTAGAGTGGGTTCGCCTAATGGCTTGGGACAACAGTAATGAGGAAAGCTAATCCACACCAAAAAAATAAAGTCCGGTGCAATAGAAGCAGTAGCACGTGTATGGGTTATGCTTCAGTTCACAGAGAGCCAACGCAAAAAAAAATAAAAAAAATAAAAACAACAACATAACACAATATAATGTGAAATGTATCAGGGTATACGGACTGAAGACTTGCGTCTCATGAACCTAGTCCTGGGAAATGAATGTATCAATGTCGTCGTAACTATAACTAATACTTGATTCCAGATCCACAAAAGACACATGCTATACATATTACATTGTGAGTTCCACAGTGGAAGAACATTTACAGCGCGAATTGGCCTTAACAGTCACATTCGCTATCGCCATGGGTTGTAGTTATTAAGCCTTTTGGAAGCACACATTGTCGCATGTCAAGACGGCAAATTGCCAGTGTATGTATGTGAGTAGCGTGTCTAATGATTACATATTTGCCAGGTAAGTGATGAATTACGGTCTACAGATGTAAATTAAATAAAACAAGTCACTTGAAGTAGTATGGATATTGGCCAAGACTCCCTTAGCTAATCAAGTGTAATGGAGACGTAACACTATGTCAGGTTGACATCTTACACTTTACTTCCTTTGCAAAGTGAAACTACATTACCTTAAGCAGCCACGTCAATATATGTCCCTCGTAATGAGTGACTCAAAGTTAGGTCTGTCAGAGAGAGGCTACTAAGAGTTAAACATAAACATCGATAACAACAATAGAAGATTACACTCACCGGTGGTATAAACCCCAAAGCAGAGCAAGCATAAAAGGATGCTTCTGATCATCAGAAGTTAGCCCAGAAGCTGTCATTTCTACGAATGGACGGGGGAAATACTTCTAATGATCAAAAACCACCTGCTGTACTTGCTCCAGAGGTTATACTGCTGGTGAGGGAAATCTATTTTCGTGTCCATGCCATGAGTAAAGGCAAGTTTGATCCTGTCTTATCTCGCCTACTAAGAGTTAAAATCAAACCACGGTGGAAATGAAAGTATGCTACACTCACCAAATATAAATACATCGTAGCCTAAAGCCTTGGGCGGAAGTGGTATCTGACTTGATCTGGCCTGAAGTGTTTCATTGTAGGCAACGCCGGCATGGATGTTGTGGTAGCGTTTGCCTGAAGACGAGATGCAGGCCACCTGGGGGGAAATAACCACAAATGATAAGCCACCATGGGAGACATAACCACACACGTTAAACCACCTGGGGGAAATAGCCAGATATGTTAAGCCATAAGGGGGAAATAACCACACATGTTAAACAACCTGAAGGAAATAACTACACAAGTTAGACCTTCTGTGGGGAAAATTCCAAACAATCAAACTACTCTGAGATAAATTGCACACATTAAACCACCCTTCGGTTACACTCAACTCTGGGAAATAACTACACATGTAAACCACATGGAGAAATACATCACACAAGTTAAATTTGCTGTGAGAAATAACCAAACAAGTGAAACCCCTGGGGGAAAAGGGGGGGGGGGGAAGAACTGCACCATGGTTGGTGATGAGGGATAATCACATAAGTTAAATCATCTTCTTGGAAAATAACCGCATAAGTTAAACCATCTTCGGAAATAATAACACAGGTTAAACCATCTGTGAAATAACCATATAATTAAGTAAACAAGACGTCCGATTCTTGTACTTCAATGTTTATCCATTGTAATAGAATTATAGCGTCTCTATAAATCCCTAGTATTGACTCCTTAAGTATCATACTTAGGGGTGAGAAACGGTGCTAGACTTGACCTCTGTGACGTCATCTAAGTTCAAATAGAAAGCCAATAATTGGTCGAGTACCTGGCGCTAGATTTAACAAAGGGTTAGTGACATTTTGTTAAGCAAAACAAAGGACACACACGTTAAGCCTCCCCGCTGGGGAGGGCAAAAACAGCCCAAAATAATTTCAATCTTTGGAGCTTAAGTACGTTGAAATGCATTATGAATGTGTAATCATGTCTTTTGGTAAGGTACATATATCATTGTGTTAAATAAGAATTGTTAAGATGATAAACGAGGGCCTGATTGATTGAATTCTAACTAAGCAGCCATGTTTTACCTCGCTGTCGATTTTCCTATGCTATACATACAGTTTCGAATTCCTATGTTTAACTTATTCTATGCATTGTGAAACTATCTCACTATCAGTGCCTATAAATCTGCAAATATTCTACGTGCTGTAGAGCAGTAACTCTAAGTACATTTCATGAAACTTTTCTCTATGTGAATGCCTAATATTGTTATCGCATCTTATGGACCAGTTGATATTGGAGAAATCGTTTCTGCTAATCTGTAACTTGAGCTATCGTGCTATTTTGGTACAACCTTCTTGTTTGCATGCTAGTAACCACACAATATATGTGATGGACATGTAATCCTTTCAGTAATATTGCTAGGGAAATAAGAAAGAAAACGTGTTTTCTATGTTATGAGAAATATGAATCTATTCGTGTTTTAAATATTGAGCACAACTCACTACTGACAACGCTGATCGTATTCTGGTATGAACCTAAGGCCTATCTACATCAACGTGGAAGCACTAGATTCGAGTTTCGCTCTTGTTTGAGCTCGTCAGCAGTGCATATCCTTGACCGGACCCGAAAACAAACCCCGGATCACTGGCGTTTGAAGCGGGTGTGTAAGCACTAGACCACGCGGCACACTCTGGACACGGTCAAATTATCACAACATAATATTATAACGTCACCCATCGTAGACTGTAGCTCAATATTTGCCCGATGGCCGCGACTGACGTCCGTCAGTCGATGTGGACCTGAACGATCAGGTTTTCTCACTGGCAAGGCACACCAGGCCGCCTAAAGTCCAGCGAGCAATAATCAAATTGATTTATTTGGTTGTTTTGGGATTTGATATTTAAATATTGAGCACAACCCACTGCTAGCAACGCTGATCGTATTCTAGTATGAGCCCAAGTACTATCACGTCAATGTGGAGGCACTAGACTCGAGTTTCGCTCTCGTTTGAGCTCGTCAGTAGTGCATATCCTTGACCGGACCGGAAACAAACCCCGAATCACTGGCGTGTGAAGCGGGTGTGTAAACACTAGACCACGCGGTAGACGCTGGACACGGTCAAATTATCACAACAGAATGTTACAACGTCACCCATCGTAGGCTGTGGCTCAAGATTTGCCGATCGCCAAGACTGACGTCCATCAATCGATGTGGACCCGAACGATCAAGTCTTCTCACTGGCAAGGCACACCAGGCCGCCTAAAGTCCAGCGAGCAATAATCGAATTGATTTATTTGGTTGTTTCGGGATTGTGAGAGGAATTTTAAATTGGGGCCTTTTGGGATTGTGAAACATGAGTACACTACACATTAGTTACCTGTGTACCTTAACTTCTTTCAAAAAGTTATCCACCTAGGTTAAATGTAATCTCCTACAGGGTGGCTGAATGAATCTCCTTTCGGGAACAGGAAACACTATCAAGAAAACAACACAGACAACATGTTATGTGACTTTTATTTAAACATAGTTTAGGATAAAAAGATAACAATTACAATGTCCATTACCTTAAAGAAATCAGACACCAAAGGGGAGCCATCCAACATTGGCTTGATGTGTTCGGCATGCCGTGCAGAATAGTCCCCCTTGCCTCTGACAATCGGGGCATACTCGCATGTGATCTTGCCGTACTTCTGCGTGGCCAAGTTGGATATTCGGAAAACACCATTCTCAACGAAAATCCAGTTTTCTTCGTTGGGGCATTTAACTTTCGGCACCCTATTAAAAAAGGGGCAAGGATAATGTAAAGAAGTCATGATATAGACAAACACATAATTATCCGATATTTCTCCTGACATCATACATCAGAAAGCAAGTTATTTTGCATAACTTTGAGCTCATCATATCCCTTTATGTTATTTTAATATAACAACAGACTGGGGACTTTAAAAAAGGACGTTAAGACAGCAATCACAATAGCCATTACCTCAATGAAATTGGACACCAAAGGGAAGCCAACCAACATGTACTTGATGTGTTGGGCTTGCTTCTTAGAATTGTCTCCCTTCCCTCTATCAATTGTTCCATATTAGCATGTGAAAATAACATTCTCAAGAAAACCCTGCTTTCCTTTTCTGGAGCATTAAACTCTGGGTAAACTAAGGACACGTAGCCACGTTATCGCTATGGCTGGCACGCATACCAGGCGTCTTGGTGATCGTGTGTCGTCCAGGTATAATTGTTAAATGTCACACGTGCTCCCAAGACGACGCAGCCTAAAATGAGTACCAGGAGATGTTCGTGGAAGTAAAGACGGCCGATGTAACATTGACCATATTGCTTGTCAAGTACAAATTGGTGGATTAAAAATATGGTCTCAACACCTTCCGCCTGTAAAAGGGTTCACACGGGTGATATATAAATAAGACATGATATGGACAAACACAGTGATCGTCCATATATCCTTTCCCATCAAGACAAGGTAGTCAATATTTCTGCAATACGTCGCTCTCATCATAGCTCGTTGAAAAGACTCGATCCCTTGGCGGTTCTCTTGCCTCGTGTGTTTTCATGCCCGGGATACCTTCAGTGTCTTGTGTCCAACGCCGTTTTGCTCTATCAATATGTTACTAATAGTGAGTCAGGTCTTACTCCGATATGGCATAGTTACCTTATACAAGTAGATGGTACTATCTGCATTTTGTTAGCACCGATTGCTGGACGGCGTTCACCAACCCGACACCCCACATTGTGTCAACGACGGTGGAGGAGCGCAATTTAGAGGATACAAGTCTTATCGTAGTGCGAGAAAATGCAACCTACAGACTAAATATCATGGCAGGGTAGATGGTCCTAATGTTTGGTCGGTATCTGGTCTAACATCGAAGCTCGAATAGGTGGACAATTAGAGCATTACTCTGCTGATTCGGCAGCTTCTGCAGCTTGTTTTGCTCCAGACGCATTGGTGTTACCTTTCTCTGGAGTAAAATAGGCAGGCCGAGAGAGAGAGATCACAGTACATGGACAGTATATGGTCTATACAATTCAGCCCAGGCTGTGTGCTATGACAAGGTATAACTGCACCCCTGGTCCTCACCATGGGTTGTAGTTATTATGTCTTATTTGAATAACAATGTCACAAATTATTGTCTGTCAAGAAGGTAAGGTGCCGGTATGTTACAAATTAATAAACATTCCAATGAATGCATATGTCTTTCAAGCATGGCTAACTGTTCATATTCCACACACAACTAAGGTATTGCTTTTCTCCTAAATAAAAAAAACATTGAGAGCCACTTAAGATTACCTCTAAGACCACTAGATGACTTCTAAGACCATTTTAAATTTCATCAAACTGTAATGCTCTTCATAACCAATGTGCCTCAACGTGAACACAGAAGCTACAAACAATATCTTGCACGATGTCTTGCCTGGCATATTTCTCTGCATCTCGTCAGGTGCATACTGCAGAGTTATATATCATATCATCATCATCAAGTGCCGTGCCGGCTGGCGTAGGCGTTCATGGCTCTCCACAAATCTCGGTCTTTGGTGTTCTGGATCAACTCTGCTGATGATATTCCTGCATGCCACTGTCTCAATGTGTCCAGCATCATTTCTCTTGGTCTGCCTCTGCCTCTCTTCCCCTCGATCTTTCCAGTTGTCACGATGTTCTCCAATGTCTCTCTTCTCATCACATGACCAAAGAAAGCTGTTTGTCTCTTTCTTATTGTTGTATATAGTATTCTAGTTTCATTAGCCTCTTTCAGGCAATCGTTGTTAGTTACTCTGGCAGTCCAAGGAATTCGCAACATTCGTCTTAAAAATCACATCTCTGTTGCTTCTAAGTTCTTCTTAATTTGTTCATTTACATTACAAGATTCGCTGCCTACAGCAAAACTGGTTCTATATAGCATTTTAGCACTCTCTTTCTTACATTCAGTGATAGCGACTTATTGCATAAGATACTCTTCATTTTCTGAAATGCGGCTTTTGCCTGCCCTATTCTGCTCTTAATCTCTGTTGTACATCTTCCATCCGATGTTATAAGTGCCCCTAGGTATTATATATCATATACACAATGAATACACAAAAAATGATTTAGCCAAAATGCTCAGTAGGCCTACATAGTCAATAATGCAGCGAAATATGCCAGGCAAGAAATCGAGTAACATTGTTTATGCTTCTTTGTTTGTATCCACTAAGGCAATACGTTGTTTTGAATATCTCAACTTATGTCAGTGGAAATATTTGTCAACCGGCAGCAAGATGGTAGTTTATTCTTTGTATGTTTTGAATGTCTCAACTTGTTTCAGTGGAAATAGTGTGTCAACTGGCAGCAGGATGGTAGTTTATTCTTTGTATGTTTTGAATGTCTCAACTTATGTCAGTGGAAATAGTGTGTCAATAGGCAGCATGGTGGTAGTTTATTCTTTGCATGTTTTGATTTGTTGAAAATAAACATGTCATCAACTGTGTCTTGTCAATCATTTGCAGTTCAGATGGTAAAAAATGGTTATACAATATCTAGGGTCAGTTTTCAATTCAAATCAATACACGCTGTGCAAAGGCGAATCAGGCACTGGGGCAACTATCGCCATATAACTATCGCATAGAATGATACCTATAAGTACTGAAGAAAATATCACAAATGCTCATTTTTGGTCGACATTATGCCACCAATGTCAAACGTGGAGGCTTACTGCAACTAATGAGTGCAAAATCATAACAAAAGAGATGGGGTGCCTTAGAAACTATGGGAGTAACCATTAGAGATAGACTTCGGAATTAGGAAATTAGAGGATCACTAGACCTGAAACCAGTCATGCATTTCATTAAATAACAATAGAGTAAATAGTCTGGCCACCTCACAGCATGTCTAGGTACCATCTGCCACAAAGAACCACATTGACGAAATATAATAGATACAGAGCACGTAAAAGATGGGGTGGCGGTATCAAGAACAATCTTAGAGAAACGCATACCAATTTAGAAAGAGCATTAGACAGACCGCATAAACGATCGTTACACGCCCTCCCTTCCCCTCCCCACCCCGCCCGACACACACACACACACACACAAACACACACGCGCTCTTCACTTAGATAAATGGAGGAAGAGAAAAAGTGGAGGGAGCACGCTTTGCTCAGAGCTTCAACATACTCAATTGCAACGCTCTATAATTGAAAGGCACATCTAAACCTGCCAGCTATAGTATGACCATTGCATAGAGTAGATCAGACCAGGAGTTGGTGTAGCGCCATAAACACCCATCAATGATCGTCGTGATGACAATTCTTTCAGGTTGGTTGGCCACCTTACATGAATTGATTCAGACAGAGGAACAGAAGGTGCATACTGAGCAACTCTGAGCTACAAAATAATCAACAGGATGTTCAAGGTACAGCTGGAAGATTATTATTCCATTAACAATTTAATATGAAGGAATAATTGTCGTACACTAGAGCACTATCATCGGACACACTTTGAAACATTTTGACAGAGAAGCACACTGCACGTTTGGAAAGCCAAGAGGAAATAGGAATGGGTGTGCATATGTCTAATTCCTAATAACCACTACCATGTAAGGAACTGAAAACCCTTTGCGGCCATACACACGTGATCCTACAGAGGTATGTGAGAAACGACAATGAACAGCCACAATGAGTAATGAGAACTAAAAGAGATTCAGATACAAAAGAAAGATGACACCAAATGGAAGTAGCATTCGTGTAGACATATCAAGAAATATGGAGCATATTTCGACAACTTAGTAGAATAAAAGATAACAAATTATTGTGAGAGGCAGAGATAAGCTACTTGGGGGAGAGAATATATTGGACATTATTGCTTTATGGGCTGGAATGTTTTTTTTTTTCAACACACGAGTTAATATAAAAGTGGTGGAACACGAAAACCATGGCGGGGCATGGTCGTAGGTGGCAAAAGTCAAAGCACTAGATAATGGTTAATACCTAGGACCATGTTTATAGCCGAAACTATATAGAAAATAGTCAAAGAGATGACAGTCTTTCGCTGGGGTCGCTTGAGTCTAATAGCCAGGCAGCTGGTGATGAATTTAATGTGCATTGCATGACCTTGACTTTCTAATGACAAGGCCGTGACGGCTAAACTCCATACCGCATTGCTGGCAATCATCTCTCAAATGATAGAAAGCCAACATTGATGGGTAGACACGGTAACAACTACAATCAACACTAAGATTGTAGAAAGCCAACATTGGTGGGCTGGCACGGTAACAACTACAATCAACACTAAGATTGTAGAAAGCCAACATTGTTGGGCAGGCACGGTAACAACTACAATCAACACTAAGATTGTAGAAAGCCAACATTGGTGGTCAGGCACAGTAACAACTACAATCAACACTAAGATTGTAGAAAGCCAACATTGATGGGCAGGCACGGCAACAACTACAATCAACATTAAGATTGTACAAAGCCAACATTGATGGGCAGGCACAGTAACAACTTCAATCAACACTAAGATTGTAGAAAGCCAATATTGGTGGGCAGGCACAATAACAACTACAATCAACTCTAAGGTTGTAGAAAGACAACACAGGCACAGTAACAACTACAATAAACAATAAGATTGTAGAAAGCCAACATTGGTGGGAAGGCACGGTAACAACTACAATCAACACTAAGATTGTAGAAAGACAAAACTTATGGACGGACATAATGACTATAAGGTTGCACAGAAAGCCAACATTGGCGGGCATGTTAACAAATTATAACAGAAGAATTAGAATTACCTTTTATCATAACTAACTATTGAAGGGTCGCATGGGTCCAGTTCCGGGTGTATGCAAATTTGGTCCGTTTGGTTCTTCTTCGGGTTGCGCAGAAATCCGACATTCGGGTGGTGATCACCTGATATATCCTTACGATATCTAGCGAAGGAAAGAGTTTTATAGTTATTTTATCTGACTGATAAAGTGGCTGTAGACATTTAGAAAATAACTCATCATGATTAATAACAGGACAGAATTAATGGCAAGGTAAAAAATGAAACCCGCCCAATATGTACATTCAGTCATCTCATCTCATCTCATCTCATCATCATCATCTCATCTTAGGAAAGGACATTTATAACGGAGATGAGATTCCTGAGAATACTCAATGTTTCAAGAAATGAGAAAATCTGAAATCATGAAATCAGGACTAAAGTGAGGGTTATAACAGCGCTAGATTTCATCCGAAAACAGTAAGTTAAATGGTTTGGCCATATAACTAGGCTAACAGCTAACAGTATACCACAACAAGTAATGATGTACAGACTAAACAGAACCAGAAGAAGAGTGCGATAATGTAAACGATGGACTGAAGCAATAACAGAATCCATGGAAATCATGATATATGAAGCCCATAAACGGGCTCTCTCTCTCTCTCTCTCTCTCTCTCTCTCTCTCTCTCTCTCTCTCTCTCTCTCTCTCTCTCTCTCTCTCTCTCTCTCTCTTGCTGTTTATGCTTCGCCTAGACACCTCAAATTACAAGACGAACATGATAAGATAAGATGATGATGAGATAAATCATTGGTATTAATTTAAAGCATTCTTGTGGGTGAATAACATCAGATAGAAGAATTATAAACATTGTATGAATAATAACATTTAATACGAAGAGAAACATCAGAGACAATAAGTGCAGATTATTAGAAATTATGATAAGAATGCTTCTGTGTTATATTTTATCATCTTTAATATAAGACTGTAAATATTGAATACGTGGTAAACAAGCAATCAGATTACTCGAATCTACAGAAATGTGACTTTACATAACACTGTCGAAATGCACGGAACAGCCAAATAAGTCATCTTAATGGCATGAAAGAGGCTAAGACACCAAGACAACTTACCACGAACATCAGAAAGGGAAGGTCAATTAAGAATGAGAAAAGCATCGAAAACAGATGCTCGAGTCGTTCAACATGGTGTGGAAACTATCAGCTCATGTATTGACTCATTCTGTTGGAGATAGGCAGATGTGGAGAGATATGACTGCTCACTTCAGTTGGCGAGACATGTGGTAATGAAGATGCATGTTCTTTAGATTTCTGTCTAGTCTCTGGTGATTTTGTTATAAATGAAACATTCGACACGTATAAACACATAAAGCAACCTATGTACTTATAAATGACACTCACAGTTGTTATGGTAAGAGGTAAATCAAACAACCCAAGTATATGCCATAAGGGCCCTCGGTGACATAGTGGCTCTACACACCACAACGAGTGTAAATGCCGAGAGTTTAAAACTTGGTCGAGGCAGGATCTATTTTCATCAGCTCGTGGCACTAGAGCGGGCGTGTTAGCACAGTTGATAGGCAGCGTGACTGATAGCGCGATGGGCTCAGTGGGACGAGGGTTCGACGCCTGCGGTTATCGTCTAGCTAAGTGTGGTAAGGACACGTCACTTTTCCCCGTTACATTCAGGCCTACAAAATGTGATGACCCTGTTACATCACAGACCCATAACATGTTTTAAAATAAGACTGTAATATTGGACAAGCAAATAAATTACCCAAAGCTACATTAATATGACTTTACAGAGCACTGTTGAAACACACGGAACAGCCAAATTGAGTCATCTTAAACGAACATAAAACAAAAAAAAAAGAATACAATCATGGAATAGAATCAACACACGGCCATTAGAAAACAAATTTGATGGGGGAAAACGGCCGGTTTGAAGTTCAGAAACTCAGCCTTGGAGTTCGTGCCTTCATGTAAATGTGAGCCAAGCACCACACCCTCAGTATCTCACGATGTCATGTTAATGGACTGCTTAAACTTTACCCTATTTCATGTACCGTTATAGTACTGAAGGAAAAATCAGACAGGTCAACCGTTTCAACACCTACGCCATACACTGGCATGCCACGGAAGATGTGACTCACAGATAATGGACAGAATCGCCATTTCATATGACACTTTCACAAGAACGGAGAAGGTCAATGGAAACATATAGGCATCAACACAAATAACAAGATCAGCTTACTGAAATGTATCGTGAGGTCAGTTCTTCTGTATGGATGCGAATGCTGGACAATGATTAATAACAGGATGAAGAAATTTGAGTCACTGGAAATGTTTTATGAGAAAAATGTTGAGACTATCGTGATCAGAGAAGAATGTTGAGAATATCGTGATCAGAGAAGAATGTTGAGAATATCGTGATCGGAGAAGAAAATAATAGTTGAAGTTTTGGGTGCTGCATGTGTTTCAATACACTAATTAAATCAATAACGAAAAACCAAATGAACTTTATGATATCAGAAAAAATGGTGGAATAGAGAACATTTGTGGAAAAATAATAGCGAGGCAGAGGAAGCCGAATAAAGACGGACTAGGGAAGCTAAGAATGCAACAAATAATGATGTAAGCAAAGCCGACTTAATAAAAGTATCTGATGACAGAGACGGTTAGAGAGTCATGATCGCTGATCCGCTGAAGACCAAATACCTGGAGGAAACCGAGATGACTAGGAGGAAAATGGCAACGAAGAAGAGGAATAGGAGGAGGGCGTGGGAGAAAGAGCAAGACGGGGAGGAAGAGGAATAAAAAAAACAATAAAAGGAGGAGAAAGAAGAAGAGAAGATGGAGAGAAAGACTTGTCTTTAAGACATAGAAAATTATATGTAGTATAAACATAACGTCTGCATTAGCTTACCCCTGTGTGCAGTAGGGCTGAATGAAGTCTGCCGTTGCTTCCGTGCTGGAATTTGTGGCTCGGACATCGATGGTGGGCCAAGTATAGCCAGCCTTGTGCATGTTTCGTGCATGCTGTTGGACTACATCAATGACAATAATGTAACCGAAAGTAAAAATCAGCAGCGTCAGCACAGACAAATTGAGCTTCCTTCGCGAGAAGAAACATAACTTTTTACTCCGTTTGGCCATGAAGGCAACCCAGACTTTTGTTCTCATGTCTGCAGGAGATCTGGGTGCTCCATATCTTTGGTAACAGCAAAAGTTTGCAAGCGTGTTGACTTCGTAGTTAAAGTCTGCGTGTAAGTGGCAGTGAACTGCTGGTCATTCAGTTTCATATGTTGAGCTGGCTAGAGTCTGTGTCTCAGTGGTGGTGGTCGTTTGGTCATTCAATTTCATGTGGTGAACTGGTTAGCGATGTCATATCTGTGGGAAGTGATATTTAATTATTGGTCATTATCCTGGGTGGTTATAGTAAACATGGATGTATGTAAGCAGTGATAAACCATTGGTCATTCATTATCACATGGTGAGATGGTTAACGATAACATGTTTGTATTGATTTTTTTAAAAAGTATTAATAATTAGTACCATTAAATTAGAGCTTACACCAGACGACAATGTGTGTGTGTAGCTTCAAACAGGATATGCAACAACAGGTATTTTATAAATACTGATGCACAGACATAATTAAACATTTCCTTGCATTACCACTTCCTTCATTAGCATACACACATGCCAATGAACAGCTATAAACAGCTATGAATATAAGAAAGATAGAGATGGACGTAGATAATCATATATTGAAATTGATAATGCTTACAAATTAACTATTAAATTCATACATTCAGTAGCATGTCCTTTGGTACAGCTATCTCGGAACAGTCATAACATTTGATGGGGGATGCCTTGAAGAGATTAGAACAAGAATTGCAATGGCGAAGGTAGTCTTTTGCAAGATGAAAAACATTCTGACCAAGAAAAAGATGTCAATTGGAATGAGAAAAAGAGTGTTGAAGTGCTACCTTTGCTTTTATATGGATGTGAAGCGTAGACAATGAGCAGACACGCTGAAAAACATCTGATGGCTGAGAAAATGTAGTTTCTGAGGAAAATGCAAAGAATATCATGGACAAACAGAAAAATCAATGAACAAGTTCTACAAGAAATAAATGAATATCGTAAACTGATTAGAGATGTAGACAGTCAAAATTGTTTGGGCATGTTATAAGAAGAAATGAATTGGAGAACTTGGTGACAACTGTAAGATCGAAGGGAGGAGACCAAAGGGAAGACCGAGAAGTAAATCCCGGATGGCTCGGCCATATGGCATGGTCGAGACAGAAACACGGACTTGATCCACGACTCTGGTGATCGAGTGAAATGGCAAAACATGACCGCCCACGTTTATCGGCATGGCAGATGATGGATGGATGTCCTTTGCAGAACCTCGCTCCCATAACAACCCTCCGGAAAACGTCTCGATCACAAGCAAGATGTCCCGCGTCCGATACACCAATATGGAGATCATCCGCCACATCCTGCACCCATCTTCTCTTTGGCCTTCCTCTTCCTCTCTTCCCAGGTAAATACACCTCGATTATTGTTCTCTCCAAACTTTCATGACGTTTCAAGTGACCAAACTATATCAATTTTCTTTGTTTTATCGTCTTTAACAGCCAACCCTCTTCAATATTCAGCTCTTGAAGTATGGATACATTTGTTCTTTTCTTTACCCAAGATATTCTTAGAACCCATATATAAATAGCATTTATATTCAAAAGCATTTATGCCCAGTTCAGCTTGTTTAGTAAGTGTCCATGTCTCACAGGCGTATGTTGCAATGGGAAAGATGAATGCTCTTAAATATCTAATTTGTGTAGCTCCATCTGTCCCACTCCATAATTTATTAAGTTGTGCTAGTCTTTGAAGAGCAGTTGATAGTCGTCGTTTAATTTCGTTCATTGTGTCCCAAGATATTCGAAATTTTTCACCACCTCCAATCTTTCCTCATTAACAAATATTTCTTTCTCCATAGTAGTATTATCTGTATGCATAATCTTTGTTTTTGCTATGTTAGTTAGTTAGTCGAAGTTCCAACTTCACAGCAACGGGTTGTCCCATTATGCTCCGTTCCTGTGCCAGTGAATATCACACAAAACGCTCCCCACTGCCCAATGTAAAAAGTGGAAAAGACAGGAGTCTCGACAAACAACAGCCCGAAAAGATACACTGTGCATAATGCCGCCGCCAGAATGTCAACACACCAGTCCCCCACGAAACACCCAGTTCATCTCTGATGGAATCGGCAGTCATTTTCCTATCTGGATGTTTCCTAGATGTCCACCCACACAGTCCACGAAAATACAGTTCATCACCGACGGCAGTGGCAGTCAGCCAGAAGCCCAGCAGCCACACATTTCTGCATAAGGCAAAAACCGGTCAACTCCGGGACATAGCCACCTACCATCGCTCCAAACATGCAGTCACGTTACCCAAAAAAAAAAAAAAAAAAACTTGGGCAGATTCAAAAGCACTTCACACGAAACTCACAGCTCACAGTGTCGCGCCACGCACTCACTCAGTAGCAGGGCGACGGAACCATCAAGCCTCCTTAGTCGCCTCTTACGACATGCATGGTAGGCTACAGTGTTGCTATTCTTTGCTTCCCTTATGGGCCCCGGCAAAACATATGTTTTTGCTATGTTAAGATTTAAGTTGTGATTTTCAACATTTCTTTGTGTTGAGGTTATTAAGTTTTCTATAACGGTCTGTGATGTGGATAGTAATACTATATAATCAGCTCATCGAATCTCTGGTATGTCATGACCGCCGATATTTAGGGCATCATATTGCTCCCTGGTTATATCAACTCTGACATTTCTCATTATATTTCCGGCATACAGGTTAAACAAATAGGGTGACAGCACACAGCCCTGACGGACTTGATGTCAAACCAATCAGATGTATCGCCATCTATTCTAACTGCTGCTTGTTGGTCTAGATAGAGTATTTTTAAGCGTTGTACTACATGTGATGGAAAGCCCATATTCCTCATGATTTCCCAAAGTTTCTGATGTTGTACACAGTCAAAATGCCTTTGAATAATCCACAAAACAGGAGAATAG